>CAVMBF010000002.1:3000000-3502000 GCA_963675795.1 Crossocerus cetratus
TTTTACATCGGAATTAGTCATGAGAAATGCACAAACGCGGTTCTGGAGTCCAAAAAACACGAGTTCAGGTTTTGGGAATGGTCGCGATTTTCTCGTCAACGGTTTCTCGGATCGCAATTCTGTCGCTTCCAACGCGTTCCTCGCGTCATTTTACATCGGAATTAGTCATGAGAAATGCACAAACACGGTTCTGGAATTAAAAAAACGCGAGATCAGGGTTTGGGAATGCTCGCGATTTTCTCGTCAACGGTTTCTCGGATCGCAATTCTGTCACTTCCAACGTGTTCCTCGCGTCATTTTACGTCGGAAATAGTGACGAGAAATGCACGTAAACGTTTCTGGATTCCAAAAAACACGAGTTCAGGTTTTGGGAATGCTCGCGATTTTCTCGTCGACGGTTTCCCGGATCGCAATTCTGTCGCTTCCAACGTGTTCCTCGTGTCATTTTACGTCAGAAATAGTCACGAGGAGTTCACGTGAACGTTTATGGAGTCCAAAAAACACGAGTTCAGGTGCTGGGAATGCTCGCGATTTTCTCGTCAACGGTTTCTCGGATCGCAATTCTGTCGCTTCCAACGTGTTCCTCGCGTCACTTTACGTCGGAAATAGAGACGAGAAATGCACGTAAACGTTTCTGGATTCCAAAAAACACGAGTTCAGGTTTTTGAGAATGCTCGCGATTTTCTCGTCAACGGTTTCTCGGATCGCAATTCTGCCGCTTCCATCGCGTTCCTAGCGTCATTTTACGTCGGAAATAGTCACGAGCAGTGCATGTAAACGTTTGTGGAGCCCAAAAAACACGAGATCAGGATTTGGGAATGCTCGCGATTTTCTCGTCAACGTTTTCTCGGATCGCAATTCTGTCGCTTCCAACGTGTTCCTCGCGTCACTTTACGTCGGAAATAGTGACGAGAAATGCACGTAAACGTTTCTGGATTCCAAAAAACACGAGTTCAGGTTTTTGAGAATGCTCGCGATTTCCTCGTCAACGGTTTCTCGGATCGCAATTCTGTCGCTTCCATCGCGTTCCTAGCGTCATTTTACGTCGGAAATAGTCACGAGCAGTGCATGTAAACGTTTGTGGAGCACAAAAAACACGAGATCAGGATTTGGGAATGCTCGCGATTTTCTCGTCAACGTTTTCTCGGATCGCAATTCTGTCGCTTCCAACGCGTTCCTCGCGTCATTTTACATCCGAATTAGTCATGAGAAATGAACAAACACGGTTCTGGAATTCAAAAAACACGAGATCAGGGTTTGGGAATGCTCGCGCTTTTCTCGTCAACGGTTTCTCGGATCGCAATTCTGTCGCTTCCAACGTGTTCCTCGCGTCACTTTACGTCGGAAATAGTGACGAGAAATGCACGTAAACGTTTCTGGATTCCAAAAAACACGAATTCAAGTGTTGGGAATGCTTGCGATTTTCTCGTCAACGGTTTCTCGGATCGCAATTCTGTCGCTTCCAACGTGTTCCTCGTGTCATTTTACGTCGGAAATAGTCACGAGTAGTGCCCGTAAACGTTTTGGATTCCAAAAAACACGAGTTCAGGTTTTGGGAATGCTCGCGATTTTCTCGTCAACGGTTTCTCGGATCGCAATTCTGTCGCTTCCATTGCGTTCCTAGCGTCATTTTACGTCGGAAATAGTCACGAGCAGTGCATGTAAACGTTTGTGGAGCCCAAAAAACACGAGATCAGGATTTGGGAATGCTCGCGATTTTCTCGTCAACGTTTTCTCGGATCGCAATTCTGTAGCTTCCAACGTGTTGCTCGCGTCATTTTACATCCGAATTAGTCATGAGAAATGCACAAACACGGTTCTGGCGTTCAAAAAACACGAGATGAGGTTTTGGGAATGCTCGCGATCTTCTCATCAACGGTTTCTCGGATCGCAATTCTGTCGCTTCCAACGCGTTCCTCGCGTCATTTTACATCGGAATTAGTCACGAGCAGTGCACGTAAACGTTTGTGGAGCCCAAAAAACACGAGATCAGGATTTGGGAATGCTCGCGATTTTCTCGTCAACGTTTTCTCGGATCGCAATTCTGTCGCTTCCAACGTGTTCCTCGTGTCATTTTACGTCAGAAATAGTCACGAGGAGTGCACGTGAACGTTTGTGGAGTCCAAAAAACACGAGTTCAGGTTTTGGGAATGCTCGCGATTTTCTCGTCAACGTTTTCTCGGATCGCAATTCTGTAGCTTCCAACGTGGTCCTCGCGTCATTTTACATCCGAATTAGTCATGAGAAATGCACAAACGCGGTTCTGGAGTCCAAAAAACACGAGATTAGGATTTGGGAATGCTCGCGATTTTCTCGTCAACGGTTTCTCGGATCGCAATTCTGTCGCTTCCAACGCGTTCCTCGCGTCATTTTACATCGGAATTAGTCATGAGAAATGCACAAACACGGTTCTGGAGTTAAAAAAAACGAGATCAGGGTTTGGGAATGCTCCCGATTTTCTCGTTAACGGATGCTCGGATCGCAATTCTGTCGCTTCCAACGTGTTCCTCGGGTCATTTTACATCGGAATTAGTCATGAGGAATGCACAAACGCGGTTCTGGAGTCCAAAAAACACGAGTTCAGGTTTTGGGAATGGTCGCGATTTTCTCGTCAACGGTTTCTCGGATCGCAATTCTGTCGCTTCCAACGTGTTCCTCGTGTCATTTTACGTCGGAAATAGTCACGAGTAGTGCACGTAAACGTTTTGGATTCCAAAAAACACGAGTTCAGGTTTTGGGAATGCTCGCGATTTTCTCGTCAACGGTTTCTCGGATCGCAATTCTGTAGCTTCCAACGTGTTCCTCGCGTCATTTTACATCCGAATTAGTCATGAGAAATGCACAAACACGGTTCTGGCGTTCAAAAAACACAAGATGAGGGTTTGGGAATGCTCGCGATCTTCTCATCAACGGTTTCTCGGATCGCAATTCTGTCGCTTCCAACGCGTTCCTCGCGTCATTTTACATCGGAATTAGTCATGAGAAATGCACAAACACGGTTCTGGCGTTCAAAAAACACGAGATGAGGTTTTGGGAATGCTCGCGATCTTCTCATCAACGGTTTCTCGGATCGCAATTCTGTCGCTTCCAACGCGTTCCTCGCGTCATTTTACATCGGAATTAGTCATGAGAAATGCACAAACGCGGTTCTGGAGTCCAAAAAACACGAGTTCAGGTTTTGGGAATGGTCGCGATTTTCTCGTCAACGGTTTCTCGGATCGCAATTCTGTCGCTTCCAACGTGTTCCTCGTGTCATTTTACGTCGGAATTAGTCTTGAGAAATGCACAAACACGGTTCTGGCGTTCAAAAAACACGAGATGAGGTTTTGGGAATGCTCGCGATCTTCTCGTCAACGGTTTCTCGGATCGCAATTCTGTCGCTTCCAACGCGTTCCTCGCGTCATTTTACATCGGAAATAGTCACGAGTAGTGCACGTAAACGTTTCTGGATTCCAAAAAACACGAGTTCAGGTTTTGGGAATGCTCGCGATTTTCTCGTCCACGGTTTCCCGGATCGCAATTCTGTCGCTTCCAACGTGTTCCTCGGGTCATTTTACGTCAGAAATAGTCACGAGGAGTTCACGTGAACGTTTATGGAGTCCAAAAAACACGAGTTCAGGTTCTGGGAATGCTCGCGATTTGCTCGTCAACGGTTTCTCGGATCGCAATTCTGTCGCTTCCAACGCGTTCCTCGCGTCATTTTACATCGGAATTAGTCATGAGAAATGCACAAACACGGTTCTGGAATTAAAAAAACACGAGATCAGGGTTTGGGAATGCTCGCGATTTTCTCGTCAACGGTTTCTCGGATCGCAATTCTGTCACTTCCAACGTGTTCCTCGCGTCATTTTACGTCGGAAATAGTGACGAGAAATGCACGTAAACGTTTCTGGATTCCAAAAAACACGAGTTCAGGTTTTGGGAATGCTCGCAATTTTCTCGTCAACGGTTTCTCGGATCGCAATTCTGTCGCTTCCATCGCGTTCCTAGCGTCATTTTACGTCGGAAATAGTCACGAGCAGTGCATGTAAACGTTTGTGGAGCCCAAAAAACACGAGATCAGGATTTGGGAATGCTCGCGATTTTCTCGTCAACGTTTTCTCGGATCGCAATTCTGTCGCTTCCAACGTGTTCCTCGTATCATTTTACGTCGGAAATAGTCACGAGTAGTGCACGTAAACGTTTTGGATTCCAAAAAACACGAGTTCAGGTTTTTGGAATGCTCGCGATTTTCTCGTCAACGGTTTCTCGGATCGCAATTCTGTCGCTTCCATCGCGTTCCTAGCGTCATTTTACGTCGGAAATAGTCACGAGCAGTGCATGTAAACGTTTGTGGAGCCCAAAAAACACGAGATCAGGATTTGGGAATGCTCGCGATTTTCTCGTCAACGTTTTCTCGGATCGCAATTCTGTAGCTTCCAACGTGTTCCTCGCGTCATTTTACATCCGAATTAGTCATGAGAAATGCACAAACACGGTTCTGGAGTTCAAAAAACACGAGATGAGGTTTTGGGAATGCTCGCGATTTTCTCGTCAACGGTTTCTCGGATCGCAATTCTGTAGCTTCCAACGTGTTCCTCGTGTCATTTTACGTCAGAAATAGTCACGAGTAGTGCACGTACACGTTTCTGGATTCCATAAAACACGAGTTCAGGTTTTGGGAATGCTCGCGATTTTCTCGTCAACGGTTTCCCGGATCGCAATTCTGTCGTTTCCAACGTGTTCCTCGTGTCATTTTACGTCAGAAATAGTCACGAGGAGTTCACGTGAACGTTTATGGAGTCCAAAAAACACGAGTTCAGGTTCTGGGAATGCTCGCGATTTGCTCGTCAACGGTTTCTCGGATCGCAATTCTGTCGCTTCCAACGCGTTCCTCGCGTCATTTTACATCGGAATTAGTCATGAGAAATGCACAAACACGGTTCTGGAATTAAAAAAACACGAGTTCAGGTTTTGGGAATGCTCGCGATTTTCTCGTCAACGGTTTCTCGGATCGCAATTCTGTCGCTTCCAACGCGTTCCTCGCGTCATTTTACATCGGAATTAGTCATGAGAAATGCACAAACGCGGTTCTGGAGTCCAAAAAACACGAGTTCAGGTTTTGGGAATGGTCGCGATTTTCTCGTCAACGGTTTCTCGGATCGCAATTCTGTCGCTTCCAACGCGTTCCTCGCGTCATTTTACATCGGAATTAGTCATGAGAAATGCACAAACACGGTTCTGGAATTAAAAAAACGCGAGATCAGGGTTTGGGAATGCTCGCGATTTTCTCGTCAACGGTTTCTCGGATCGCAATTCTGTCACTTCCAACGTGTTCCTCGCGTCATTTTACGTCGGAAATAGTGACGAGAAATGCACGTAAACGTTTCTGGATTCCAAAAAACACGAGTTCAGGTTTTGGGAATGCTCGCGATTTTCTCGTCGACGGTTTCCCGGATCGCAATTCTGTCGCTTCCAACGTGTTCCTCGTGTCATTTTACGTCAGAAATAGTCACGAGGAGTTCACGTGAACGTTTATGGAGTCCAAAAAACACGAGTTCAGGTGCTGGGAATGCTCGCGATTTTCTCGTCAACGGTTTCTCGGATCGCAATTCTGTCGCTTCCAACGTGTTCCTCGCGTCACTTTACGTCGGAAATAGAGACGAGAAATGCACGTAAACGTTTCTGGATTCCAAAAAACACGAGTTCAGGTTTTTGAGAATGCTCGCGATTTTCTCGTCAACGGTTTCTCGGATCGCAATTCTGCCGCTTCCATCGCGTTCCTAGCGTCATTTTACGTCGGAAATAGTCACGAGCAGTGCATGTAAACGTTTGTGGAGCCCAAAAAACACGAGATCAGGATTTGGGAATGCTCGCGATTTTCTCGTCAACGTTTTCTCGGATCGCAATTCTGTCGCTTCCAACGTGTTCCTCGCGTCACTTTACGTCGGAAATAGTGACGAGAAATGCACGTAAACGTTTCTGGATTCCAAAAAACACGAGTTCAGGTTTTTGAGAATGCTCGCGATTTCCTCGTCAACGGTTTCTCGGATCGCAATTCTGTCGCTTCCATCGCGTTCCTAGCGTCATTTTACGTCGGAAATAGTCACGAGCAGTGCATGTAAACGTTTGTGGAGCACAAAAAACACGAGATCAGGATTTGGGAATGCTCGCGATTTTCTCGTCAACGTTTTCTCGGATCGCAATTCTGTCGCTTCCAACGCGTTCCTCGCGTCATTTTACATCCGAATTAGTCATGAGAAATGAACAAACACGGTTCTGGAATTCAAAAAACACGAGATCAGGGTTTGGGAATGCTCGCGCTTTTCTCGTCAACGGTTTCTCGGATCGCAATTCTGTCGCTTCCAACGTGTTCCTCGCGTCACTTTACGTCGGAAATAGTGACGAGAAATGCACGTAAACGTTTCTGGATTCCAAAAAACACGAATTCAAGTGTTGGGAATGCTTGCGATTTTCTCGTCAACGGTTTCTCGGATCGCAATTCTGTCGCTTCCAACGTGTTCCTCGTGTCATTTTACGTCGGAAATAGTCACGAGTAGTGCCCGTAAACGTTTTGGATTCCAAAAAACACGAGTTCAGGTTTTGGGAATGCTCGCGATTTTCTCGTCAACGGTTTCTCGGATCGCAATTCTGTCGCTTCCATTGCGTTCCTAGCGTCATTTTACGTCGGAAATAGTCACGAGCAGTGCATGTAAACGTTTGTGGAGCCCAAAAAACACGAGATCAGGATTTGGGAATGCTCGCGATTTTCTCGTCAACGTTTTCTCGGATCGCAATTCTGTAGCTTCCAACGTGTTGCTCGCGTCATTTTACATCCGAATTAGTCATGAGAAATGCACAAACACGGTTCTGGCGTTCAAAAAACACGAGATGAGGTTTTGGGAATGCTCGCGATCTTCTCATCAACGGTTTCTCGGATCGCAATTCTGTCGCTTCCAACGCGTTCCTCGCGTCATTTTACATCGGAATTAGTCACGAGCAGTGCACGTAAACGTTTGTGGAGCCCAAAAAACACGAGATCAGGATTTGGGAATGCTCGCGATTTTCTCGTCAACGTTTTCTCGGATCGCAATTCTGTCGCTTCCAACGTGTTCCTCGTGTCATTTTACGTCAGAAATAGTCACGAGGAGTGCACGTGAACGTTTGTGGAGTCCAAAAAACACGAGTTCAGGTTTTGGGAATGCTCGCGATTTTCTCGTCAACGTTTTCTCGGATCGCAATTCTGTAGCTTCCAACGTGGTCCTCGCGTCATTTTACATCCGAATTAGTCATGAGAAATGCACAAACGCGGTTCTGGAGTCCAAAAAACACGAGATTAGGATTTGGGAATGCTCGCGATTTTCTCGTCAACGGTTTCTCGGATCGCAATTCTGTCGCTTCCAACGCGTTCCTCGCGTCATTTTACATCGGAATTAGTCATGAGAAATGCACAAACACGGTTCTGGAGTTAAAAAAAACGAGATCAGGGTTTGGGAATGCTCCCGATTTTCTCGTTAACGGATGCTCGGATCGCAATTCTGTCGCTTCCAACGTGTTCCTCGGGTCATTTTACATCGGAATTAGTCATGAGGAATGCACAAACGCGGTTCTGGAGTCCAAAAAACACGAGTTCAGGTTTTGGGAATGGTCGCGATTTTCTCGTCAACGGTTTCTCGGATCGCAATTCTGTCGCTTCCAACGTGTTCCTCGTGTCATTTTACGTCGGAAATAGTCACGAGTAGTGCACGTAAACGTTTTGGATTCCAAAAAACACGAGTTCAGGTTTTGGGAATGCTCGCGATTTTCTCGTCAACGGTTTCTCGGATCGCAATTCTGTAGCTTCCAACGTGTTCCTCGCGTCATTTTACATCCGAATTAGTCATGAGAAATGCACAAACACGGTTCTGGCGTTCAAAAAACACAAGATGAGGGTTTGGGAATGCTCGCGATCTTCTCATCAACGGTTTCTCGGATCGCAATTCTGTCGCTTCCAACGCGTTCCTCGCGTCATTTTACATCGGAATTAGTCATGAGAAATGCACAAACACGGTTCTGGCGTTCAAAAAACACGAGATGAGGTTTTGGGAATGCTCGCGATCTTCTCATCAACGGTTTCTCGGATCGCAATTCTGTCGCTTCCAACGCGTTCCTCGCGTCATTTTACATCGGAATTAGTCATGAGAAATGCACAAACGCGGTTCTGGAGTCCAAAAAACACGAGTTCAGGTTTTGGGAATGGTCGCGATTTTCTCGTCAACGGTTTCTCGGATCGCAATTCTGTCGCTTCCAACGTGTTCCTCGTGTCATTTTACGTCGGAATTAGTCTTGAGAAATGCACAAACACGGTTCTGGCGTTCAAAAAACACGAGATGAGGTTTTGGAAATGCTCGCGATCTTCTCGTCAACGGTTTCTCGGATCGCAATTCTGTCGCTTCCAACGCGTTCCTCGCGTCATTTTACATCGGAAATAGTCACGAGTAGTGCACGTAAACGTTTCTGGATTCCAAAAAACACGAGTTCAGGTTTTGGGAATGCTCGCGATTTTCTCGTCCACGGTTTCCCGGATCGCAATTCTGTCGCTTCCAACGTGTTCCTCGGGTCATTTTACGTCAGAAATAGTCACGAGGAGTTCACGTGAACGTTTATGGAGTCCAAAAAACACGAGTTCAGGTTCTGGGAATGCTCGCGATTTGCTCGTCAACGGTTTCTCGGATCGCAATTCTGTCGCTTCCAACGCGTTCCTCGCGTCATTTTACATCGGAATTAGTCATGAGAAATGCACAAACACGGTTCTGGAATTAAAAAAACACGAGATCAGGGTTTGGGAATGCTCGCGATTTTCTCGTCAACGGTTTCTCGGATCGCAATTCTGTCACTTCCAACGTGTTCCTCGCGTCATTTTACGTCGGAAATAGTGACGAGAAATGCACGTAAACGTTTCTGGATTCCAAAAAACACGAGTTCAGGTTTTGGGAATGCTCGCAATTTTCTCGTCAACGGTTTCTCGGATCGCAATTCTGTCGCTTCCATCGCGTTCCTAGCGTCATTTTACGTCGGAAATAGTCACGAGCAGTGCATGTAAACGTTTGTGGAGCCCAAAAAACACGAGATCAGGATTTGGGAATGCTCGCGATTTTCTCGTCAACGTTTTCTCGGATCGCAATTCTGTCGCTTCCAACGTGTTCCTCGTATCATTTTACGTCGGAAATAGTCACGAGTAGTGCACGTAAACGTTTTGGATTCCAAAAAACACGAGTTCAGGTTTTTGGAATGCTCGCGATTTTCTCGTCAACGGTTTCTCGGATCGCAATTCTATCGCTTCCATCGCGTTCCTAGCGTCATTTTACGTCGGAAATAGTCACGAGCAGTGCATGTAAACGTTTGTGGAGCCCAAAAAACACGAGATCAGGATTTGGGAATGCTCGCGATTTTCTCGTCAACGTTTTCTCGGATCGCAATTCTGTAGCTTCCAACGTGTTCCTCGCGTCATTTTACATCCGAATTAGTCATGAGAAATGCACAAACACGGTTCTGGAGTTCAAAAAACACGAGATGAGGTTTTGGGAATGCTCGCGATTTTCTCGTCAACGGTTTCTCGGATCGCAATTCTGTAGCTTCCAACGTGTTCCTCGTGTCATTTTACGTCAGAAATAGTCACGAGTAGTGCACGTACACGTTTCTGGATTCCAAAAAACACGAGTTCAGGTTTTGGGAATGCTCGCGATTTTCTCGTCAACGGTTTCCCGGATCGCAATTCTGTCGTTTCCAACGTGTTCCTCGTGTCATTTTACGTCAGAAATAGTCACGAGGAGTTCACGTGAACGTTTATGGAGTCCAAAAAACACGAGTTCAGGTTCTTGGAATGCTCGCGATTTGCTCGTCAACGGTTTCTCGGATCGCAATTCTGTCGCTTCCAACGCGTTCCTCGCGTCATTTTACATCGGAATTAGTCATGAGAAATGCACAAACACGGTTCTGGAATTAAAAAAACACGAGTTCAGGTTTTGGGAATGCTCGCGATTTTCTCGTCAACGGTTTCTCGGATCGCAATTCTGTCGCTTCCAACGCGTTCCTCGCGTCATTTTACATCGGAATTAGTCATGAGAAATGCACAAACGCGGTTCTGGAGTCCAAAAAACACGAGTTCAGGTTTTGGGAATGGTCGCGATTTTCTCGTCAACGGTTTCTCGGATCGCAATTCTGTCGCTTCCAACGCGTTCCTCGCGTCATTTTACATCGGAATTAGTCATGAGAAATGCACAAACACGGTTCTGGAATTAAAAAAACGCGAGATCAGGGTTTGGGAATGCTCGCGATTTTCTCGTCAACGGTTTCTCGGATCGCAATTCTGTCACTTCCAACGTGTTCCTCGCGTCATTTTACGTCGGAAATAGTGACGAGAAATGCACGTAAACGTTTCTGGATTCCAAAAAACACGAGTTCAGGTTTTGGGAATGCTCGCGATTTTCTCGTCGACGGTTTCCCGGATCGCAATTCTGTCGCTTCCAACGTGTTCCTCGTGTCATTTTACGTCAGAAATAGTCACGAGGAGTTCACGTGAACGTTTATGGAGTCCAAAAAACACGAGTTCAGGTGCTGGGAATGCTCGCGATTTTCTCGTCAACGGTTTCTCGGATCGCAATTCTGTCGCTTCCAACGTGTTCCTCGCGTCACTTTACGTCGGAAATAGAGACGAGAAATGCACGTAAACGTTTCTGGATTCCAAAAAACACGAGTTCAGGTTTTTGAGAATGCTCGCGATTTTCTCGTCAACGGTTTCTCGGATCGCAATTCTGCCGCTTCCATCGCGTTCCTAGCGTCATTTTACGTCGGAAATAGTCACGAGCAGTGCATGTAAACGTTTGTGGAGCCCAAAAAACACGAGATCAGGATTTGGGAATGCTCGCGATTTTCTCGTCAACGTTTTCTCGGATCGCAATTCTGTCGCTTCCAACGTGTTCCTCGCGTCACTTTACGTCGGAAATAGTGACGAGAAATGCACGTAAACGTTTCTGGATTCCAAAAAACACGAGTTCAGGTTTTTGAGAATGCTCGCGATTTCCTCGTCAACGGTTTCTCGGATCGCAATTCTGTCGCTTCCATCGCGTTCCTAGCGTCATTTTACGTCGGAAATAGTCACGAGCAGTGCATGTAAACGTTTGTGGAGCACAAAAAACACGAGATCAGGATTTGGGAATGCTCGCGATTTTCTCGTCAACGTTTTCTCGGATCGCAATTCTGTCGCTTCCAACGCGTTCCTCGCGTCATTTTACATCCGAATTAGTCATGAGAAATGAACAAACACGGTTCTGGAATTCAAAAAACACGAGATCAGGGTTTGGGAATGCTCGCGCTTTTCTCGTCAACGGTTTCTCGGATCGCAATTCTGTCGCTTCCAACGTGTTCCTCGCGTCACTTTACGTCGGAAATAGTGACGAGAAATGCACGTAAACGTTTCTGGATTCCAAAAAACACGAATTCAAGTGTTGGGAATGCTTGCGATTTTCTCGTCAACGGTTTCTCGGATCGCAATTCTGTCGCTTCCAACGTGTTCCTCGTGTCATTTTACGTCGGAAATAGTCACGAGTAGTGCCCGTAAACGTTTTGGATTCCAAAAAACACGAGTTCAGGTTTTGGGAATGCTCGCGATTTTCTCGTCAACGGTTTCTCGGATCGCAATTCTGTCGCTTCCATTGCGTTCCTAGCGTCATTTTACGTCGGAAATAGTCACGAGCAGTGCATGTAAACGTTTGTGGAGCCCAAAAAACACGAGATCAGGATTTGGGAATGCTCGCGATTTTCTCGTCAACGTTTTCTCGGATCGCAATTCTGTAGCTTCCAACGTGTTGCTCGCGTCATTTTACATCCGAATTAGTCATGAGAAATGCACAAACACGGTTCTGGCGTTCAAAAAACACGAGATGAGGTTTTGGGAATGCTCGCGATCTTCTCATCAACGGTTTCTCGGATCGCAATTCTGTCGCTTCCAACGCGTTCCTCGCGTCATTTTACATCGGAATTAGTCACGAGCAGTGCACGTAAACGTTTGTGGAGCCCAAAAAACACGAGATCAGGATTTGGGAATGCTCGCGATTTTCTCGTCAACGTTTTCTCGGATCGCAATTCTGTCGCTTCCAACGTGTTCCTCGTGTCATTTTACGTCAGAAATAGTCACGAGGAGTGCACGTGAACGTTTGTGGAGTCCAAAAAACACGAGTTCAGGTTTTGGGAATGCTCGCGATTTTCTCGTCAACGTTTTCTCGGATCGCAATTCTGTAGCTTCCAACGTGGTCCTCGCGTCATTTTACATCCGAATTAGTCATGAGAAATGCACAAACGCGGTTCTGGAGTCCAAAAAACACGAGATTAGGATTTGGGAATGCTCGCGATTTTCTCGTCAACGGTTTCTCGGATCGCAATTCTGTCGCTTCCAACGCGTTCCTCGCGTCATTTTACATCGGAATTAGTCATGAGAAATGCACAAACACGGTTCTGGAGTTAAAAAAAACGAGATCAGGGTTTGGGAATGCTCCCGATTTTCTCGTTAACGGATGCTCGGATCGCAATTCTGTCGCTTCCAACGTGTTCCTCGGGTCATTTTACATCGGAATTAGTCATGAGGAATGCACAAACGCGGTTCTGGAGTCCAAAAAACACGAGTTCAGGTTTTGGGAATGGTCGCGATTTTCTCGTCAACGGTTTCTCGGATCGCAATTCTGTCGCTTCCAACGTGTTCCTCGTGTCATTTTACGTCGGAAATAGTCACGAGTAGTGCACGTAAACGTTTTGGATTCCAAAAAACACGAGTTCAGGTTTTGGGAATGCTCGCGATTTTCTCGTCAACGGTTTCTCGGATCGCAATTCTGTAGCTTCCAACGTGTTCCTCGCGTCATTTTACATCCGAATTAGTCATGAGAAATGCACAAACACGGTTCTGGCGTTCAAAAAACACAAGATGAGGTTTTGGGAATGCTCGCGATCTTCTCATCAACGGTTTCTCGGATCGCAATTCTGTCGCTTCCAACGCGTTCCTCGCGTCATTTTACATCGGAATTAGTCATGAGAAATGCACAAACACGGTTCTGGCGTTCAAAAAACACGAGATGAGGTTTTGGGAATGCTCGCGATTTTCTCGTCAACGGTTTCTCGGATCGCAATTCTGTCGCTTCCAACGTGTTCCTCGTGTCATTTTACATCGGAATTAGTCATGAGAAATGCACAAACGCGGTTCTGGAGTCCAAAAAACACGAGATTAGGATTTGGGAATGCTCGCGATTTTCTCGTCAACGGTTTCTCGGATCGCAATTCTGTCGCATCCAACGCGTTCCTCGCCTCATTTTACATCGGAATTAGTCATGAGAAATGCACAAACGCGGTTCTGGAGTCCAAAAAACACGAGTTCAGGTTTTGGGAATGGTCGCGATTTTCTCGTCAACGGTTTCTCGGATCGCAATTCTGTCGCTTCCAACGCGTTCCTCGCGTCATTTTACATCGGAATTAGTCATGAGAAATGCACAAACACGGTTCTGGAATTTAAAAAACACGAGATCAGGGTTTGGGAATGCTCGCGATTTTCTCGTCAACGGTTTCTCGGATCGCAATTCTGTCGCTTCCAACGCGTTCCTCGCGTCATTTTACATCGGAATTAGTCATGAGAAATGCACAAACGCGGTTCTGGAGTCCAAAAAACACGAGTTCAGGTTTTGGGAATGGTCGCGATTTTCTCGTCAACGGTTTCTCGGATCGCAATTCTGTAGCTTCCAACGTGTTCCTCGCGTCATTTTACATCCGAATTAGTCATGAGAAATGCACAAACACGGTTCTGGCGTTCAAAAAACACGAGATTAGGATTTGGGAATGCTCGCGATTTTCTCGTCAACGGTTTCTCGGATCGCAATTCTGTCGCTTCCAACGCGTTCCTCGCGTCATTTTACATCGGAATTAGTCATGAGAAATGCACAAACGCGGTTCTGGAGTCCAAAAAACACGAGTTCAGGTTTTGGGAATGGTCGCGATTTTCTCGTCAACGGTTTCTCGGATCGCAATTCTGTCGCTTCCAACGTGTTCCTCGTGTCATTTTACGTCGGAAATAGTCACGAGTAGTGCACGTAAACGTTTTGGATTCCAAAAAACACGAGTTCAGGTTTTGGGAATGCTCGCGATTTTCTCGTCAACGGTTTCTCGGATCGCAATTCTGTAGCTTCCAACGTGTTCCTCGCGTCATTTTACATCCGAATTAGTCATGAGAAATGCACAAACACGGTTCTGGCGTTCAAAAAACACAAGATGAGGTTTTGGGAATGCTCGCGATCTTCTCATCAACGGTTTCTCGGATCGCAATTCTGTCGCTTCCAACGCGTTCCTCGCGTCATTTTACATCGGAATTAGTCATGAGAAATGCACAAACACGGTTCTGGCGTTCAAAAAACACGAGATGAGGTTTTGGGAATGCTCGCGATTTTCTCGTCAACGGTTTCTCGGATCGCAATTCTGTGGCTTCCAACGTGTTCCTCGTGTCATTTTACGTCGGAAATAGTCACGAGCAGTGCACGTAAACGTGTCTGGATTCCAAAAAACACGAGTTCAGGTTTTGGGAATGCTCGCGATTTTCTCGTCAACGGTTTCTCGGATCGCAATTCTGTCGCTTCCAACGTGTTCCTCGTGTCATTTTACATCGGAATTAGTCATGAGAAATGCACAAACGCGGTTCTGGAGTCCAAAAAACACGAGATTAGGATTTGGGAATGCTCGCGATTTTCTCGTCAACGGTTTCTCGGATCGCAATTCTGTCGCATCCAACGCGTTCCTCGCCTCATTTTACATCGGAATTAGTCATGAGAAATGCACAAACGCGGTTCTGGAGTCCAAAAAACACGAGTTCAGGTTTTGGGAATGGTCGCGATTTTCTCGTCAACGGTTTCTCGGATCGCAATTCTGTCGCTTCCAACGCGTTCCTCGCGTCATTTTACATCGGAATTAGTCATGAGAAATGCACAAACACGGTTCTGGAATTTAAAAAACACGAGATCAGGGTTTGGGAATGCTCGCGATTTTCTCGTCAACGGTTTCTCGGATCGCAATTCTGTCGCTTCCAACGCGTTCCTCGCGTCATTTTACATCGGAATTAGTCATGAGAAATGCACAAACACGGTTCTGGAATTTAAAAAACACGAGATCAGGGTTTGGGAATGCTCGCGATTTTCTCGTCAACGGTTTCTCGGATCGCAATTCTGTCACTTCCAACGTGTTCCTCGCGTCATTTTACGTCGGAAATAGTGACGAGAAATGCACGTAAACGTTTCTGGATTCCAAAAAACACGAGTTCAGGTTTTGGGAATGCTCGCGATTTTCTCGTCAACGGTTTCCCGGATCGCAATTCTGTCGCTTCCAACGTGTTCCTCGTGTCATTTTACGTCAGAAATAGTCACGAGGAGTGCACGTGAACGTTTGTGGAGTCCAAAAAATACGAGTTCAGGTTCTGGGAATGCTCGCGATTTTCTCGTCAACGGTTTCTCGGATCGCAATTCTGTCGCATCCAACGCGTTCCTCGCCTCATTTTACATCGGAATTAGTCATGAGAAATGCACAAACGCGGTTCTGGAGTCCAAAAAACACGAGTTCAGGTTTTGGGAATGGTCGCGATTTTCTCGTCAACGGTTTCTCGGATCGCAATTCTGTCGCTTCCAACGCGTTCCTCGCGTCATTTTACATCGGAATTAGTCATGAGAAATGCACAAACACGGTTCTGGAATTTAAAAAACACGAGATCAGGGTTTGGGAATGCTCGCGATTTTCTCGTCAACGGTTTCTCGGATCGCAATTCTGTCGCTTCCAACGCGTTCCTCGCGTCATTTTACATCGGAATTAGTCATGAGAAATGCACAAACACGGTTCTGGAATTTAAAAAACACGAGATCAGGGTTTGGGAATGCTCGCGATTTTCTCGTCAACGGTTTCTCGGGTCGCAATTCTGTCACTTCCAACGTGTTCCTCGCGTCATTTTACGTCGGAAATAGTGACGAGAAATGCACGTAAACGTTTCTGGATTCCAAAAAACACGAGTTCAGGTTTTGGGAATGCTCGCGATTTTCTCGTCAACGGTTTCCCGGATCGCAATTCTGTCGCTTCCAACGTGTTCCTCGTGTCATTTTACGTCAGAAATAGTCACGAGGAGTTCACGTGAACGTTTATGGAGTCCAAAAAACACGAGTTCAGGTTCTGGGAATGCTCGCGATTTTCTCGTCAACGGTTTCTCGGATCGCAATTCTGTCGCTTCCAACGTGTTCCTCGCGTCACTTTACGTCGGAAATAGTGACGAGAAATGCACGTAAACGTTTCTGGATTCCAAAAAACACGAGTTCAGGTTTTGAGAATGCTCGCGATTTTCTCGTCAACGGTTTCTCGGATCGCAATTCTGTCGCTTCCATCGCGTTCCTAGCGTCATTTTACGTCGGAAATAGTCACGAGCAGTGCATGTAAACGTTTGTGGAGCCCAAAAAACACGAGATCAGGATTTGGGAATGCTCGCGATTTTCTCGTCAACGTTTTCTCGGATCGCAATTCTGTCGCTTCCAACGCGTTCCTCGCGTCATTTTACATCGGAATTAGTCATGAGAAATGCACAAACACGGTTCTGGAATTAAAAAAACACGAGATCAGGGTTTGGGAATGCTCGCGATTTTCTCGTCAACGGTTTCTCGGATCGCAATTCTGTCACTTCTAACGTGTTCCTCGCGTCATTTTACGTCGGAAATAGTGACGAGAAATGCACGTAAACGTTTCTGGATTCCAAAAAACACGAGTTCAAGTTTTGGGAATGCTCGCGATTTTCTCGTCAATGGTTTCCCGGATCGCAATTCTGTCGCTTCCAACGTGTTCCTCGTGTCCTTTTGCGTCAGAAATAGTCACGAGGAGTGCACGTGAACGTTTGTGGAGTCCAAAAAAAACGAGTTCAGGTTTTGGGAATACTCGCGATTTTCTCGTCAACGGTTTCTCGGATCGCAATTCTGTCGCTTCCAGCGTGTTCCTCGTGTCATTTTACGTCAGAAATAGTCACGAGGAGTTCACGTGAACGTTTATGGAGTCCAAAAAACACGAGTTCAGGTTCTGGGAATGCTCGCGATTTTCTCGTCAACGGTTTCTCGGATCGCAATTCTGTCGCTTCCAACGCGTTCCTCGCGTCATTTTACATCGGAATTAGTCATGAGAAATGCACAAACACGGTTCTGGAATTAAAAAAACACGAGATCAGGGTTTGGGAATGCTCGCGATTTTCTCGTCAACGGTTTCTCGGATCGCAATTGTGTCGCTTCCAAAGTGTTCCTCGTGTCATTTTACGTCGGAAATAGTCACGAGCAGTACACGTAAACGTTTCTGGAGTCCAAAAAACACGAGTTCAGGTTTTGGGAATGCTCGCGATTTTCTCGTCAACGTTTTCTCGGATCGCAATTCTGTAGCTTCCAACGTGTTCCTCGCGTCATTTTACATCCGAATTAGTCATGAGAAATGCACAAACACGGTTCTGGCGTTCAAAAAACACGAGATGAGGTTTTGGGAATGCTCGCGATCTTCTCATCAACGGTTTCTCGGATCGCAATTCTGTCGCTTCCAATGCGTTCCTCGCGTCATTTTACATCGGAATTAGTCATGAGAAATGCACAAACACGGTTCTGGAGTTCAAAAAACACGAGATGAGATTTTGGGAATGCTCGCGATTTTCTCGTCAACGGTTTCTCGGATCGCAATTCTGTGGCTTCCAACCTGTTCCTCGTGTCATTTTACGTCGGAAATAGTCACGAGCAGTGCACGTAAACGTTTCTGGATTCCAAAAAACACGAGTTCAGGTTTTGGGAATGCTCGCGATTTTCTCGTCAACGGTTTCTCGGATCGCAATTCTGTCGCTTCCGAAGTGTTCCTCGTGTCATTTTACGTCGGAAATAGTCACGAGCAGTGCACGTAAACGTTTCTGGAGCCCAAAAAACACGAGATCAGGATTTGGGAATGCTCGCGATTTTCTCGTCAATGGTTTCTCGGATCGCAATTCTGTCGCTTCCAACGCGTTCCTCGCGTCATTTTACATCGGAATTAGTCATGAGAAATGCACAAACACGGTTCTGGAATTAAAAAAACACGAGATCAGGGTTTGGGAATGCTCGCGATTTTCTCGTCAACGGTTTCTCGGATCGCAATTCTGTCGCTTCCATCGCTTTCCTAGCGTCATTTTACGTCGAAAATAGTCACGAGCAGTACACGTAAACGTTTCTGGAGTCCAAAAAACACGAGTTCAGGTTTTGGGAATGCTCGCGATTTTCTCGTCAATGGTTTCCCGGATCGCAATTCTGTCGCTTCCAACGTGTTCCTCGTGTCCTTTTGCGTCAGAAATAGTCACGAGGAGTGCACGTGAACGTTTGTGGAGTCCAAAAAAAACGAGTTCAGGTTTTGGGAATGCTCGCGATTTTCTCGTCAACGGTTTCTCGGATCGCAATTCTGTCGCTTCCAACGTGTTCCTCGTGTCATTTTACGTCAGAAATAGTCACGAGGAGTGCACGTGAACGTTTGTGGAGTCCAAAAAACACGAGTTCAGGTTCTGGGAATGCTCGCGATTTTCTCGTCAACGTTTTCTCGGATCGCAATTCTGTAGCTTCCAACGTGGTCCTCGCGTCATTTTACATCCGAATTAGTCATGAGAAATGCACAAACACGGTTCTGGAGTTAAAAAAAACGAGATCAGGGTTTGGGAATGCTCCCGATTTTCTCGTTAACGGATGCTCGGATCGCAATTCTGTCGCTTCCAACGTGTTCCTCGTGTCATTTTTCGTCGGAATTAGTCTTGAGAAATGCACAAACACGGTTCTGGAGTTCAAAAAACACGAGATGAGGTTTTGGGAATGCTCGCGATTTTCTCGTCAACGGTTTCTCGGATCGCAATTCTGTAGCTTCCAACGTGTTCCTCGTGTCATTTTACGTCGGAAATAGTCACGAGTAGTGCACGTAAACGTTTCTGGATTCCAAAAAACACGAGTTCAGGTTTTGGGAATGCTCGCGATTTTCTCGTCAACGGTTTCCCGGATCGCAATTCTGTCGCTTCCAGCGTGTTCCTCGTGTCATTTTACGTCAGAAATAGTCACGAGGAGTTCACGTGAACGTTTATGGAGTCCAAAAAACACGAGTTCAGGTTCTGGGAATGCTCGCGATTTTCTCGTCAACGGTTTCTCGGATCGCAATTCTGTCGCTTCCAACGCGTTCCTCGCGTCATTTTACATCGGAATTAGTCATGAGAAATGCACAAACACGGTTCTGGAATTAAAAAAACACGAGATCAGGGTTTGGGAATGCTCGCGATTTTCTCGTCAACGGTTTCTCGGATCGCAATTGTGTCGCTTCCAAAGTGTTCCTCGTGTCATTTTACGTCGGAAATAGTCACGAGCAGTACACGTAAACGTTTCTGGAGTCCAAAAAACACGAGTTCAGGTTTTGGGAATGCTCGCGATTTTCTCGTCAACGTTTTCTCGGATCGCAATTCTGTAGCTGCCAACGTGTTCCTCGCGTCATTTTACATCCGAATTAGTCATGAGAAATGCACAAACACGGTTCTGGCGTTCAAAAAACACGAGATGAGGTTTTGGGAATGCTCGCGATCTTCTCATCAACGGTTTCTCGGATCGCAATTCTGTCGCTTCCAATGCGTTCCTCGCGTCATTTTACATCGGAATTAGTCATGAGAAATGCACAAACACGGTTCTGGAGTTCAAAAAACACGAGATGAGATTTTGGGAATGCTCGCGATTTTCTCGTCAACGGTTTCTCGGATCGCAATTCTGTGGCTTCCAACCTGTTCCTCGTGTCATTTTACGTCGGAAATAGTCACGAGCAGTGCACGTAAACGTTTCTGGATTCCAAAAAACACGAGTTCAGGTTTTGGGAATGCTCGCGATTTTCTCGTCAACGGTTTCTCGGATCGCAATTCTGTCGCTTCCGAAGTGTTCCTCGTGTCATTTTACGTCGGAAATAGTCACGAGCAGTGCACGTAAACGTTTCTGGAGCCCAAAAAACACGAGATCAGGATTTGGGAATGCTCGCGATTTTCTCGTCAATGGTTTCTCGGATCGCAATTCTGTCGCTTCCAACGCGTTCCTCGCGTCATTTTACATCGGAATTAGTCATGAGAAATGCACAAACACGGTTCTGGAATTAAAAAAACACGAGATCAGGGTTTGGGAATGCTCGCGATTTTCTCATCAACGGTTTCTCGGATCGCAATTCTGTCGCTTCCATCGCTTTCCTAGCGTCATTTTACGTCGAAAATAGTCACGAGCAGTACACGTAAACGTTTCTGGAGTCCAAAAAACACGAGTTCAGGTTTTGGGAATGCTCGCGATTTTCTCGTCAATGGTTTCCCGGATCGCAATTCTGTCGCTTCCAACGTGTTCCTCGTGTCCTTTTGCGTCAGAAATAGTCACGAGGAGTGCACGTGAACGTTTGTGGAGTCCAAAAAAAACGAGTTCAGGTTTTGGGAATGCTCGCGATTTTCTCGTCAACGGTTTCCCGGATCGCAATTCTGTCGCTTCCAGCGTGTTCCTCGTGTCATTTTACGTCAGAAATAGTCACGAGGAGTTCACGTGAACGTTTATGGAGTCCAAAAAACACGAGTTCAGGTTCTGGGAATGCTCGCGATTTTCTCGTCAACGGTTTCTCGGATCGCAATTCTGTCGCTTCCAACGCGTTCCTCGCGTCATTTTACATCGGAATTAGTCATGAGAAATGCACAAACACGGTTCTGGAATTAAAAAAACACGAGATCAGGATTTGGGAATGCTCGCGATTTTCTCGTCAACGGTTTCTCGGATCGCAATTCTGTCACTTCTAACGTGTTCCTCGCGTCATTTTACGTCGGAAATAGTGACGAGAAATGCACGTAAACGTTTCTGGATTCCAAAAAACACGAGTTCAAGTTTTGGGAATGCTCGCGATTTTCTCGTCAATGGTTTCCCGGATCGCAATTCTGTCGCTTCCAACGTGTTCCTCGTGTCCTTTTGCGTCAGAAATAGTCACGAGGAGTGCACGTGAACGTTTGTGGAGTCCAAAAAAAACGAGTTCAGGTTTTGGGAATGCTCGCGATTTTCTCGTCAACGGTTTCTCGGATCGCAATTCTGTCGCTTCCAACGTGTTCCTCGTGTCATTTTACGTCAGAAATAGTCACGAGGAGTGCACGTGAACGTTTGTGGAGTCCAAAAAACACGAGTTCAGGTTCTGGGAATGCTCGCGATTTTCTCGTCAACGTTTTCTCGGATCGCAATTCTGTAGCTTCCAACGTGGTCCTCGCGTCATTTTACATCCGAATTAGTCATGAGAAATGCACAAACACGGTTCTGGAGTTAAAAAAACGAGATCAGGGTTTGGGAATGCTCCCGATTTTCTCGTTAACGGATGCTCGGATCGCAATTCTGTCGCTTCCAACGTGTTCCTCGTGTCATTTTTCGTCGGAATTAGTCTTGAGAAATGCACAAACACGGTTCTGGAGTTCAAAAAACACGAGATGAGGTTTTGGGAATGCTCGCGATTTTCTCGTCAACGGTTTCTCGGATCGCAATTCTGTAGCTTCCAACGTGTTCCTCGTGTCATTTTACGTCGGAAATAGTCACGAGTAGTGCACGTAAACGTTTCTGGATTCCAAAAAACACGAGTTCAGGTTTTGGGAATGCTCGCGATTTTCTCGTCAACGGTTTCCCGGATCGCAATTCTGTCGCTTCCAGCGTGTTCCTCGTGTCATTTTACGTCAGAAATAGTCACGAGGAGTTCACGTGAACGTTTATGGAGTCCAAAAAACACGAGTTCAGGTTCTGGGAATGCTCGCGATTTTCTCGTCAACGGTTTCTCGGATCGCAATTCTGTCGCTTCCAACGCGTTCCTCGCGTCATTTTACATCGGAATTAGTCATGAGAAATGCACAAACACGGTTCTGGAATTAAAAAAACACGAGATCAGGGTTTGGGAATGCTCGCGATTTTCTCGTCAACGGTTTCTCGGATCGCAATTGTGTCGCTTCCAAAGTGTTCCTCGTGTCATTTTACGTCGGAAATAGTCACGAGCAGTACACGTAAACGTTTCTGGAGTCCAAAAAACACGAGTTCAGGTTTTGGGAATGCTCGCGATTTTCTCGTCAACGTTTTCTCGGATCGCAATTCTGTAGCTTCCAACGTGTTCCTCGCGTCATTTTACATCCGAATTAGTCATGAGAAATGCACAAACACGGTTCTGGCGTTCAAAAAACACGAGATGAGGTTTTGGGAATGCTCGCGATCTTCTCATCAACGGTTTCTCGGATCGCAATTCTGTCGCTTCCAATGCGTTCCTCGCGTCATTTTACATCGGAAGTAGTCATGAGAAATGCACAAACACGGTTCTGGAGTTCAAAAAACACGAGATGAGATTTTGGGAATGCTCGCGATTTTCTCGTCAACGGTTTCTCGGATCGCAATTCTGTGGCTTCCAACCTGTTCCTCGTGTCATTTTACGTCGGAAATAGTCACGAGCAGTGCACGTAAACGTTTCTGGATTCCAAAAAACACGAGTTCAGGTTTTGGGAATGCTCGCGATTTTCTCGTCAACGGTTTCTCGGATCGCAATTCTGTCGCTTCCGAAGTGTTCCTCGTGTCATTTTACGTCGGAAATAGTCACGAGCAGTGCACGTAAACGTTTCTGGAGCCCAAAAAACACGAGATCAGGATTTGGGAATGCTCGCGATTTTCTCGTCAATGGTTTCTCGGATCGCAATTCTGTCGCTTCCAACGCGTTCCTCGCGTCATTTTACATCGGAATTAGTCATGAGAAATGCACAAACACGGTTCTGGAATTAAAAAAACACGAGATCAGGGTTTGGGAATGCTCGCGATTTTCTCGTCAACGGTTTCCCGGATCGCAATTCTGTCGCTTCCAACGTGTTCCTCGTGTCCTTTTGCGTCAGAAATAGTCACGAGGAGTGCACGTGAACGTTTGTGGAGTCCAAAAAAAACGAGTTCAGGTTTTGGGAATGCTCGCGATTTTCTCGTCAACGGTTTCTCGGATCGCAATTCTGTCGCTTCCAACGTGTTCCTCGTGTCATTTTACGTCAGAAATAGTCACGAGGAGTGCACGTGAACGTTTGTGGAGTCCAAAAAACACGAGTTCAGGTTCTGGGAATGCTCGCGATTTTCTCGTCAACGTTTTCTCGGATCGCAATTCTGTAGCTTCCAACGTGGTCCTCGCGTCATTTTACATCCGAATTAGTCATGAGAAATGCACAAACACGGTTCTGGAGTTAAAAAAAACGAGATCAGGGTTTGGGAATGCTCCCGATTTTCTCGTTAACGGATGCTCGGATCGCAATTCTGTCGCTTCCAACGTGTTCCTCGTGTCATTGTTCGTCGGAATTAGTCTTGAGAAATGCACAAACACGGTTCTGGAGTTCAAAAAACACGAGATGAGGTTTTGGGAATGCTCGCGATTTTCTCGTCAACGGTTTCTCGGATCGCAATTCTGTAGCTTCCAACGTGTTCCTCGTGTCATTTTACGTCGGAAATAGTCACGAGTAGTGCACGTAAACGTTTCTGGATTCCAAAAAACACGAGTTCAGGTTTTGGGAATGCTCGCGATTTTCTCGTCAACGGTTTCCCGGATCGCAATTCTGTCGCTTCCAGCGTGTTCCTCGTATCATTTTACGTCAGAAATAGTCACGAGGAGTTCACGTGAACGTTTATGGAGTCCTAAAAACACGAGTTCAGGTTCTGGGAATGCTCGCGATTTTCTCGTCAACGGTTTCTCGGATCGCAATTCTGTCGCTTCCAACGCGTTCCTCGCGTCATTTTACATCGGAATTAGTCATGAGAAATGCACAAACACGGTTCTGGAATTAAAAAAACACGAGATCAGGGTTTGGGAATGCTCGCGATTTTCTCGTCAACGGTTTCTCGGATCGCAATTCTGTAGCTTCCAACGTGTTCCTCGTGTCATTTTACGTCGGAAATAGTCACGAGTAGTGCACGTAAACGTTTCTGGAGTCCAAAAAACACGAGTTCAGGTTTTGGGAATGCTCGCGATTTTCTCGTCAATGGTTTCCCGGATCGCAATTCTGTCGCTTCCAACGTGTTCCTCGTGTCATTTTGCGTCAGAAATAGTCACGAGGAGTGCACGTGAACGTTTGTGGAGTCCAAAAAATACGAGTTCAGGTTTTGGGAATGCTCGCAATTTTCTCGTCAACGGTTTCTCGGATCGCAATTCTGTCGCTTCCAATGTGTTCCTCGTGTCATTTTAGGTCGGAAATAGTCACGAGCAGTGCATGTGAACGTTTGTGGAGCCCAAAAAACACGAGATCAGGATTTGGGAATGCTCGCGATTTTCTCGTCAACGTTTTCTCGGATCGCAATTCTGTAGCTTCCAACGTGGTCCTCGCGTCATTTTACATCCGAATTAGTCATGAGAAATGCACAAACACGGTTCTGGAGTTAAAAAAACGAGATCAGGGTTTGGGAATGCTCCCGATTTTCTCGTTAACGGATGCTCGGATCGCAATTCTGTCGCTTCCAACGTGTTCCTCGTGTCATTTTACGTCGGAATTAGTCTTGAGAAATGCACAAACACGGTTCTGGCGTTCAAAAAACACGAGATGAGGTTTTGGGAATGCTCGCGATCTTCTCGTCAACGGTTTCTCGGATCGCAATTCTGTCGCTTCCAACGCGTTCCTCGCGTCATTTTACATCGGAAATAGTCACGAGTAGTGCACGTAAACGTTTCTGGATTCCAAAAAACACGAGTTCAGGTTTTGGGAATGCTCGCGATTTTCTCGTCAACGGTTTCCCGGATCGCAATTCTGTCGCTTCCAACGTGTTCCTCGCGTCATTTTACATCGGAATTAGTCTTGAGAAATGCACAAACACGGTTCTGGAGTTCAAAAAACACGAGATGAGGTTTTGGGAATGCTCGCGATTTTCTCGTCAACGGTTTCTCGGATCGCAATTCTGTAGCTTCCAACGCGTTCCTCGCGTCATTTTACATCGGAATTAGTCTTGAGAAATGCACAAACACGGTTCTGGAGTTCAAAAAACACGAGATGAGGTTTTGGGAATGCTCGCGATTTTCTCGTCAACGGTTTCTCGGATCGCAATTCTGTAGCTTCCAACGTGTTCCTCGTGTCATTTTACGTCAGAAATAGTCACGAGTAGTGCACGTACACGTTTCTGGATTCCAAAAAACACGAGTTCAGGTTTTGGGAATGCTCGCGATTTTCTCGTCAACGGTTTCCCGGATCGCAATTCTGTCGCTTCCAACGTGTTCCTCGTGTCATTTTACGTCAGAAATAGTCACGAGGAGTTCACGTGAACGTTTATGGAGTTCAAAAAACACGAGATGAGGTTTTGGGAATGCTCGCGATTTTCTCGTCAACGGTTTCTCGGATCGCAATTCTGTCGCTTCCAACGTGTTCCTCGTGTCATTTTACGTAGGAAATAGTCACGAGCAGTGCATGTAAACGTTTGTGGAGCCCAAAAAACACGAGATCAGGATTTGGGAATGCTCGCGATTTTCTCGTCAACGTTTTCTCGGATCGCAATTCTGTCGCTTCCAACGTGTTCCTCGTATCATTTTACGTCGGAAATAGTCACGAGTAGTGCACGTAAACGTCTTGGATTCCAAAAAACACGAGTTCAGGTTTTGGGAATGCTCGCGATTTTCTCGTCAACGGTTTCTCGGATCGCAATTCTGTCGCTTCCATCGCGTTCCTAGCGTCATTTTACGTCGGAAATAGTCACGAGCAGTGTATGTAAACGTTTGTGGAGCCCAAAAAACACGAGATCAGGATTTGGGAATGCTCGCGATTTTCTCGTCAACGTTTTCTCGGATCGCAATTCTGTAGCTTCCAACGTGTTCCTCGCGTCATTTTACATCCGAATTAGTCATGAGAAATGCACAAACACGGTTCTGGCGTTCAAAAAATACGAGATGAGGTTTTGGGAATGCTCGCGATCTTCTCATCAACGGTTTCTCGGATCGCAATTCTGTCGCTTCCAACGCGTTCCTCGCGTCATTTTACATCGGAATTAGTCTTGAGAAATGCACAAACACGGTTCTGGAGTTCAAAAAACACGAGATGAGGTTTTGGGAATGCTCGCGATTTTCTCGTCAACGGTTTCTCGGATCGCAATTCTGTCGCTTCCAACGTGTTCCTCGTGTCATTTTACGTCAGAAATTGTCACGAGGAGTTCACGTGAACGTTTATGGAGTCCAAAAAACACGAGTTCAGGTTCTGGGAATGCTCGCGATTTTCTCGTCAACGGTTTCTCGGATCGCAATTCTGTCGCTTCCAACGCGTTCCTCGCGTCATTTTACATCGGAATTAGTCATGAGAAATGCACAAACACGGTTCTGGAATTAAAAAAACACGAGATCAGGGATTGGGAATGCTCGCGATTTTCTCGTCAACGGTTTCTCGGATCGCAATTCTGTCACTTCCAACGTGTTCCTCGCGTCATTTTACGTCGGAAATAGTGACGAGAAATGCACGTAAACGTTTCTGGGTTCCAAAAAACACGAGTTCAGGTTTTGGGAATGCTCGCGATTTTCTCGTCAACGGTTTCTCGGATCGCAATTCTGTCGCTTCCATCGCGTTCCTAGCGTCATTTAACATCGGAAATAGTGACGAGAAATGCACGTAAACGTTTCTGGATTCCAAAAAACACGAGTTCAGGTTTTGAGAATGCTCGCGATTTTCTCGTCAACGGTTTCTCGGATCGCAATTGTGTCGCTTCCAAAGTGTTCCTCGTGTCATTTTACGTCGGAAATAGTCACGAGCAGTACACGTAAACGTTTCTGGAGTCCAAAAAACACGAGTTCAGGTTTTGGGAATGCTCGCGATTTTCTCGTCAATGGTTTCCCGGATCGCAATTCTGTCGCTTCCAACGTGTTCCTCGTGTCATTTTACGTCAGAAATAGTCACGAGGAGTTCGCGTGAACGTTTATGGAGCCCAAAAAACACGAGATCAGGATTTGGGAATGCTCGCGATTTTCTCGTCAACGTTTTCTCGGATCGCAATTCTGTCGCTTCCAACGCGTTCCTCGCGTCATTTTACATCGGAATTAGTCATGAGAAATGAACAAACACGGTTCTGGAATTCAAAAAACACGAGATCAGGGTTTGGGAATGCTCGCGCTTTTCTCGTCAACGGTTTCTCGGATCGCAATTCTGTCACTTCTAACGTGTTCCTCGCGTCATTTTACGTCGGAAATAGTGACGAGAAATGCACGTAAACGTTTCTGGATTCCAAAAAACACGAATTCAAGTGTTGGGAATGCTTGCGATTTTCTCGTCAACGGTTTCTCGGATCGCAATTCTGTCGCTTCCAACGTGTTCCTCGTGTCATTTTACGTCGGAAATAGTCACGAGTAGTGCCCGTAAACGTTTTGGATTGCAAAAAACACGAGTTCAGGTTTTGGGAATGCTCGCGATTTTCTCGTCAACGGTTTCTCGGATCGCAATTCTGTCGCTTCCATTGCGTTCCTAGCGTCATTTTACGTCGGAAATGGTCACGAGCAGTGCATGTAAACGTTTGTGGAGCCCAAAAAACACGAGATCAGGATTTGGGAATGCTCGCGATTTTCTCGTCAACGTTTTCTCGGATCGCAATTCTGTAGCTTCCAACGTGTTGCTCGCGTCATTTTACATCCGAATTAGTCATGAGAAATGCACAAACACGGTTCTGGCGTTCAAAAAACACGAGATGAGGTTTTGGGAATGCTCGCGATCTTCTCATCAACGGTTTCTCGGATCGCAATGCTGTCGCTTCCAACGCGTTCCTTGCGTCATTTTACATCGGAATTAGTCATGAGAAATGCACAAACACGGTTCTGGATTCCAAAAAACACGAGTTCAGGTTTTGGGAATGCTCGCGATTTTCTCGTCAACGGTTTCTCGGATCGCAATTCTGTCGCTTCCGAAGTGTTCCTCGTGTCATTTTACGTCAGAAATAGTCACGAGGAGTGCACGTGAACGTTTGTGGAGTCCAAAAAACACGAGTTCAGGTTCTGGGAATGCTCGCGATTTTCTCGTCAACGTTTTCTCGGATCGCAATTCTGTAGCTTCCAACGTGGTCCTCGCGTCATTTTACATCCGAATTAGTCATGAGAAATGCACAAACACGGTTCTGGAGTTAAAAAAAACGAGATCAGGGTTTGGGAATGCTCCCGATTTTCTCGTTAACGGATGCTCGGATCGCAATTCTGTCGCTTCCAACGTGTTCCTCGTGTCATTTTACATCGGAATTAGTCATGAGAAATGCACAAACGCGGTTCTGGAGTCCAAAAAACACGAGTTCAGGTTTTGGGAATGGTCGCGATTTTCTCGTCAACGGTTTCTCGGATCGCAATTCTGTCGCTTCCAACGTGTTCCTCGTGTCATTTTACGTCAGAAATAGTCACGAGGAGTTCACGTGAACGTTTATGGAGTCCTAAAAACACGAGTTCAGGTTCTGGGAATGCTCGCGATTTTCTCGTCAACGGTTTCTCGGATCGCAATTCTGTCGCTTCCAACGCGTTCCTCGCGTCATTTTACATCGGAATTAGTCATGAGAAATGCACAAACACGGTTCTGGAATTAAAAAAACACGAGATCAGGGTTTGGGAATGCTCGCGATTTTCTCGTCAACGGTTTCTCGGATCGCAATTCTGTAGCTTCCAACGTGTTCCTCGTGTCATTTTACGTCGGAAATAGTCACGAGTAGTGCACGTAAACGTTTCTGGAGTCCAAAAAACACGAGTTCAGGTTTTGGGAATGCTCGCGATTTTCTCGTCAATGGTTTCCCGGATCGCAATTCTGTCGCTTCCAACGTGTTCCTCGTGTCATTTTGCGTCAGAAATAGTCACGAGGAGTGCACGTGAACGTTTGTGGAGTCCAAAAAATACGAGTTCAGGTTTTGGGAATGCTCGCAATTTTCTCGTCAACGGTTTCTCGGATCGCAATTCTGTCGCTTCCAATGTGTTCCTCGTGTCATTTTAGGTCGGAAATAGTCACGAGCAGTGCATGTGAACGTTTGTGGAGCCCAAAAAACACGAGATCAGGATTTGGGAATGCTCGCGATTTTCTCGTCAACGTTTTCTCGGATCGCAATTCTGTAGCTTCCAACGTGGTCCTCGCGTCATTTTACATCCGAATTAGTCATGAGAAATGCACAAACACGGTTCTGGAGTTAAAAAAACGAGATCAGGGTTTGGGAATGCTCCCGATTTTCTCGTTAACGGATGCTCGGATCGCAATTCTGTCGCTTCCAACGTGTTCCTCGTGTCATTTTACGTCGGAATTAGTCTTGAGAAATGCACAAACACGGTTCTGGCGTTCAAAAAACACGAGATGAGGTTTTGGGAATGCTCGCGATCTTCTCGTCAACGGTTTCTCGGATCGCAATTCTGTCGCTTCCAACGCGTTCCTCGCGTCATTTTACATCGGAAATAGTCACGAGTAGTGCACGTAAACGTTTCTGGATTCCAAAAAACACGAGTTCAGGTTTTGGGAATGCTCGCGATTTTCTCGTCAACGGTTTCCCGGATCGCAATTCTGTCGCTTCCAACGTGTTCCTCGCGTCATTTTACATCGGAATTAGTCTTGAGAAATGCACAAACACGGTTCTGGAGTTCAAAAAACACGAGATGAGGTTTTGGGAATGCTCGCGATTTTCTCGTCAACGGTTTCTCGGATCGCAATTCTGTAGCTTCCAACGCGTTCCTCGCGTCATTTTACATCGGAATTAGTCTTGAGAAATGCACAAACACGGTTCTGGAGTTCAAAAAACACGAGATGAGGTTTTGGGAATGCTCGCGATTTTCTCGTCAACGGTTTCTCGGATCGCAATTCTGTAGCTTCCAACGTGTTCCTCGTGTCATTTTACGTCAGAAATAGTCACGAGTAGTGCACGTACACGTTTCTGGATTCCAAAAAACACGAGTTCAGGTTTTGGGAATGCTCGCGATTTTCTCGTCAACGGTTTCCCGGATCGCAATTCTGTCGCTTCCAACGTGTTCCTCGTGTCATTTTACGTCAGAAATAGTCACGAGGAGTTCACGTGAACGTTTATGGAGTTCAAAAAACACGAGATGAGGTTTTGGGAATGCTCGCGATTTTCTCGTCAACGGTTTCTCGGATCGCAATTCTGTCGCTTCCAACGTGTTCCTCGTGTCATTTTACGTAGGAAATAGTCACGAGCAGTGCATGTAAACGTTTGTGGAGCCCAAAAAACACGAGATCAGGATTTGGGAATGCTCGCGATTTTCTCGTCAACGTTTTCTCGGATCGCAATTCTGTCGCTTCCAACGTGTTCCTCGTATCATTTTACGTCGGAAATAGTCACGAGTAGTGCACGTAAACGTCTTGGATTCCAAAAAACACGAGTTCAGGTTTTGGGAATGCTCGCGATTTTCTCGTCAACGGTTTCTCGGATCGCAATTCTGTCGCTTCCATCGCGTTCCTAGCGTCATTTTACGTCGGAAATAGTCACGAGCAGTGTATGTAAACGTTTGTGGAGCCCAAAAAACACGAGATCAGGATTTGGGAATGCTCGCGATTTTCTCGTCAACGTTTTCTCGGATCGCAATTCTGTAGCTTCCAACGTGTTCCTCGCGTCATTTTACATCCGAATTAGTCATGAGAAATGCACAAACACGGTTCTGGCGTTCAAAAAATACGAGATGAGGTTTTGGGAATGCTCGCGATCTTCTCATCAACGGTTTCTCGGATCGCAATTCTGTCGCTTCCAACGCGTTCCTCGCGTCATTTTACATCGGAATTAGTCTTGAGAAATGCACAAACACGGTTCTGGAGTTCAAAAAACACGAGATGAGGTTTTGGGAATGCTCGCGATTTTCTCGTCAACGGTTTCTCGGATCGCAATTCTGTCGCTTCCAACGTGTTCCTCGTGTCATTTTACGTCAGAAGTTGTCACGAGGAGTTCACGTGAACGTTTATGGAGTCCAAAAAACACGAGTTCAGGTTCTGGGAATGCTCGCGATTTTCTCGTCAACGGTTTCTCGGATCGCAATTCTGTCGCTTCCAACGCGTTCCTCGCGTCATTTTACATCGGAATTAGTCATGAGAAATGCACAAACACGGTTCTGGAATTAAAAAAACACGAGATCAGGGTTTGGGAATGCTCGCGATTTTCTCGTCAACGGTTTCTCGGATCGCAATTCTGTCACTTCCAACGTGTTCCTCGCGTCATTTTACGTCGGAAATAGTGACGAGAAATGCACGTAAACGTTTCTGGGTTCCAAAAAACACGAGTTCAGGTTTTGGGAATGCTCGCGATTTTCTCGTCAACGGTTTCTCGGATCGCAATTCTGTCGCTTCCATCGCGTTCCTAGCGTCATTTAACATCGGAAATAGTGACGAGAAATGCACGTAAACGTTTCTGGATTCCAAAAAACACGAGTTCAGGTTTTGAGAATGCTCGCGATTTTCTCGTCAACGGTTTCTCGGATCGCAATTGTGTCGCTTCCAAAGTGTTCCTCGTGTCATTTTACGTCGGAAATAGTCACGAGCAGTACACGTAAACGTTTCTGGAGTCCAAAAAACACGAGTTCAGGTTTTGGGAATGCTCGCGATTTTCTCGTCAATGGTTTCCCGGATCGCAATTCTGTCGCTTCCAACGTGTTCCTCGTGTCATTTTACGTCAGAAATAGTCACGAGGAGTTCGCGTGAACGTTTATGGAGCCCAAAAAACACGAGATCAGGATTTGGGAATGCTCGCGATTTTCTCGTCAACGTTTTCTCGGATCGCAATTCTGTCGCTTCCAACGCGTTCCTCGCGTCATTTTACATCGGAATTAGTCATGAGAAATGAACAAACACGGTTCTGGAATTCAAAAAACACGAGATCAGGGTTTGGGAATGCTCGCGCTTTTCTCGTCAACGGTTTCTCGGATCGCAATTCTGTCACTTCTAACGTGTTCCTCGCGTCATTTTACGTCGGAAATAGTGACGAGAAATGCACGTAAACGTTTCTGGATTCCAAAAAACACGAATTCAAGTGTTGGGAATGCTTGCGATTTTCTCGTCAACGGTTTCTCGGATCGCAATTCTGTCGCTTCCAACGTGTTCCTCGTGTCATTTTACGTCGGAAATAGTCACGAGTAGTGCCCGTAAACGTTTTGGATTCCAAAAAACACGAGTTCAGGTTTTGGGAATGCTCGCGATTTTCTCGTCAACGGTTTCTCGGATCGCAATTCTGTCGCTTCCATTGCGTTCCTAGCGTCATTTTACGTCGGAAATGGTCACGAGCAGTGCATGTAAACGTTTGTGGAGCCCAAAAAACACGAGATCAGGATTTGGGAATGCTCGCGATTTTCTCGTCAACGTTTTCTCGGATCGCAATTCTGTAGCTTCCAACGTGTTGCTCGCGTCATTTTACATCCGAATTAGTCATGAGAAATGCACAAACACGGTTCTGGCGTTCAAAAAACACGAGATGAGGTTTTGGGAATGCTCGCGATCTTCTCATCAACGGTTTCTCGGATCGCAATTCTGTCGCTTCCAACGCGTTCCTTGCGTCATTTTACATCGGAATTAGTCATGAGAAATGCACAAACACGGTTCTGGATTCCAAAAAACACGAGTTCAGGTTTTGGGAATGCTCGCGATTTTCTCGTCAACGGTTTCTCGGATCGCAATTCTGTCGCTTCCGAAGTGTTCCTCGTGTCATTTTACGTCAGAAATAGTCACGAGGAGTGCACGTGAACGTTTGTGGAGTCCAAAAAACACGAGTTCAGGTTCTGGGAATGCTCGCGATTTTCTCGTCAACGTTTTCTCGGATCGCAATTCTGTAGCTTCCAACGTGGTCCTCGCGTCATTTTACATCCGAATTAGTCATGAGAAATGCACAAACACGGTTCTGGAGTTAAAAAAAACGAGATCAGGGTTTGGGAATGCTCCCGATTTTCTCGTTAACGGATGCTCGGATCGCAATTCTGTCGCTTCCAACGTGTTCCTCGTGTCATTTTACATCGGAGTTAGTCATGAGAAATGCACAAACGCGGTTCTGGAGTCCAAAAAACACGAGTTCAGGTTTTGGGAATGGTCGCGATTTTCTCGTCAACGGTTTCTCGGATCGCAATTCTGTCGCTTCCAACGTGTTCCTCGTGTCATTTTACGTCGGAAATAGTCACGAGTAGTGCACGTAAACGTTTTGGATTCCAAAAAACACGAGTTCAGGTTTTGGGAATGCTCGCGATTTTCTCGTCAACGGTTTCTCGGATCGCAATTCTGTAGCTTCCAACGTGTTCCTCGCGTCATTTTACATCCGAATTAGTCATGAGAAATGCACAAACACGGTTCTGGCGTTCAAAAAACACAAGATGAGGTTTTGGGAATGCTCGCGATCTTCTCATCAACGGTTTCTCGGATCGCAATTCTGTCGCTTCCAACGCGTTCCTCGCGTCATTTTACATCGGAATTAGTCATGAGAAATGCACAAACACGGTTCTGGCGTTCAAAAAACACGAGATGAGGTTTTGGGAATGCTCGCGATTTTCTCGTCAACGGTTTCTCGGATCGCAATTCTGTGGCTTCCAACGTGTTCCTCGTGTCATTTTACGTCGGAAATAGTCACGAGCAGTGCACGTAAACGTGTCTGGATTCCAAAAAACACGAGTTCAGGTTTTGGGAATGCTCGCGATTTTCTCGTCAACGGTTTCTCGGATCGCAATTCTGTCGCTTCCAACGTGTTCCTCGTGTCATTTTACATCGGAATTAGTCATGAGAAATGCACAAACGCGGTTCTGGAGTCCAAAAAACACGAGATTAGGATTTGGGAATGCTCGCGATTTTCTCGTCAACGGTTTCTCGGATCGCAATTCTGTCGCATCCAACGCGTTCCTCGCCTCATTTTACATCGGAATTAGTCATGAGAAATGCACAAACGCGGTTCTGGAGTCCAAAAAACACGAGTTCAGGTTTTGGGAATGGTCGCGATTTTCTCGTCAACGGTTTCTCGGATCGCAATTCTGTCGCTTCCAACGCGTTCCTCGCGTCATTTTACATCGGAATTAGTCATGAGAAATGCACAAACACGGTTCTGGAATTTAAAAAACACGAGATCAGGGTTTGGGAATGCTCGCGATTTTCTCGTCAACGGTTTCTCGGATCGCAATTCTGTCGCTTCCAACGCGTTCCTCGCGTCATTTTACATCGGGATTAGTCATGAGAAATGCACAAACACGGTTCTGGAATTAAAAAAACACGAGATCAGGGTTTGGGAATGCTCGCGATTTTCTCGTCAACGGTTTCTCGGATCGCAATTCTGTCACTTCCAACGTGTTCCTCGCGTCATTTTACGTCGGAAATAGTGACGAGAAATGCACGTAAACGTTTCTGGATTCCAAAAAACACGAGTTCAGGTTTTGGGAATACTCGCGATTTTCTCGTCAACGGTTTCCCGGATCGCAATTCTGTCGCTTCCAACGTGTTCCTCGTGTCATTTTACGTCAGAAATAGTCACGAGGAGTTCACGTGAACGTTTATGGAGTCCAAAAAACACGAGTTCAGGTTCTGGGAATGCTCGCGATTTTCTCGTCAACGGTTTCTCGGATCGCAATTCTGTCGCTTCCAACGTGTTCCTCGCGTCACTTTACGTCGGAAATAGTGACGAGAAATGCACGTAAACGTTTCTGGATTCCAAAAAACACGAGTTCAGGTTTTGAGAATGCTCGCGATTTTCTCGTCAACGGTTTCTCAGATCGCAATTCTGTCGCTTCCATCGCGTTCCTAGCGTCATTTTACGTCGGAAATAGTCACGAGCAGTGCATGTAAACGTTTGTGGAGCCCAAAAAACACGAGATCAGGATTTGGGAATGCTCGCGATTTTCTCGTCAACGTTTTCTCGGATCGCAATTCTGTCGCTTCCAACGCGTTCCTCGCGTCATTTTACATCGGAATTAGTCATGAGAAATGCACAAACACGGTTCTGGAATTAAAAAAACACGAGATCAGGGTTTGGGAATGCTCGCGATTTTCTCGTCAACGGTTTCTCGGATCGCAATTCTGTCACTTCTAACGTGTTCCTCGCGTCATTTTACGTCGGAAATAGTGACGAGAAATGCACGTAAACGTTTCTGGATTCCTAAAAACACGAGTTCAAGTTTTGGGAATGCTTGCGATTTTCTCGTCAACGGTTTCTCGGATCGCAATTCTGTCCCTTCCAACGTGTTCCTCGTGTCATTTTACGTCGGAAATAGTCACGAGTAGTGCACGTAAACGTTTTGGATTCCAAAAAACACGAGTTCAGGTTTTGGGAATGCTCGCGATTTTCTCGTCAACGGTTTCTCGGATCGCAATTGTGTCGCTTCCATTGCGTTCCTAGCGTCATTTTACGTCGGAAATAGTCACGAGCAGTGCATTTAAACGTTTGTGGAGCCGAAAAAACACGAGATCAGGATTTGGGAATGCTCGCGATTTTCTCGTCAACGTTTTCTCGGATCGCAATTCTGTAGCTTCCAACGTGTTCCTCGCGTCATTTTACATCCGAATTAGTCATGAGAAATGCACAAACACGGTTCTGGCGTTCAAAAAACACGAGATGAGGTTTTGGGAATGCTCGCGATCTTCTCATCAACGGTTTCTCGGATCGCAATTCTGTCGCTTCCAACGCGTTCCTCGCGTCATTTTACATCGGAATTAGTCATGAGAAGTGCACAAACACGGTTCTGGAGTTCAAAAAACACGAGATGAGGTTTTGGGAATGCTCGCGATCTTCTCATCAACGGTTTCTCGGATCGCAATTCTGTCGCTCCCAACGCGTTCCTCGCGTCATTTTACATCGGAATTAGTCATGAGAAATGCACAAACGCGGTTCTGGAGTCCAAAAAACACGAGTTCAGGTTTTGGGAATGGTCGCGATTTTCTCGTCAACGGTTTCTCGGATCGCAATTCTGTCGCTTCCAACGCGTTCCTCGCGTCATTTTACATCGGAATTAGTCATGAGAAATGCACGTAAACGTTTGTGGAGCCCAAAAAACACGAGATCAGGATTTGGGAATGCTCGCGATTTTCTCGTCAACGTTTTCTCGGATCGCAATTCTGTAGCTTCCAACGTGTTCCTCGCGTCATTTTACATCCGAATTAGTCATGAGAAATGCACAAACACGGTTCTGGCGTTCAAAAAACATGAGATGAGGTTTTGGGAATGCTCGCGATCTTCTCATCAACGGTTTCTCGGATCGCAATTCTGTCGCTTCCAATGCGTTCCTCGCGTCATTTTACATCGGAATTAGTCATGAGAAATGCACAAACGCGGTTCTGGAGTCCAAAAAACACGAGTTCAGGTTTTGGGAATGGTCGCGATTTTCTCGTCAACGGTTTCTCGGATCGCAATTCTGTCGCTTCCAACGCGTTCCTCGCGTCATTTTACATCGGAATTAGTCATGAGAAATGCACGTAAACGTTTGTGGAGACCAAAAAACACGAGATCAGGATTTGGGAATGCTCGCGATTTTCTCGTCAACGTTTTCTCGGATCGCAATTCTGTAGCTTCCAACGTGTTCCTCGCGTCATTTTACATCCGAATTAGTCATGAGAAATGCACAAACACGGTTCTGGCGTTCAAAAAACATGAGATGAGGTTTTGGGAATGCTCGCGATCTTCTCATCAACGGTTTCTCGGATCGCAATTCTGTCGCTTCCAATGCGTTCCTCGCGTCATTTTACATCGGAATTAGTCATGAGAAATGTACAAACACGGTTCTGGAGTTCAAAAAACACGAGATGAGGTTTTGGGAATGCTCGCGATTTTCTCGTCAACGGTTTCTCGGATCGCAATTCTGTGGCTTCCAACCTGTTCCTCGTGTCATTTTACGTCGGAAATAGTCACGAGCAGTGCACGTAAACGTTTCTGGATTCCAAAAAACACGAGTTCAGGTTTTGGGAATGCTCGCGATTTTCTCGTCAACGGTTTCTCGGATCGCAATTCTGTCGCTTCCGAAGTGTTCCTCGTGTCATTTTACGTCGGAAATAGTCACGAGCAGTGCACGTAAACGTTTCTGGAGCCCAAAAAACACGAGATCAGGATTTGGGAATGCTCGCCATTTTCTCGTCAATGGTTTCTCGGATCGCAATTCTGTCGCTTCCAACGCGTTCCTCGCGTCATTTTACATCGGAATTAGTCATGAGAAATGCACAAACACGGTTCTGGAATTAAAAAAACACGAGATCAGGGTTTGGGAATGCTCGCGATTTTCTCGTCAACGGTTTCTCGGATCGCAATTCTGTCGCTTCCATCGCGTTCCTAGCGTCATTTTACGTCGAAAATAGTCACGAGCAGTACACGTAAACGTTTCTGGAGTCCAAAAAACACGAGTTCAGGTTTTGGGAATGCTCGCGATTTTCTCGTCAACGGTTTCTCGGATCGCAATTCTGTAGCTTCCAACGTGTTCCTCGTGTCATTTTACGTCGGAAATAGTCACGAGTAGTGCACGTAAACGTTTCTGGATTCCAAAAAACACGAGTTCAGGTTTTGGGAATGCTCGCGATTTTCTCGTCAACGGTTTCCCGGATCGCAATTCTGTCGCTTCCAACGTGTTCCTCGTGTCATTTTACGTCAGAAATAGTCACGAGCAGTGCATGTAAACGTTTGTGGAGCCCAAAAAACACGAGATCAGGATTTGGGAATGCTCGCGATTTTCTCGTCAACGTTTTCTCGGATCGCAATTCTGTAGCTTCCAACGTGTTCCTCGCGTCATTTTACATCCGAATTAGTCATGAGAAATGCACAAACACGGTTCTGGCGTTCAAAAAACACGAGATGAGGTTTTGGGAATGCTCGCGATCTTCTCATCAACGGTTTCTCGGATCGCAATTCTGTCGCTTCCAACGCGTTCCTCGCGTCATTTTACATCGGAATTAGTCATGAGAAATGCACAAACACGGTTCTGGAGCCCAAAAAACACGAGATCAGGATTTGGGAATGCTCGCGATTTTCTCGTCAACGTTTTCTCGGATCGCAATTCTGTCGCTTCCAACGTGTTCCTCGTATCATTTTACGTCGGAAATAGTCACGAGTAGTGCACGTAAACGTTTTGGATTCCAAAAAACACGAGTTCAGGTTTTGGGAATGCTCGCGATTTTCTCGTCAACGGTTTCTCGGATCGCAATTCTGTCGCTTCCATCGCGTTCCTAGCGTCATTTTACGTCGGAAATAGTCACGAGCAGTGCATGTAAACGTTTGTGGAGCCCAAAAAACACGAGATCAGGATTTGGGAATGCTCGCGATTTTCTCGTCAACGTTTTCTCGGATCGCAATTCTGTAGCTTCCAACGTGTTCCTCGCGTCATTTTACATCCGAATTTGTCATGAGAAATGCACAAACACGGTTCTGGCGTTCAAAAAACACGAGATGAGGTTTTGGGAATGCTCGCGATCTTCTCATCAACGGTTTCTCGGATCGCAATTCTGTCGCTTCCAACGCGTTCCTCGCGTCATTTTACATCGGAATTAGTCTTGAGAAATGCACAAACACGGTTCTGGAGTTCAAAAAACACGAGATGAGGTTTTGGGAATGCTCGCGATTTTCTCGTCAACGGTTTCTCGGATCGCAATTCTGTAGCTTCCAACGTGTTCCTCGTGTCATTTTACGTCAGAAATAGTCACGAGTAGTGCACGTACACGTTTCTGGATTCCAAAAAACACGAGTTCAGGTTTTGGGAATGCTCGCGATTTTCTCGTCAACGGTTTCCCGGATCGCAATTCTGTCGCTTCCAACGTGTTCCTCGTGTCATTTTACGTCAGAAATAGTCACGAGGAGTTCACGTGAACGTTTATGGAGTCCAAAAAACACGAGTTCAGGTTCTGGGAATGCTTGCGATTTGCTCGTCAACGGTTTCTCGGATCGCAATTCTGTCGCTTCCAACGCGTTCCTCGCGTCATTTTACATCGGAATTAGTCATGAGAAATGCACAAACACGGTTCTGGAATTAAAAAAACACGAGTTTAGGTTTTGGGAATGCTCGCGATTTTCTCGTCAACGGTTTCTCGGATCGCAATTCTGTCGCTTCCAACGCGTTCCTCGCGTCATTTTACATCAGAATTAGTCATGAGAAATGCACAAACACGGTTCTGGAATTTAAAAAACACGAGATCAGGGTTTGGGAATGCTCGCGATTTTCTCGTCAACGGTTTCTCGGATCGCAATTCTGTCACTTCCAACGTGTTCCTCGCCTCATTTTACGTCGGAAATAGTGACGAGAAATGCACGTAAACGTTTCTGGATTCCAAAAAACACGAGTTCAGGTTTTGGGAATGCTCGCAATTTTCTCGTCAACGGTTTCTCGGATCGCAATTCTGTCGCTTCCATCGCGTTCCTAGCGTCATTTTACGTCGGAAATAGTCACGAGCAGTGCATGTAAACGTTTGTGGAGCCCAAAAAACACGAGATCAGGATTTGGGAATGCTCGCGATTTTCTCGTCAACGTTTTCTCGGATCGCAATTCTGTAGCTTCCAACGTGTTCCTCGCGTCATTTTACATCCGAATTAGTCATGAGAAATGCACAAACACGGTTCTGGCGTTCAAAAAACACGAGATGAGGTTTTGGGAATGCTCGCGATCTTCTCATCAACGGTTTCTCGGATCGCAATTCTGTCGCTTCCAACGCGTTCCTCGCGTCATTTTACATCGGAATTAGTCTTGAGAAATGCACAAACACGGTTCTGGAGTTCAAAAAACACGAGATGAGGTTTTGGGAATGCTCGCGATTTTCTCGTCAACGGTTTCTCGGATCGCAATTCTGTAGCTTCCAACGTGTTCCTCGTGTCATTTTACGTCAGAAATAGTCACGAGTAGTGCACGTACACGTTTCTGGATTCCAAAAAACACGAGTTCAGGTTTTGGGAATGCTCGCGATTTTCTCGTCAACGGTTTCCCGGATCGCAATTCTGTCGCTTCCAACGTGTTCCTCGTGTCATTTTACGTCAGAAATAGTCACGAGGAGTTCACGTGAACGTTTATGGAGTCCAAAAAACACGAGTTCAGGTTCTGGGAATGCTTGCGATTTGCTCGTCAACGGTTTCTCGGATCGCAATTCTGTCGCTTCCAACGCGTTCCTCGCGTCAATTTACATCGGAATTAGTCATGAGAAATGCACAAACACGGTTCTGGAATTAAAAAAACACGAGTTTAGGTTTTGGGAATGCTCGCGATTTTCTCGTCAACGGTTTCTCGGATCGCAATTCTGTCACCTCCAACGTGTTCCTCGCGTCATTTTACGTCGGAAATAGTGACGAGAAATGCACGTAAACGTTTCTGGATTCCAAAAAACACGAGTTCAGGTTTTGGGAATGCTCGCAATTTTCTCGTCAACGGTTTCTCGGATCGCAATTCTGTCGCTTCCATCGCGTTGCTAGCGTCATTTTACGTCGGAAATAGTCACGAGCAGTGCATGTAAACGTTTGTGGAGCCCAAAAAACACGAGATCAGGATTTGGGAATGCTCGCGATTTTCTCGTCAACGTTTTCTCGGATCCAATTCTGTCGCTTCCAACGTGTTCCTCGTATCATTTTACGTCGGAAATAGTCACGAGTAGTGCACGTAAACGTCTTGGATTCCAAAAAACACGAGTTCAGGTTTTGGGAATGCTCGCGATTTTCTCGTCAACGGTTTCTCGGATCGCAATTCTGTCGCTTCCATCGCGTTCCTAGCGTCATTTTACGTCGGAAATAGTCACGAGCAGTGCATGTAAACGTTTGTGGAGCCCAAAAAACACGAGATCAGGATTTGGAAATGCTCGCGATTTTCTCGTCAACGTTTTCTCGGATCGCAATTCTGTAGCTTCCAACGTATTCCTCGCGTCATTTTACATCCGAATTAGTCATGAGAAATGCACAAACACGGTTCTGGCGTTCAAAAAACACGAGATGAGGTTTTGGGAATGCTCGTGATCTTCTCATCAACGGTTTCTCGGATCGCAATTCTGTCGCTTCCAACGCGTTCCTCGCGTCATTTTACATCGGAATTAGTCTTGAGAAATGCACAAACACGGTTCTGGAGTTCAAAAAACACGAGATGAGGTTTTGGGAATGCTCGCGATTTTCTCGTCAACGGTTTCTCGGATCGCAATTCTGTAGCTTCCAACGTGTTCCTCGTGTCATTTTACGTCAGAAATAGTCACGAGTAGTGCACGTAAACGTTTCTGGATTCCAAAAAACACGAGTTCAGGTTTTGGGAATGCTCGCGATTTTCTCGTCAACGGTTTCCCGGATCGCAATTCTGTCGCTTCCAACGTGTTCCTCGTGTCATTTTACGTCAGAAATAGTCACGAGGAGTTCACGTGAACGTTTATGGAGTCCAAAAAACACGAGTTCAGGTTCTGGGAATGCTCGCGATTTGCTCGTCAACGGTTTCTCGGATCGCAATTCTGTCGCTTCCAACGCGTTCCTCGCGTCATTTTACATCGGAATTAGTCATGAGAAATGCACAAACACGGTTCTGGAATTAAAAAAACACGAGATCAGGGTTTGGGCATGCTCGCGATTTTCTCGTCAACGGTTTCTCGGATCGCAATTCTGTCACTTCCAACGTGTTCCTTGCGTCATTTTACGTCGGAAATAGTGACGAGAAATGCACGTAAACGTTTCTGGATTCCAAAAAACACGAGTTCAGGTTTTGGGAATACTCGCAATTTTCTCGTCAACGGTTTCTCGGATCGCAATTCTGTCGCTTCCATCGCGTTCCTAGCGTCATTTTACGTCGGAAATAGTCACGAGCAGTGCATGTAAACGTTTGTGGAGCCCAAAAAACACGAGATCAGGATTTGGGAATGCTCGCGATTTTCTCGTCAACGTTTTCTCGGATCGCAATTCTGTCGCTTCCAACGTGTTCCTCGTATCATTTTACGTCGGAAATAGTCACGAGTAGTGCACGTAAACGTTTTGGATTCCAAAAAACACGAGTTCAGGTTTTGGGAATGCTCGCGATTTTCTCGTCAACGGTTTCTCGGATCGCAATTCTGTCGCTTCCATCGCGTTCCTAGCGTCATTTTACGTCGGAAATAGTCACGAGCAGTGCATGTAAACGTTTGTGGAGCCCAAAAAACACGAGATCAGGATTTGGGAATGCTCGCGATTTTCTCGTCAACGGTTTCTCGGATCGCAATTCTGTAGCTTCCAACGTGTTCCTCGTGTAATTTTACGTCAGAAATAGTCACGAGTAGTGCACGTAAACGTTTCTGGATTCCAAAAAACACGAGTTCAGGTTTTGGGAATGCTCGCGATTTTCTCGTCAACGGTTTCCCGGATCGCAATTCTGTCGCTTCCAACGTGTTCCTCGTGTCATTTTACGTCAGAAATAGTCACGAGGAGTTCACGTGAACGTTTATGGAGTCCAAAAAACACGAGTTCAGGTTCTGGGAATGCTCGCGATTTGCTCGTCAACGGTTTCTCGGATCGCAATTCTGTCGCTTCCAACGCGTTCCTCGCGTCATTTTACATCGGAATTAGTCATGAGAAATGCACAAACACGGTTCTGGAATTAAAAAAACACGAGTTCAGGTTTTGGGAATGCTCGCGATTTTCTCGTCAACGGTTTCTCGGATCGCAATTCTGTCACTTCCAACGTGTTCCTCGCGTCATTTTACGTCGGAAATAGTGACGAGAAATGCACGTAAACGTTTCTGGATTCCAAAAAACACGAGTTCAGGTTTTGGGAATGCTCGCAATTTTCTCGTCAACGGTTTCTCGGATCGCAATTCTGTCGCTTCCATCGCGTTCCTAGCGTCATTTTACGTCGGAAATAGTCACGAGCAGTGCATGTAAACGTTTGTGGAGCCCAAAAAACACGAGATCAGGATTTGGGAATGCTCGCGATTTTCTCGTCAACGTTTTCTCGGATCGCAATTCTGTCGCTTCCAACGTGTTCCTCGTATCATTTTACGTCGGAAATAGTCACGAGTAGTGCACGTAAACGTTTTGGATTCCAAAAAACACGAGTTCAGGTTTTGGGAATGCTCGCGATTTTCTCGTCAACGGTTTCTCGGATCGCAATTCTGTCGCTTCCATCGCGTTCCTAGCGTCATTTTACGTCGGAAATAGTCACGAGCAGTGCATGTAAACGTTTGTGGAGCCCAAAAAACACGAGATCAGGATTTGGGAATGCTCGCGATTTTCTCGTCAACGTTTTCTCGGATCGCAATTCTGTAGCTTCCAACGTGTTCCTCGCGTCATTTTACGTCGGAAATAGTGACGAGAAATGCACGTAAACGTTTCTGGATTCCAAAAAACACGAGTTCAGGTTTTGGGAATGGTCGCAATTTTCTCGTCAACGGTTTCTCGGATCGCAATTCTGTCGCTTCCATCGCGTTCCTAGCGTCATTTTACGTCGGAAATAGTCACGAGCAGTGCATGTAAACGTTTGTGGAGCCCAAAAAACACGAGATCAGGATTTGGGAATGCTCGCGATTTTCTCGTCAACGTTTTCTCGGATCGCAATTCTGTAGCTTCCAACGTGTTCCTCGCGTCATTTTACATCCGAATTAGTCATGAGAAATGCACAAACACGGTTCTGGCGTTCAAAAAACACGAGATGAGGTTTTGGGAATGCTCGCGATCTTCTCATCAACGGTTTCTCGGATCGCAATTCTGTCGCTTCCAACGCGTTCCTCGCGTCATTTTACATCGGAATTAGTCTTGAGAAATGCACAAACACGGTTCTGGAGTTCAAAAAACACGAGATGAGGTTTTGGGAATGCTCGCGATTTTCTCGTCAACGGTTTCTCGGATCGCAATTCTGTAGCTTCCAACGTGTTCCTCGTGTCATTTTACGTCAGAAATAGTCACGAGTAGTGCACGTAAACGTTTCTGGATTCCAAAAAACACGAGTTCAGGTTTTGGGAATGCTCGCGATTTTCTCGTCAACGGTTTCCCGGATCGCAATTCTGTCGCTTCCAACGTGTTCCTCGTGTCATTTTACGTCAGAAATAGTCACGAGGAGTTCACGTGAACGTTTATGGAGTCCAAAAAACACGAGTTCAGGTTCTGGGAATGCTCGCGATTTGCTCGTCAACGGTTTCTCGGATCGCAATTCTGTCGCTTCCAACGCGTTCCTCGCGTCATTTTACATCGGAATTAGTCATGAGAAATGCACAAACACGGTTCTGGAATTAAAAAAACACGAGATCAGGATTTGGGAATGCTCGCGATTTTCTCGTCAACGGTTTCTCGGATCGCAATTCTGTCACTTCCAACGTGTTCCTCGCGTCATTTTACGTCGGAAATAGTGACGAGAAATGCACGTAAACGTTTCTGGATTCCAAAAAACACGAGTTCAGGTTTTGGGAATGCTCGCAATTTTCTCGTCAACGGTTTCTCGGATCGCAATTCTGTCGCTTCCATCGCGTTCCTAGCGTCATTTTACGTCGGAAATAGTCACGAGCAGTGCATGTAAACGTTTGTGGAGCCCAAAAAACACGAGATCAGGATTTGGGAATGCTCGCGATTTTCTCGTCAACGTTTTCTCGGATCGCAATTCTGTCGCTTCCAACGTGTTCCTCGTATCATTTTACGTCGGAAATAGTCACGAGTAGTGCACGTAAACGTTTTGGATTCCAAAAAACACGAGTTCAGGTTTTGGGAATGCTCGCGATTTTCTCGTCAACGGTTTCTCGGATCGCAATTCTGTCGCTTCCATCGCGTTCCTAGCGTCATTTTACGTCGGAAATAGTCACGAGCAGTGCATGTAAACGTTTGTGGAGCCCAAAAAACACGAGATCAGGATTTGGGAATGCTCGCGATTTTCTCGTCAACGTTTTCTCGGATCGCAATTCTGTAGCTTCCAACGTGTTCCTCGCGTCATTTTACATCCGAATTAGTCATGAGAAATGCACAAACACGGTTCTGGCGTTCAAAAAACACGAGATGAGGTTTTGGGAATGCTCGCGATCTTCTCATCAACGGTTTCTCGGATCGCAATTCTGTCGCTTCCAACGCGTTCCTCGCGTCATTTTACATCGGAATTAGTCTTGAGAAATGCACAAACACGGTTCTGGAGTTCAAAAAACACGAGATGAGGTTTTGGGAATGCTCGCGATTTTCTCGTCAACGGTTTCTCGGATCGCAATTCTGTAGCTTCCAACGTGTTCCTCGTGTCATTTTACGTCAGAAATAGTCACGAGTAGTGCACGTAAACGTTTCTGGATTCCAAAAAACACGAGTTCAGGTTTTGGGAATGCTCGCGATTTTCTCGTCAACGGTTTCCCGGATCGCAATTCTGTCGCTTCCAACGTGTTCCTCGTGTCATTTTACGTCAGAAATAGTCACGAGGAGTTCACGTGAACGTTTATGGAGTCCAAAAAACACGAGTTCAGGTTCTGGGAATGCTCGCGATTTGCTCGTCAACGGTTTCTCGGATCGCAATTCTGTCGCTTCCAACGCGTTCCTCGCGTCATTTTACATCGGAATTAGTCATGAGAAATGCACAAACACGGTTCTGGAATTAAAAAAACACGAGATCAGGATTTGGGAATGCTCGCGATTTTCTCGTCAACGGTTTCTCGGATCGCAATTCTGTCACTTCCAACGTGTTCCTCGCGTCATTTTACGTCGGAAATAGTGACGAGAAATGCACGTAAACGTTTCTGGATTCCAAAAAACACGAGTTCAGGTTTTGGGAATGCTCGCAATTTTCTCGTCAACGGTTTCTCGGATCGCAATTCTGTCGCTTCCATCGCGTTCCTAGCGTCATTTTACGTCGGAAATAGTCACGAGCAGTGCATGTAAACGTTTGTGGAGCCCAAAAAACACGAGATCAGGATTTGGGAATGCTCGCGATTTTCTCGTCAACGTTTTCTCGGATCGCAATTCTGTCGCTTCCAACGTGTTCCTCGTATCATTTTACGTCGGAAATAGTCACGAGTAGTGCACGTAAACGTTTTGGATTCCAAAAAACACGAGTTCAGGTTTTGGGAATGCTCGCGATTTTCTCGTCAACGGTTTCTCGGATCGCAATTCTGTCGCTTCCATCGCGTTCCTAGCGTCATTTTACGTCGGAAATAGTCACGAGCAGTGCATGTAAACGTTTGTGGAGCCCAAAAAACACGAGATCAGGATTTGGGAATGCTCGCGATTTTCTCGTCAACGTTTTCTCGGATCGCAATTCTGTAGCTTCCAACGTATTCCTCGCGTCATTTTACATCCGAATTAGTCATGAGAAATGCACAAACACGGTTCTGGCGTTCAAAAAACACGAGATGAGGTTTTGGGAATGCTCGCGATCTTCTCATCAACGGTTTCTCGGATCGCAATTCTGTCGCTTCCAACGCGTTCCTCGCGTCATTTTACATCCGAATTAGTCTTGAGAAATGCACAAACACGGTTCTGGAGTTCAAAAAACACGAGATGAGGTTTTGGGAATGCTCGCGATTTTCTCGTCAACGGTTTCTCGGATCGCAATTCTGTAGCTTCCAACGTGTTCCTCGTGTCATTTTACGTCAGAAATAGTCACGAGTAGTGCACGTAAACGTTTCTGGATTCCAAAAAACACGAGTTCAGGTTTTGGGAATGCTCGCGATTTTCTCGTCAACGGTTTCCCGGATCGCAATTCTGTCGCTTCCAACGTGTTCCTCGTGTCATTTTACGTCAGAAATAGTCACGAGGAGCTCACGTGAACGTTTATGGAGTCCAAAAAACACGAGTTCAGGTTCTGGGAATGCTCGCGATTTGCTCGTCAACGGTTTCTCGGATCGCAATTCTGTCGCTTCCAACGCGTTCCTCGCGTCATTTTACATCGGAATTAGTCATGAGAAATGCACAAACACGGTTCTGGAATTAAAAAAACACGAGATCAGGGTTTGGGAATGCTCGCGATTTTCTCGTCAACGGTTTCTCGGATCGCAATTCTGTCACTTCCAACGTGTTCCTCGCGTCATTTTACGTCGGAAATAGTGACGAGAAATGCACGTAAACGTTTCTGGATTCCAAAAAACACGAGTTCAGGTTTTGGGAATGCTCGCAATTTTCTCGTCAACGGTTTCTCGGATCGCAATTCTGTCGCTTCCATCGCGTTCCTAGCGTCATTTTACGTCGGAAATAGTCACGAGCAGTGCATGTAAACGTTTGTGGAGCCCAAAAAACACGAGATCAATATTTGGGAATGCTCGCGATTTCCTCGTCAACGTTTTCTCGGATCGTAATTCTGTCGCTTCCAACGTGTTCCTCGTATCATTTTACGTCGGAAATAGTCACGAGTAGTGCACGTAAACGTTTTGGATTCCAAAAAACACGAGTTCAGGTTTTGGGAATGCTCGCGATTTTCTCGTCAACGGTTTCTCGGATCGCAATTCTGTAGCTTCCAACGTGTTCCTCGCGTCATTTTACATCCGAATTAGTCATGAGAAATGCACAAACACGGTTCTGGCGTTCAAAAAACACGAGATGAGGTTTTGGGAATGCTCGCGATCTTCTCATCAACGGTTTCTCGGATCGCAATTCTGTCGCTTCCAACGCGTTCCTCGCGTCATTTTACATCGGAATTAGTCATGAGAAATGCACCAACACGGTTCTGGAGCCCAAAAAACACGAGATCAGGATTTGGGAATGCTCGCGATTTTCTCGTCAACGGTTTCCCGGATCGCAATTCTGTCGCTTCCAACGTGTTCCTCGTGTCATTTTACGTCAGAAATAGTCACGAGGAGTTCACGTGAACGTTTATGGAGTCCAAAAAACACGAGTTCAGGTTCTGGGAATGCTCGCGATTTGCTCGTCAACGGTTTCTCGGATCGCAATTCTGTCGCTTCCAACGCGTTCCTCGCGTCATTTTACATCCGAATTAGTCATGAGAAATGCACAAACACGGTTCTGGCGTTCAAAAAACACGAGATGAGGTTTTGGGAATGCTCGCGATCTTCTCATCAACGGTTTCTCGGATCGCAATTCTGTCGCTTCCAACGTGTTCCTCGTATCATTTTACGTCGGAAATAGTCACGAGTAGTGCACGTAAACGTTTTGGATTCCAAAAAACACGAGTTCAGGTTTTGGGAATGCTCGCGATTTTCTCGTCAACGGTTTCTCGGATCGCAATTCTGTCGCTTCCATCGCGTTCCTAGCGTCATTTTACGTCGGAAATAGTCACGAGCAGTGCATGTAAACGTTTGTGGAGCCCAAAAAACACGAGATCAGGATTTGGGAATGCTCGCGATTTTCTCGTCAACGGTTTCTCGGATCGCAATTCTGTAGCTTCCAACGTGTTCCTCGTGTAATTTTACGTCAGAAATAGTCACGAGTAGTGCACGTAAACGTTTCTGGATTCCAAAAAACACGAGTTCAGGTTTTGGGAATGCTCGCGATTTTCTCGTCAACGGTTTCCCGGATCGCAATTCTGTCGCTTCCAACGTGTTCCTCGTGTCATTTTACGTCAGAAATAGTCACGAGGAGTTCACGTGAACGTTTATGGAGTCCAAAAAACACGAGTTCAGGTTCTGGGAATGCTCGCGATTTGCTCGTCAACGGTTTCTCGGATCGCAATTCTGTCGCTTCCAACGCGTTCCTCGCGTCATTTTACATCGGAATTAGTCATGAGAAATGCACAAACACGGTTCTGGAATTAAAAAAACACGAGTTCAGGTTTTGGGAATGCTCGCGATTTTCTCGTCAACGGTTTCTCGGATCGCAATTCTGTCACTTCCAACGTGTTCCTCGCGTCATTTTACGTCGGAAATAGTCACGAGTAGTGCACGTAAACGTTTTGGATTCCAAAAAACACGAGTTCAGGTTTTGGGAATGCTCGCGATTTTCTCGTCAACGGTTTCTCGGATCGCAATTCTGTCGCTTCCATCGCGTTCCTAGCGTCATTTTACGTCGGAAATAGTCACGAGCAGTGCATGTAAACGTTTGTGGAGCCCAAAAAACACGAGATCAGGATTTGGGAATGCTCGCGATTTTCTCGTCAACGGTTTCTCGGATCGCAATTCTGTAGCTTCCAACGTGTTCCTCGTGTAATTTTACGTCAGAAATAGTCACGAGTAGTGCACGTAAACGTTTCTGGATTCCAAAAAACACGAGTTCAGGTTTTGGGAATGCTCGCGATTTTCTCGTCAACGGTTTCCCGGATCGCAATTCTGTCGCTTCCAACGTGTTCCTCGTGTCATTTTACGTCAGAAATAGTCACGAGGAGTTCACGTGAACGTTTATGGAGTCCAAAAAACACGAGTTCAGGTTCTGGGAATGCTCGCGATTTGCTCGTCAACGGTTTCTCGGATCGCAATTCTGTCGCTTCCAACGCGTTCCTCGCGTCATTTTACATCGGAATTAGTCATGAGAAATGCACAAACACGGTTCTGGAATTAAAAAAACACGAGTTCAGGTTTTGGGAATGCTCGCGATTTTCTCGTCAACGGTTTCTCGGATCGCAATTCTGTCACTTCCAACGTGTTCCTCGCGTCATTTTACGTCGGAAATAGTGACGACAAATGCACGTAAACGTTTCTGGATTCCAAAAAACACGAGTTCAGGTTTTGGGAATGCTCGCAATTTTCTCGTCAACGGTTTCTCGGATCGCAATTCTGTCGCTTCCATCGCGTTCCTAGCGTCATTTTACGTCGGAAATAGTCACGAGCAGTGCATGTAAACGTTTGTGGAGCCCAAAAAACACGAGATCAGGATTTGGGAATGCTCGCGATTTTCTCGTCAACGTTTTCTCGGATCGCAATTCTGTCGCTTCCAACGTGTTCCTCGTATCATTTTACGTCGGAAATAGTCACGAGTAGTGCACGTAAACGTTTTGGATTCCAAAAAACACGAGTTCAGGTTTTGGGAATGCTCGCGATTTTCTCGTCAACGGTTTCTCGGATCGCAATTCTGTCGCTTCCATCGCGTTCCTAGCGTCATTTTACGTCGGAAATAGTCACGAGCAGTGCATGTAAACGTTTGTGGAGCCCAAAAAACACGAGATCAGGATTTGGGAATGCTCGCGATTTTCTCGTCAACGTTTTCTCGGATCGCAATTCTGTAGCTTCCAACGTGTTCCTCGCGTCATTTTACATCCGAATTAGTCATGAGAAATGCACAAACACGGTTCTGGCGTTCAAAAAACACGAGATGAGGTTTTGGGAATGCTCGCGATCTTCTCATCAACGGTTTCTCGGATCGCAATTCTGTCGCTTCCAACGCGTTCCTCGCGCCATTTTACATCGGAATTAGTCTTGAGAAATGCACAAACACGGTTCTGGAGTTCAAAAAACACGAGATGAGGTTTTGGGAATGCTCGCGATTTTCTCGTCAACGGTTTCTCGGATCGCAATTCTGTAGCTTCCAACGTGTTCCTCGTGTCATTTTACGTCAGAAATAGTCACGAGTAGTGCACGTAAACGTTTCTGGATTCCAAAAAACACGAGTTCAGGTTTTGGGAATGCTCGCGATTTTCTCGTCAACGGTTTCCCGGATCGCAATTCTGTCGCTTCCAACGTGTTCCTCGTGTCATTTTACGTGAGAAATAGTCACGAGGAGTTCACGTGAACGTTTATGGAGTCCAAAAAACACGAGTTCAGGTTCTGGGAATGCTCGCGATTTGCTCGTCAACGGTTTCTCGGATCGCAATTCTGTAGCTTCCAACGTGTTCCTCGCGTCATTTTACATCCGAATTAGTCATGAGAAATGCACAAACACGGTTCTGGCGTTCAAAAAACACGAGATGAGGTTTTGGGAATGCTCGCGATCTTCTCATCAACGGTTTCTCGGATCGCAATTCTGTCACTTCCAACGTGTTCCTCGCGTCATTTTACGTCGGAAATAGTGACGAGAAATGCACGTAAACGTTTCTGGATTCCAAAAAACACGAGTTCAGGTTTTGGGAATGCTCGCAATTTTCTCGTCAACGGTTTCTCGGATCGCAATTCTGTCGCTTCCATCGCGTTCCTAGCGTCATTTTACGTCGGAAATAGTCACGAGCAGTGCATGTAAACGTTTGTGGAGCCCAAAAAACACGAGATCAGGATTTGGGAATGCTCGCGATTTTCTCGTCAACGGTTTCTCGGATCGCAATTCTGTAGCTTCCAACGTGTTCCTCGTGTCATTTTACGTCGGAAATAGTCACGAGTAGTGCACGTAAACGTTTCTGGATTCCAAAAAACACGAGTTCAGGTTTTGGGAATGCTCGCGATTTTCTCGTCAACGGTTTCCCGGATCGCAATTCTGTCGCCTCCATCGCGTTCCTAGCGTCATTTTACGTCGGAAATAGTCACGAGCAGTACACGTAAACGTTTCTGGAGTCCAAAAAACACGAGTTCAGGTTTTGGGAATGCTCGCAATTTTCTCGTCAACGGTTTCTCGGATCGCAATTCTGTCGCTTCCATCGCGTTCCTAGCGTCATTTTACGTCGGAAATAGTCACGAGCAGTGCATGTAAACGTTTGTGGAGCCCAAAATATACGAGATCAGGATTTGGGAATGCTCGCGATTTTCTCGTCAACGGTTTCTCGGATCGCAATTCTGTCGCTTCCATCGCGTTCCTAGCGTCATTTTACGTCGGAAATAGTCACGAGCAGTGCATGTAAACGTTTGTGGAGCCCAAAAAACACGAGATCAGGATTTGGGAATGCTCGCGATTTTCTCGTCAACGTTTTCTCGGATCGCAATTCTGTCGCTTCCAACGTGTTCCTCGTGTCATTTTACGTCGGAAATAGTCACGAGTAGTGCACGTAAACGTTTTGGATTCCAAAAAACACGAGTTCAGGTTTTGGGAATGCTCGCGATTTTCTCGTCAACGGTTTCTCGGATCGCAATTCTGTCGCTTCCATCGCGTTCCTAGCGTCATTTTACGTCGGAAATAGTCACGAGCAGTGCATGTAAACGTTTGTGGAGCCCAAAATATACGAGATCAGGATTTGGGAATGCTCGCGATTTTCTCATCAACGGTTTCTCGGGTCGCAATTCTGTCGCTTCCAACGCGTTCCTCGCGTCATTTTACATCGGAATTAGTCATGAGAAATGCACAAACACGGTTCTGGAGTTCAAAAAACACGAGATGAGGTTTTGGGAATGCTCGCGATTTTCTCGTCAACGTTTTCTCGGATCGCAATTCTGTAGCTTCCAACGTGGTCCTCGCGTCATTTTACATCCGAATTAGTCATGAGAAATGCACAAACACGGTTCTGGAGTTAAAAAAAACGAGATCAGGGTTTGGGAATGCTCCCGATTTTCTCGTTAACGGATGCTCGGATCGCAATTCTGTCGCTTCCAACGTGTTCCTCGTGTCATTTTACGTAGGAAATAGTCACGAGTAGTGCACGTAAACGTTTCTGGATTCCAAAAAACACGAGTTCAGGTTTTGGGAATGCTCGCGATTTTCTCGTCAACGGTTTCCCGGATCGCAATTCTGTCGCTTCCAACGTGTTCCTCGTGTCATTTTACGTCAGAAATAGTCACGAGGAGTTCACGTGAACGTTTATGGAGTCCAAAAAACACGAGTTCAGGTTCTGCGAATGCTCGCGATTTTCTCGTCAACGGTTTCTCGGATCGCAATTCTGTCGCTTCCAACGCGTTCCTCGCGTCATTTTACATCGGAATTAGTCATGAGAAATGCACAAACACGGTTCTGGCGTTCAAAAAACACGAGATGAGGTTTTGGGAATGCTCGCGATCTTCTCATCAACGGTTTCTCGGATCGCAATTCTGTCGCTTCCAACGCGTTCCTCGCGTCATTTTACATCGGAATTAGTCATGAGAAATGCACAAACACGGTTCTGGAGTTCAAAAAACACGAGATGAGGTTTTGGGAATGCTCGCGATTTTCTCGTCAACGTTTTCTCGGATCGCAATTCTGTAGCTTCCAACGTGGTCCTCGCGTCATTTTACATCCGAATTAGTCATGAGAAATGCACAAACACGGTTCTGGAGTTAAAAAAAACGAGATCAGGGTTTGGGAATGCTCCCGATTTTCTCGTTAACGGATGCTCGGATCGCAATTCTGTCGCTTCCAACGTGTTCCTCGTGTCATTTTACGTCGGAATTAGTCTTGAGAAATGCACAAACGCGTTTCTGGCGTTCAAAAAACACGAGATGAGGTTTTGGGAATGCTCGCGATCTTCTCGTCAACGGTTTCTCGGATCGCAATTCTGTCGCTTCCAACGCGTTCCTCGCGTCATTTTACATCGGAATTAGTCATGAGAAATGCACAAACACGGTTCTGGAGTTCAAAAAACACGAGTTGAGATTTTGGGAATGCTCGCGATTTTCTCGTCAACGGTTTCCCGGATCGCAATTCTGTCGCTTCCAACGTGTTCCTCGTGTCATTTTACGTCAGAAATAGTCACGAGGAGTTCACGTGAACGTTTATGGAGTCCAAAAAACACGAGTTCAGGTTCTGGGAATGCTCGCGATTTTCTCGTCAACGGTTTCTCGGATCGCAATTCTGTCGCTTCCAACGCGTTCCTCGCGTCATTTTACATCGGAATTAGTCATGAGAAATGCACAAACACGGTTCTGGAATTAAAAAAACACGAGATCAGCGTTTGGGAATGCTCGCGATTTTCTCGTCAACGGTTTCTCGGATCGCAATTCTGTCACTTCCAACGTGTTCCTCGCGTCATTTTACGTCGGAAATAGTGACGAGAAATGCACGTAAACGTTTCTGGATTCCAAAAAACACGAGTTCAGGTTTTGGGAATGCTCGCGATTTTCTCGTCAATGGTTTCCCGGATCGCAATTCTGTCGCTTCCAACGTGTTCCTCGTGTCATTTTGCGTCAGAAATAGTCACGAGGAGTGCACGTGAACGTTTGTGGAGTCCAAAAAATACGAGTTCAGGTTTTGGGAATGCTCGCGATTTTCTCGTCAACGGTTTCTCGGATCGCAATTCTGTCGCTTCCAATGTGTTCCTCGTGTCATTTTAGGTCGGAAATAGTCACGAGCAGTGCATGTGAACGTTTGTGGAGCCCAAAAAACACGAGATCAGGATTTGGGAATGCTCGCGATTTTCTCGTCAACGTTTTCTCGGATCGCAATTCTGTCGCTTCCAACGTGTTCCTCGTGTCATTTTACGTCAGAAATAGTCACGAGGAGTGCACGTGAACGTTTGTGGAGTCCAAAAAACACGAGTTCAGGTTCTGGGAATGCTCGCGATTTTCTCGTCAACGTTTTCTCGGATCGCAATTCTGTAGCTTCCAACGTGGTCCTCGCGTCATTTTACATCCGAATTAGTCATGAGAAATGCACAAACACGGTTCTGGAGTTAAAAAAAACGAGATCAGGGTTTGGGAATGCTCCCGATTTTCTCGTTAACGGATGCTCGGATCGCAATTCTGTCGCTTCCAACGTGTTCCTCGTGTCATTTTACGTCGGAATTAGTCTTGAGAAATGCACAAACACTGTTCTGGCGTTCAAAAAACACGAGATGAGGTTTTGGGAATGCTCGCGATCTTCTCGTCAACGGTTTCTCGGATCGCAATTCTGTCGCTTCCAACGCATTCCTCGCGTCATTTTACATCGGAAATAGTCACGAGTAGTGCACGTAAACGTTTCTGGATTCCAAAAAACATGAGTTCAGGTTTTGGGAATGCTCGCGATTTTCTCGTCAACGGTTTCCCGGATCGCAATACTGTCGCTTCCAACGTGTTCCTCGTGTCATTTTACGTCGGAAATAGTCACGAGCAGTGCATGTAAACGGTTGTGGAGCCCAAAAAACACGAGATCAGGATTTGGGAATGCTCGCGATTTTCTCGTCAACGTTTTCTCGGATCGCAATTCTGTAGCTTCCAACGTGTTCCTCGCGTCATTTTACATCCGAATTAGTCATGAGAAATGCACAAACACGGTTCTGGCGTTCAAAAAACACGAGATGAGGTTTTGGGAATGCTCGCGATTTTCTCGTCAACGGTTTCTCGGATCGCAATTCTGTGGCTTCCAACGTGTTCCTCGTGTCATTTTACGTCGGAAATAGTCACGAGCAGTGCACGTAAACGTGTCTGGATTCCAAAAAACACGAGTTCAGGTTTTGGGAATGCTCGCGATTTTCTCGTCAACGGTTTCTCGGATCGCAATTCTGTCGCTTCCAACGTGTTCCTCGTGTCATTTTACATCGGAATTAGTCATGAGAAATGCACAAACGCGGTTCTGGAGTCCAAAAAACACGAGATTAGGATTTGGGAATGCTCGCGATTTTCTCGTCAACGGTTTCTCGGATCGCAATTCTGTCGCATCCAACGCGTTCCTCGCCTCATTTTACATCGGAATTAGTCATGAGAAATGCACAAACGCGGTTCTGGAGTCCAAAAAACACGAGTTCAGGTTTTGGGAATGGTCGCGATTTTCTCGTCAACGGTTTCTCGGATCGCAATTCTGTCGCTTCCAACGCGTTCCTCGCGTCATTTTACATCGGAATTAGTCATGAGAAATGCACAAACACGGTTCTGGAATTTAAAAAACACGAGATCAGGGTTTGGGAATGCTCGCGATTTTCTCGTCAACGGTTTCTCGGATCGCAATTCTGTCGCTTCCAACGCGTTCCTCGCGTCATTTTACATCGGGATTAGTCATGAGAAATGCACAAACACGGTTCTGGAATTAAAAAAACACGAGATCAGGGTTTGGGAATGCTCGCGATTTTCTCGTCAACGGTTTCTCGGATCGCAATTCTGTCACTTCTAACGTGTTCCTCGCGTCATTTTACGTCGGAAATAGTGACGAGAAATGCACGTAAACGTTTCTGGATTCCTAAAAACACGAGTTCAAGTTTTGGGAATGCTTGCGATTTTCTCGTCAACGGTTTCTCGGATCGCAATTCTGTCCCTTCCAACGTGTTCCTCGTGTCATTTTACGTCGGAAATAGTCACGAGTAGTGCACGTAAACGTTTTGGATTCCAAAAAACACGAGTTCAGGTTTTGGGAATGCTCGCGATTTTCTCGTCAACGGTTTCTCGGATCGCAATTCTGTCGCTTCCATTGCGTTCCTAGCGTCATTTTACGTCGGAAATAGTCACGAGCAGTGCATTTAAACGTTTGTGGAGCCCAAAAAACACGAGATCAGGATTTGGGAATGCTCGCGATTTTCTCGTCAACGTTTTCTCGGATCGCAATTCTGTAGCTTCCAACGTGTTCCTCGCGTCATTTTACATCGGAATTAGTCATGAGAAATGCACAAACGCGGTTCTGGAGTCCAAAAAACACGAGTTCAGGTTTTGGGAATGGTCGCGATTTTCTCGTCAACGGTTTCTCGGATCGCAATTCTGTCGCTTCCAACGCGTTCCTCGCGTCATTTTACATCGGAATTAGTCATGAGAAATGCACGTAAACGTTTGTGGAGCCCAAAAAACACGAGATCAGGATTTGGGAATGCTCGCGATTTTCTCGTCAACGTTTTCTCGGATCGCAATTCTGTAGCTTCCAACGTGTTCCTCGCGTCATTTTACATCCGAATTAGTCATGAGAAATGCACAAACACGGTTCTGGCGTTCAAAAAACATGAGATGAGGTTTTGGGAATGCTCGCGATCTTCTCATCAACGGTTTCTCGGATCGCAATTCTGTCGCTTCCAATGCGTTCCTCGCGTCATTTTACATCGGAATTAGTCATGAGAAATGCACAAACGCGGTTCTGGAGTCCAAAAAACACGAGTTCAGGTTTTGGGAATGGTCGCGATTTTCTCGTCAACGGTTTCTCGGATCGCAATTCTGTCGCTTCCAACGCGTTCCTCGCGTCATTTTACATCGGAATTAGTCATGAGAAATGCACGTAAACGTTTGTGGAGACCAAAAAACACGAGATCAGGATTTGGGAATGCTCGCGATTTTCTCGTCAACGTTTTCTCGGATCGCAATTCTGTCGCTTCCAACGTGTTCCTCGTGTCATTTTACGTCAGAAATAGTCACGAGGAGTGCACGTGAACGTTTGTGGAGTCCAAAAAACACGAGTTCAGGTTCTGGGAATGCTCGCGATTTTCTCGTCAACGTTTTCTCGGATCGCAATTCTGTAGCTTCCAACGTGGTCCTCGCGTCATTTTACATCCGAATTAGTCATGAGAAATGCACAAACACGGTTCTGGAGTTAAAAAAAACGAGATCAGGGTTTGGGAATGCTCCCGATTTTCTCGTTAACGGATGCTCGGATCGCAATTCTGTCGCTTCCAACGTGTTCCTCGTGTCATTTTACGTCGGAATTAGTCTTGAGAAATGCACAAACACTGTTCTGGCGTTCAAAAAACACGAGATGAGGTTTTGGGAATGCTCGCGATCTTCTCGTCAACGGTTTCTCGGATCGCAATTCTGTCGCTTCCAACGCATTCCTCGCGTCATTTTACATCGGAAATAGTCACGAGTAGTGCACGTAAACGTTTCTGGATTCCAAAAAACATGAGTTCAGGTTTTGGGAATGCTCGCGATTTTCTCGTCAACGGTTTCCCGGATCGCAATACTGTCGCTTCCAACGTGTTCCTCGTGTCATTTTACGTCGGAAATAGTCACGAGCAGTGCATGTAAACGGTTGTGGAGCCCAAAAAACACGAGATCAGGATTTGGGAATGCTCGCGATTTTCTCGTCAACGTTTTCTCGGATCGCAATTCTGTAGCTTCCAACGTGTTCCTCGCGTCATTTTACATCCGAATTAGTCATGAGAAATGCACAAACACGGTTCTGGCGTTCAAAAAACACGAGATGAGGTTTTGGGAATGCTCGCGATTTTCTCGTCAACGGTTTCTCGGATCGCAATTCTGTGGCTTCCAACGTGTTCCTCGTGTCATTTTACGTCGGAAATAGTCACGAGCAGTGCACGTAAACGTGTCTGGATTCCAAAAAACACGAGTTCAGGTTTTGGGAATGCTCGCGATTTTCTCGTCAACGGTTTCTCGGATCGCAATTCTGTCGCTTCCAACGTGTTCCTCGTGTCATTTTACATCGGAATTAGTCATGAGAAATGCACAAACGCGGTTCTGGAGTCCAAAAAACACGAGATTAGGATTTGGGAATGCTCGCGATTTTCTCGTCAACGGTTTCTCGGATCGCAATTCTGTCGCATCCAACGCGTTCCTCGCCTCATTTTACATCGGAATTAGTCATGAGAAATGCACAAACGCGGTTCTGGAGTCCAAAAAACACGAGTTCAGGTTTTGGGAATGGTCGCGATTTTCTCGTCAACGGTTTCTCGGATCGCAATTCTGTCGCTTCCAACGCGTTCCTCGCGTCATTTTACATCGGAATTAGTCATGAGAAATGCACAAACACGGTTCTGGAATTTAAAAAACACGAGATCAGGGTTTGGGAATGCTCGCGATTTTCTCGTCAACGGTTTCTCGGATCGCAATTCTGTCGCTTCCAACGCGTTCCTCGCGTCATTTTACATCGGGATTAGTCATGAGAAATGCACAAACACGGTTCTGGAATTAAAAAAACACGAGATCAGGGTTTGGGAATGCTCGCGATTTTCTCGTCAACGGTTTCTCGGATCGCAATTCTGTCACTTCCAACGTGTTCCTCGCGTCATTTTACGTCGGAAATAGTGACGAGAAATGCACGTAAACGTTTCTGGATTCCAAAAAACACGAGTTCAGGTTTTGGGAATACTCGCGATTTTCTCGTCAACGGTTTCCCGGATCGCAATTCTGTCGCTTCCAACGTGTTCCTCGTGTCATTTTACGTCAGAAATAGTCACGAGGAGTTCACGTGAACGTTTATGGAGTCCAAAAAACACGAGTTCAGGTTCTGGGAATGCTCGCGATTTTCTCGTCAACGGTTTCTCGGATCGCAATTCTGTCGCTTCCAACGTGTTCCTCGCGTCACTTTACGTCGGAAATAGTGACGAGAAATGCACGTAAACGTTTCTGGATTCCAAAAAACACGAGTTCAGGTTTTGAGAATGCTCGCGATTTTCTCGTCAACGGTTTCTCAGATCGCAATTCTGTCGCTTCCATCGCGTTCCTAGCGTCATTTTACGTCGGAAATAGTCACGAGCAGTGCATGTAAACGTTTGTGGAGCCCAAAAAACACGAGATCAGGATTTGGGAATGCTCGCGATTTTCTCGTCAACGTTTTCTCGGATCGCAATTCTGTCGCTTCCAACGCGTTCCTCGCGTCATTTTACATCGGAATTAGTCATGAGAAATGCACAAACACGGTTCTGGAATTAAAAAAACACGAGATCATGGTTTGGGAATGCTCGCGATTTTCTCGTCAACGGTTTCTCGGATCGCAATTCTGTCACTTCTAACGTGTTCCTCGCGTCATTTTACGTCGGAAATAGTGACGAGAAATGCACGTAAACGTTTCTGGATTCCTAAAAACACGAGTTCAAGTTTTGGGAATGCTTGCGATTTTCTCGTCAACGGTTTCTCGGATCGCAATTCTGTCCCTTCCAACGTGTTCCTCGTGTCATTTTACGTCGGAAATAGTCACGAGTAGTGCACGTAAACGTTTTGGATTCCAAAAAACACGAGTTCAGGTTTTGGGAATGCTCGCGATTTTCTCGTCAACGGTTTCTCGGATCGCAATTCTGTCGCTTCCATTGCGTTCCTAGCGTCATTTTACGTCGGAAATAGTCACGAGCAGTGCATTTAAACGTTTGTGGAGCCCAAAAAACACGAGATCAGGATTTGGGAATGCTCGCGATTTTCTCGTCAACGTTTTCTCGGATCGCAATTCTGTAGCTTCCAACGTGTTCCTCGCGTCATTTTACATCGGAATTAGTCATGAGAAATGCACAAACGCGGTTCTGGAGTCCAAAAAACACGAGTTCAGGTTTTGGGAATGGTCGCGATTTTCTCGTCAACGGTTTCTCGGATCGCAATTCTGTCGCTTCCAACGCGTTCCTCGCGTCATTTTACATCGGAATTAGTCATGAGAAATGCACGTAAACGTTTGTGGAGCCCAAAAAACACGAGATCAGGATTTGGGAATGCTCGCGATTTTCTCGTCAACGTTTTCTCGGATCGCAATTCTGTAGCTTCCAACGTGTTCCTCGCGTCATTTTACATCCGAATTAGTCATGAGAAATGCACAAACACGGTTCTGGCGTTCAAAAAACATGAGATGAGGTTTTGGGAATGCTCGCGATCTTCTCATCAACGGTTTCTCGGATCGCAATTCTGTCGCTTCCAATGCGTTCCTCGCGTCATTTTACATCGGAATTAGTCATGAGAAATGCACAAACGCGGTTCTGGAGTCCAAAAAACACGAGTTCAGGTTTTGGGAATGGTCGCGATTTTCTCGTCAACGGTTTCTCGGATCGCAATTCTGTCGCTTCCAACGCGTTCCTCGCGTCATTTTACATCGGAATTAGTCATGAGAAATGCACGTAAACGTTTGTGGAGACCAAAAAACACGAGATCAGGATTTGGGAATGCTCGCGATTTTCTCGTCAACGTTTTCTCGGATCGCAATTCTGTCGCTTCCAACGTGTTCCTCGTGTCATTTTACGTCAGAAATAGTCACGAGGAGTGCACGTGAACGTTTGTGGAGTCCAAAAAACACGAGTTCAGGTTCTGGGAATGCTCGCGATTTTCTCGTCAACGTTTTCTCGGATCGCAATTCTGTAGCTTCCAACGTGGTCCTCGCGTCATTTTACATCCGAATTAGTCATGAGAAATGCACAAACACGGTTCTGGAGTTAAAAAAAACGAGATCAGGGTTTGGGAATGCTCCCGATTTTCTCGTTAACGGATGCTCGGATCGCAATTCTGTCGCTTCCAACGTGTTCCTCGTGTCATTTTACGTCGGAATTAGTCTTGAGAAATGCACAAACACTGTTCTGGCGTTCAAAAAACACGAGATGAGGTTTTGGGAATGCTCGCGATCTTCTCGTCAACGGTTTCTCGGATCGCAATTCTGTCGCTTCCAACGCATTCCTCGCGTCATTTTACATCGGAAATAGTCACGAGTAGTGCACGTAAACGTTTCTGGATTCCAAAAAACATGAGTTCAGGTTTTGGGAATGCTCGCGATTTTCTCGTCAACGGTTTCCCGGATCGCAATACTGTCGCTTCCAACGTGTTCCTCGTGTCATTTTACGTCGGAAATAGTCACGAGCAGTGCATGTAAACGGTTGTGGAGCCCAAAAAACACGAGATCAGGATTTGGGAATGCTCGCGATTTTCTCGTCAACGTTTTCTCGGATCGCAATTCTGTAGCTTCCAACGTGTTCCTCGCGTCATTTTACATCCGAATTAGTCATGAGAAATGCACAAACACGGTTCTGGCGTTCAAAAAACACGAGATGAGGTTTTGGGAATGCTCGCGATTTTCTCGTCAACGGTTTCTCGGATCGCAATTCTGTGGCTTCCAACGTGTTCCTCGTGTCATTTTACGTCGGAAATAGTCACGAGCAGTGCACGTAAACGTGTCTGGATTCCAAAAAACACGAGTTCAGGTTTTGGGAATGCTCGCGATTTTCTCGTCAACGGTTTCTCGGATCGCAATTCTGTCGCTTCCAACGTGTTCCTCGTGTCATTTTACATCGGAATTAGTCATGAGAAATGCACAAACGCGGTTCTGGAGTCCAAAAAACACGAGATTAGGATTTGGGAATGCTCGCGATTTTCTCGTCAACGGTTTCTCGGATCGCAATTCTGTCGCATCCAACGCGTTCCTCGCCTCATTTTACATCGGAATTAGTCATGAGAAATGCACAAACGCGGTTCTGGAGTCCAAAAAACACGAGTTCAGGTTTTGGGAATGGTCGCGATTTTCTCGTCAACGGTTTCTCGGATCGCAATTCTGTCGCTTCCAACGCGTTCCTCGCGTCATTTTACATCGGAATTAGTCATGAGAAATGCACAAACACGGTTCTGGAATTTAAAAAACACGAGATCAGGGTTTGGGAATGCTCGCGATTTTCTCGTCAACGGTTTCTCGGATCGCAATTCTGTCGCTTCCAACGCGTTCCTCGCGTCATTTTACATCGGGATTAGTCATGAGAAATGCACAAACACGGTTCTGGAATTAAAAAAACACGAGATCAGGGTTTGGGAATGCTCGCGATTTTCTCGTCAACGGTTTCTCGGATCGCAATTCTGTCACTTCCAACGTGTTCCTCGCGTCATTTTACGTCGGAAATAGTGACGAGAAATGCACGTAAACGTTTCTGGATTCCAAAAAACACGAGTTCAGGTTTTGGGAATACTCGCGATTTTCTCGTCAACGGTTTCCCGGATCGCAATTCTGTCGCTTCCAACGTGTTCCTCGTGTCATTTTACGTCAGAAATAGTCACGAGGAGTTCACGTGAACGTTTATGGAGTCCAAAAAACACGAGTTCAGGTTCTGGGAATGCTCGCGATTTTCTCGTCAACGGTTTCTCGGATCGCAATTCTGTCGCTTCCAACGTGTTCCTCGCGTCACTTTACGTCGGAAATAGTGACGAGAAATGCACGTAAACGTTTCTGGATTCCAAAAAACACGAGTTCAGGTTTTGAGAATGCTCGCGATTTTCTCGTCAACGGTTTCTCAGATCGCAATTCTGTCGCTTCCATCGCGTTCCTAGCGTCATTTTACGTCGGAAATAGTCACGAGCAGTGCATGTAAACGTTTGTGGAGCCCAAAAAACACGAGATCAGGATTTGGGAATGCTCGCGATTTTCTCGTCAACGTTTTCTCGGATCGCAATTCTGTCGCTTCCAACGCGTTCCTCGCGTCATTTTACATCGGAATTAGTCATGAGAAATGCACAAACACGGTTCTGGAATTAAAAAAACACGAGATCATGGTTTGGGAATGCTCGCGATTTTCTCGTCAACGGTTTCTCGGATCGCAATTCTGTCACTTCTAACGTGTTCCTCGCGTCATTTTACGTCGGAAATAGTGACGAGAAATGCACGTAAACGTTTCTGGATTCCTAAAAACACGAGTTCAAGTTTTGGGAATGCTTGCGATTTTCTCGTCAACGGTTTCTCGGATCGCAATTCTGTCCCTTCCAACGTGTTCCTCGTGTCATTTTACGTCGGAAATAGTCACGAGTAGTGCACGTAAACGTTTTGGATTCCAAAAAACACGAGTTCAGGTTTTGGGAATGCTCGCGATTTTCTCGTCAACGGTTTCTCGGATCGCAATTCTGTCGCTTCCATTGCGTTCCTAGCGTCATTTTACGTCGGAAATAGTCACGAGCAGTGCATTTAAACGTTTGTGGAGCCCAAAAAACACGAGATCAGGATTTGGGAATGCTCGCGATTTTCTCGTCAACGTTTTCTCGGATCGCAATTCTGTAGCTTCCAACGTGTTCCTCGCGTCATTTTACATCGGAATTAGTCATGAGAAATGCACAAACGCGGTTCTGGAGTCCAAAAAACACGAGTTCAGGTTTTGGGAATGGTCGCGATTTTCTCGTCAACGGTTTCTCGGATCGCAATTCTGTCGCTTCCAACGCGTTCCTCGCGTCATTTTACATCGGAATTAGTCATGAGAAATGCACGTAAACGTTTGTGGAGCCCAAAAAACACGAGATCAGGATTTGGGAATGCTCGCGATTTTCTCGTCAACGTTTTCTCGGATCGCAATTCTGTAGCTTCCAACGTGTTCCTCGCGTCATTTTACATCCGAATTAGTCATGAGAAATGCACAAACACGGTTCTGGCGTTCAAAAAACATGAGATGAGGTTTTGGGAATGCTCGCGATCTTCTCATCAACGGTTTCTCGGATCGCAATTCTGTCGCTTCCAATGCGTTCCTCGCGTCATTTTACATCGGAATTAGTCATGAGAAATGCACAAACGCGGTTCTGGAGTCCAAAAAACACGAGTTCAGGTTTTGGGAATGGTCGCGATTTTCTCGTCAACGGTTTCTCGGATCGCAATTCTGTCGCTTCCAACGCGTTCCTCGCGTCATTTTACATCGGAATTAGTCATGAGAAATGCACAAACGCGGTTCTGGAGTCCAAAAAACACGAGTTCAGGTTTTGGGAATGGTCGCGATTTTCTCGTCAACGGTTTCTCGGATCGCAATTCTGTCGCTTCCAACGCGTTCCTCGCGTCATTTTACATCGGAATTAGTCATGAGAAATGCACAAACACGGTTCTGGAATTTAAAAAACACGAGATCAGGGTTTGGGAATGCTCGCGATTTTCTCGTCAACGGTTTCTCGGATCGCAATTCTGTCGCTTCCAACGCGTTCCTCGCGTCATTTTACATCGGGATTAGTCATGAGAAATGCACAAACACGGTTCTGGAATTAAAAAAACACGAGATCAGGGTTTGGGAATGCTCGCGATTTTCTCGTCAACGGTTTCTCGGATCGCAATTCTGTCACTTCCAACGTGTTCCTCGCGTCATTTTACGTCGGAAATAGTGACGAGAAATGCACGTAAACGTTTCTGGATTCCAAAAAACACGAGTTCAGGTTTTGGGAATACTCGCGATTTTCTCGTCAACGGTTTCCCGGATCGCAATTCTGTCGCTTCCAACGTGTTCCTCGTGTCATTTTACGTCAGAAATAGTCACGAGGAGTTCACGTGAACGTTTATGGAGTCCAAAAAACACGAGTTCAGGTTCTGGGAATGCTCGCGATTTTCTCGTCAACGGTTTCTCGGATCGCAATTCTGTCGCTTCCAACGTGTTCCTCGCGTCACTTTACGTCGGAAATAGTGACGAGAAATGCACGTAAACGTTTCTGGATTCCAAAAAACACGAGTTCAGGTTTTGAGAATGCTCGCGATTTTCTCGTCAACGGTTTCTCAGATCGCAATTCTGTCGCTTCCATCGCGTTCCTAGCGTCATTTTACGTCGGAAATAGTCACGAGCAGTGCATGTAAACGTTTGTGGAGCCCAAAAAACACGAGATCAGGATTTGGGAATGCTCGCGATTTTCTCGTCAACGTTTTCTCGGATCGCAATTCTGTCGCTTCCAACGCGTTCCTCGCGTCATTTTACATCGGAATTAGTCATGAGAAATGCACAAACACGGTTCTGGAATTAAAAAAACACGAGATCATGGTTTGGGAATGCTCGCGATTTTCTCGTCAACGGTTTCTCGGATCGCAATTCTGTCACTTCTAACGTGTTCCTCGCGTCATTTTACGTCGGAAATAGTGACGAGAAATGCACGTAAACGTTTCTGGATTCCTAAAAACACGAGTTCAAGTTTTGGGAATGCTTGCGATTTTCTCGTCAACGGTTTCTCGGATCGCAATTCTGTCCCTTCCAACGTGTTCCTCGTGTCATTTTACGTCGGAAATAGTCACGAGTAGTGCACGTAAACGTTTTGGATTCCAAAAAACACGAGTTCAGGTTTTGGGAATGCTCGCGATTTTCTCGTCAACGGTTTCTCGGATCGCAATTCTGTCGCTTCCATTGCGTTCCTAGCGTCATTTTACGTCGGAAATAGTCACGAGCAGTGCATTTAAACGTTTGTGGAGCCCAAAAAACACGAGATCAGGATTTGGGAATGCTCGCGATTTTCTCGTCAACGTTTTCTCGGATCGCAATTCTGTAGCTTCCAACGTGTTCCTCGCGTCATTTTACATCGGAATTAGTCATGAGAAATGCACAAACGCGGTTCTGGAGTCCAAAAAACACGAGTTCAGGTTTTGGGAATGGTCGCGATTTTCTCGTCAACGGTTTCTCGGATCGCAATTCTGTCGCTTCCAACGCGTTCCTCGCGTCATTTTACATCGGAATTAGTCATGAGAAATGCACGTAAACGTTTGTGGAGCCCAAAAAACACGAGATCAGGATTTGGGAATGCTCGCGATTTTCTCGTCAACGTTTTCTCGGATCGCAATTCTGTAGCTTCCAACGTGTTCCTCGCGTCATTTTACATCCGAATTAGTCATGAGAAATGCACAAACACGGTTCTGGCGTTCAAAAAACATGAGATGAGGTTTTGGGAATGCTCGCGATCTTCTCATCAACGGTTTCTCGGATCGCAATTCTGTCGCTTCCAATGCGTTCCTCGCGTCATTTTACATCGGAATTAGTCATGAGAAATGCACAAACGCGGTTCTGGAGTCCAAAAAACACGAGTTCAGGTTTTGGGAATGGTCGCGATTTTCTCGTCAACGGTTTCTCGGATCGCAATTCTGTCGCTTCCAACGCGTTCCTCGCGTCATTTTACATCGGAATTAGTCATGAGAAATGCACGTAAACGTTTGTGGAGACCAAAAAACACGAGATCAGGATTTGGGAATGCTCGCGATTTTCTCGTCAACGTTTTCTCGGATCGCAATTCTGTCGCTTCCAACGTGTTCCTCGTGTCATTTTACGTCAGAAATAGTCACGAGGAGTGCACGTGAACGTTTGTGGAGTCCAAAAAACACGAGTTCAGGTTCTGGGAATGCTCGCGATTTTCTCGTCAACGTTTTCTCGGATCGCAATTCTGTAGCTTCCAACGTGGTCCTCGCGTCATTTTACATCCGAATTAGTCATGAGAAATGCACAAACACGGTTCTGGAGTTAAAAAAAACGAGATCAGGGTTTGGGAATGCTCCCGATTTTCTCGTTAACGGATGCTCGGATCGCAATTCTGTCGCTTCCAACGTGTTCCTCGTGTCATTTTACGTCGGAATTAGTCTTGAGAAATGCACAAACACTGTTCTGGCGTTCAAAAAACACGAGATGAGGTTTTGGGAATGCTCGCGATCTTCTCGTCAACGGTTTCTCGGATCGCAATTCTGTCGCTTCCAACGCATTCCTCGCGTCATTTTACATCGGAAATAGTCACGAGTAGTGCACGTAAACGTTTCTGGATTCCAAAAAACATGAGTTCAGGTTTTGGGAATGCTCGCGATTTTCTCGTCAACGGTTTCCCGGATCGCAATACTGTCGCTTCCAACGTGTTCCTCGTGTCATTTTACGTCGGAAATAGTCACGAGCAGTGCATGTAAACGGTTGTGGAGCCCAAAAAACACGAGATCAGGATTTGGGAATGCTCGCGATTTTCTCGTCAACGTTTTCTCGGATCGCAATTCTGTAGCTTCCAACGTGTTCCTCGCGTCATTTTACATCCGAATTAGTCATGAGAAATGCACAAACACGGTTCTGGCGTTCAAAAAACACGAGATGAGGTTTTGGGAATGCTCGCGATTTTCTCGTCAACGGTTTCTCGGATCGCAATTCTGTGGCTTCCAACGTGTTCCTCGTGTCATTTTACGTCGGAAATAGTCACGAGCAGTGCACGTAAACGTGTCTGGATTCCAAAAAACACGAGTTCAGGTTTTGGGAATGCTCGCGATTTTCTCGTCAACGGTTTCTCGGATCGCAATTCTGTCGCTTCCAACGTGTTCCTCGTGTCATTTTACATCGGAATTAGTCATGAGAAATGCACAAACGCGGTTCTGGAGTCCAAAAAACACGAGATTAGGATTTGGGAATGCTCGCGATTTTCTCGTCAACGGTTTCTCGGATCGCAATTCTGTCGCATCTAACGCGTTCCTCGCCTCATTTTACATCGGAATTAGTCATGAGAAATGCACAAACGCGGTTCTGGAGTCCAAAAAACACGAGTTCAGGTTTTGGGAATGGTCGCGATTTTCTCGTCAACGGTTTCTCGGATCGCAATTCTGTCGCTTCCAACGCGTTCCTCGCGTCATTTTACATCGGAATTAGTCATGAGAAATGCACAAACACGGTTCTGGAATTTAAAAAACACGAGATCAGGGTTTGGGAATGCTCGCGATTTTCTCGTCAACGGTTTCTCGGATCGCAATTCTGTCGCTTCCAACGCGTTCCTCGCGTCATTTTACATCGGGATTAGTCATGAGAAATGCACAAACACGGTTCTGGAATTAAAAAAACACGAGATCAGGGTTTGGGAATGCTCGCGATTTTCTCGTCAACGGTTTCTCGGATCGCAATTCTGTCACTTCCAACGTGTTCCTCGCGTCATTTTACGTCGGAAATAGTGACGAGAAATGCACGTAAACGTTTCTGGATTCCAAAAAACACGAGTTCAGGTTTTGGGAATACTCGCGATTTTCTCGTCAACGGTTTCCCGGATCGCAATTCTGTCGCTTCCAACGTGTTCCTCGTGTCATTTTACGTCAGAAATAGTCACGAGGAGTTCACGTGAACGTTTATGGAGTCCAAAAAACACGAGTTCAGGTTCTGGGAATGCTCGCGATTTTCTCGTCAACGGTTTCTCGGATCGCAATTCTGTCGCTTCCAACGTGTTCCTCGCGTCACTTTACGTCGGAAATAGTGACGAGAAATGCACGTAAACGTTTCTGGATTCCAAAAAACACGAGTTCAGGTTTTGAGAATGCTCGCGATTTTCTCGTCAACGGTTTCTCAGATCGCAATTCTGTCGCTTCCATCGCGTTCCTAGCGTCATTTTACGTCGGAAATAGTCACGAGCAGTGCATGTAAACGTTTGTGGAGCCCAAAAAACACGAGATCAGGATTTGGGAATGCTCGCGATTTTCTCGTCAACGTTTTCTCGGATCGCAATTCTGTCGCTTCCAACGCGTTCCTCGCGTCATTTTACATCGGAATTAGTCATGAGAAATGCACAAACACGGTTCTGGAATTAAAAAAACACGAGATCATGGTTTGGGAATGCTCGCGATTTTCTCGTCAACGGTTTCTCGGATCGCAATTCTGTCACTTCTAACGTGTTCCTCGCGTCATTTTACGTCGGAAATAGTGACGAGAAATGCACGTAAACGTTTCTGGATTCCTAAAAACACGAGTTCAAGTTTTGGGAATGCTTGCGATTTTCTCGTCAACGGTTTCTCGGATCGCAATTCTGTCCCTTCCAACGTGTTCCTCGTGTCATTTTACGTCGGAAATAGTCACGAGTAGTGCACGTAAACGTTTTGGATTCCAAAAAACACGAGTTCAGGTTTTGGGAATGCTCGCGATTTTCTCGTCAACGGTTTCTCGGATCGCAATTCTGTCGCTTCCATTGCGTTCCTAGCGTCATTTTACGTCGGAAATAGTCACGAGCAGTGCATTTAAACGTTTGTGGAGCCCAAAAAACACGAGATCAGGATTTGGGAATGCTCGCGATTTTCTCGTCAACGTTTTCTCGGATCGCAATTCTGTAGCTTCCAACGTGTTCCTCGCGTCATTTTACATCGGAATTAGTCATGAGAAATGCACAAACGCGGTTCTGGAGTCCAAAAAACACGAGTTCAGGTTTTGGGAATGGTCGCGATTTTCTCGTCAACGGTTTCTCGGATCGCAATTCTGTCGCTTCCAACGCGTTCCTCGCGTCATTTTACATCGGAATTAGTCATGAGAAATGCACGTAAACGTTTGTGGAGCCCAAAAAACACGAGATCAGGATTTGGGAATGCTCGCGATTTTCTCGTCAACGTTTTCTCGGATCGCAATTCTGTAGCTTCCAACGTGTTCCTCGCGTCATTTTACATCCGAATTAGTCATGAGAAATGCACAAACACGGTTCTGGCGTTCAAAAAACATGAGATGAGGTTTTGGGAATGCTCGCGATCTTCTCATCAACGGTTTCTCGGATCGCAATTCTGTCGCTTCCAATGCGTTCCTCGCGTCATTTTACATCGGAATTAGTCATGAGAAATGCACAAACGCGGTTCTGGAGTCCAAAAAACACGAGTTCAGGTTTTGGGAATGGTCGCGATTTTCTCGTCAACGGTTTCTCGGATCGCAATTCTGTCGCTTCCAACGCGTTCCTCGCGTCATTTTACATCGGAATTAGTCATGAGAAATGCACGTAAACGTTTGTGGAGACCAAAAAACACGAGATCAGGATTTGGGAATGCTCGCGATTTTCTCGTCAACGTTTTCTCGGATCGCAATTCTGTAGCTTCCAACGTGTTCCTCGCGTCATTTTACATCCGAATTAGTCATGAGAAATGCACAAACACGGTTCTGGCGTTCAAAAAACATGAGATGAGGTTTTGGGAATGCTCGCGATCTTCTCATCAACGGTTTCTCGGATCGCAATTCTGTCGCTTCCAATGCGTTCCTCGCGTCATTTTACATCGGAATTAGTCATGAGAAATGTACAAACACGGTTTTGGAGTTCAAAAAACACGAGATGAGGTTTTGGGAATGCTCGCGATTTTCTCGTCAACGGTTTCTCGGATCGCAATTCTGTGGCTTCCAACCTGTTCCTCGTGTCATTTTACGTCGGAAATAGTCACGAGCAGTGCACGTAAACGTTTCTGGATTCCAAAAAACACGAGTTCAGGTTTTGGGAATGCTCGCGATTTTCTCGTCAACGGTTTCTCGGATCGCAATTCTGTCGCTTCCGAAGTGTTCCTCGTGTCATTTTACGTCGGAAATAGTCACGAGCAGTGCACGTAAACGTTTCTGGAGCCCAAAAAACACGAGATCAGGATTTGGGAATGCTCGCCATTTTCTCGTCAATGGTTTCTCGGATCGCAATTCTGTCGCTTCCAACGCGTTCCTCGCGTCATTTTACATCGGAATTAGTCATGAGAAATGCACAAACACGGTTCTGGAATTAAAAAAACACGAGATCAGGGTTTGGGAATGCTCGCGATTTTCTCGTCAACGGTTTCTCGGATCGCAATTCTGTCGCTTCCATCGCGTTCCTAGCGTCATTTTACGTCGAAAATAGTCACGAGCAGTACACGTAAACGTTTCTGGAGTCCAAAAAACACGAGTTCAGGTTTTGGGAATGCTCGCGATTTTCTCGTCAATGGTTTCCCGGATCGCAATTCTGTCGCTTCCAACGTGTTCCTCGTGTCCTTTTGCGTCAGAAATAGTCACGAGGAGTGCACGTGAACGTTTGTGGAGTCCAAAAAAAACGAGTTCAGGTTTTGGGAATGCTCGCGATTTTCTCGTCAACGGTTTCTCGGATCGCAATTCTGTCGCTTCCAACGTGTTCCTCGTGTCATTTTACGTCAGAAATAGTCACGAGGAGTGCACGTGAACGTTTGTGGAGTCCAAAAAACACGAGTTCAGGTTCTGGGAATGCTCGCGATTTGCTCGTCAACGTTTTCTCGGATCGCAATTCTGTAGCTTCCAACGTGGTCCTCGCGTCATTTTACATCCGAATTAGTCATGAGAAATGCACAAACACGGTTCTGGAGTTAAAAAAAACGAGATCAGGGTTTGGGAATGCTCCCGATTTTCTCGTTAACGGATGCTCGGATCGCAATTCTGTCGCTTCCAACGTGTTCCTCGTGTCATTTTTCGTCGGAATTAGTCTTGAGAAATGCACAAACACGGTTCTGGAGTTCAAAAAACACGAGATGAGGTTTTGGGAATGCTCGCGATTTTCTCGTCAACGGTTTCTCGGATCGCAATTCTGTAGCTTCCAACGTGTTCCTCGTGTCATTTTACGTCGGAAATAGTCACGAGTAGTGCACGTAAACGTTTCTGGATTCCAAAAAACACGAGTTCAGGTTTTGGGAATGCTCGCGATTTTCTCGTCAACGGTTTCCCGGATCGCAATTCTGTCGCTTCCAACGTGTTCCTCGTGTCATTTTACGTCAGAAATAGTCACGAGGAGTTCACGTGAACGTTTATGGAGTCCAAAAAACACGAGTTCAGGTTCTGGGAATGCTCGCGATTTTCTCGTCAACGGTTTCTCGGATCGCAATTCTGTCGCTTCCAACGCGTTCCCCGCGTCATTTTACATCGGAAATAGTCACGAGTAGTGCACGTAAACGTTTCTGGATTCCAAAAAACACGAGTTCAGGTTTTGGGAATGCTCGCGATTTTCTCGTCAACGGTTTCCCGGATCGCAATTCTGTCGCTTCCAACGTGTTCCTCGTGTCATTTTACGTCAGAAATAGTCACGAGGAGTTCGCGTGAACGTTTATGGAGTCCAAAAAACACGAGTTCAGGTTCTGGGAATGCTCGCGATTTTCTCGTCAACGGTTTCTCGGATCGCAATTCTGTCGCTTCCAACGCGTTCCTCGCGTCATTTTACATCGGAATTAGTCATGAGAAATGCACAAACACGGTTCTGGAGTTCAAAAAACACGAGATGAGGTTTTGGGAATGCTCGCGATTTTCTCGTCAACGGTTTCCCGGATCGCAATTCTGTCGCTTCCAACGTGTTCCTCGTGTCATTTTACGTCAGAAATAGTCACGAGGAGTTCACGTGAACGTTTATGGAGTCCAAAAAACACGAGTTCAGGTTCTGGGAATGCTCGCGATTTTCTCGTCAACGGTTTCTCGGATCGCAATTCTGTCGCTTCCAACGCGTTCCTCGCGTCATTTTACATCGGAATTAGTCATGAGAAATGCACAAACACGGTTCTGGAATTAAAAAAACACGAGATCAGGGTTTGGGAATGCTCGCGATTTTCTCGTCAACGGTTTCTCGGATCGCAATTCTGTCACTTCCAACGTGTTCCTCGCGTCATTTTACATCGGAATTAGTCTTGAGAAATGCACAAACACGGTTCTGGAGTTCAAAAAACACGAGATGAGGTTTTGGGAATGCTCGCGATTTTCTCGTCAACGGTTTCTCGGATCGCAATTCTGTCGCTTCCAACGCGTTCCTCGCGTCATTTTACATCGGAATTAGTCATGAGAAATGCACAAACACGGTTCTGGAATTAAAAAAACACGAGATCAGGGTTTGGGAATGCTCGCGATTTTCTCGTCAACGGTTTCTCGGATCGCAATTCTGTCACTTCCAACGTGTTCCTCGCGTCATTTTACATCGGAATTAGTCATGAGAAATGCACAAACACGGTTCTGGAATTAAAAAAACACGAGATCAGGGTTTGGGAATGCTCGCGATTTTCTCGTCAACGGTTTCTCGGATCGCAATTCTGTCACTTCCAACGTGTTCCTCGCGTCATTTTACATCGGAATTAGTCTTGAGAAATGCACAAACACGGTTCTGGAGTTCAAAAAACACGAGATGAGGTTTTGGGAATGCTCGCGATTTTCTCGTCAACGGTTTCTCGGATCGCAATTCTGTCGCTTCCAACGCGTTCCTCGCGTCATTTTACATCAGAATTAGTCATGAGAAATGCACAAACACGGTTCTGGAATTTAAAAAACACGAGATCAGGGTTTGGGAATGCTCGCGATTTTCTCGTCAACGGTTTCTCGGATCGCAATTCTGTCACTTCCAACGTGTTCCTCGCGTCATTTTACGTCGGAAATAGTGACGAGAAATGCACGTAAACGTTTCTGGCGTTCAAAAAACACGAGATGAGGTTTTGGGAATGCTCGCGATCTTCTCATCAACGGTTTCTCGGATCGCAATTCTGTCGCTTCCAACGCGTTCCTCGCGTCATTTTACATCGGAATTATTCTTGAGAAATGCACAAACACGGTTCTGGAGTTCAAAAAACACGAGATGAGGTTTTGGGAATGCTCGCGATTTTCTCGTCAACGGTTTCTCGGATCGCAATTCTGTAGCTTCCAACGTGTTCCTCGTGTCATTTTACGTCAGAAATAGTCACGAGTAGTGCACGTACACGTTTCTGGATTCCAAAAAACACGAGTTCAGGTTTTGGGAATGCTCGCGATTTTCTCGTCAACGGTTTCCCGGATCGCAATTCTGTCGCTTCCAACGTGTTCCTCGTGTCATTTTACGTCAGAAATAGTCACGAGGAGTTCACGTGAACGTTTATGGAGTCCAAAAAACACGAGTTCAGGTTCTGGGAATGCTTGCGATTTGCTCGTCAACGGTTTCTCGGATCGCAATTCTGTCGCTTCCAACGCGTTCCTCGCGTCATTTTACATCGGAATTAGTCATGAGAAATGCACAAACACGGTTCTGGAATTAAAAAAACACGAGTTCAGGTTTTGGGAATGCTCGCGATTTTCTCGTCAACGGTTTCTCGGATCGCAATTCTGTCACTTCCAACGTGTTCCTCGCGTCATTTTACGTCGGAAATAGTGACGAGAAATGCACGTAAACGTTTCTGGATTCCAAAAAACACGAGTTCAGGTTTTGGGAATGCTCGCAATTTTCTCGTCAACGGTTTCTCGGATCGCAATTCTGTCGCTTCCATCGCGTTCCTAGCGTCATTTTACGTAGGAAATAGTCACGAGCAGTGCATGTAAACGTTTGTGGAGCCCAAAAAACACGAGATCAGGATTTGGGAATGCTCGCGATTTTCTCGTCAACGTTTTCTCGGATCGCAATTCTGTCGCTTCCAACGTGTTCCTCGTATCATTTTACGTCGGAAATAGTCACGAGTAGTGCACGTAAACGTCTTGGATTCCAAAAAACACGAGTTCAGGTTTTGGGAATGCTCGCGATTTTCTCGTCAACGGTTTCTCGGATCGCAATTCTGTCGCTTCCATCGCGTTCCTAGCGTCATTTTACGTCGGAAATAGTCACGAGCAGTGCATGTAAACGTTTGTGGAGCCCAAAAAACACGAGATCAGGATTTGGGAATGCTCGCGATTTTCTCGTCAACGTTTTCTCGGATCGCAATTCTGTAGCTTCCAACGTATTCCTCGCGTCATTTTACATCCGAATTAGTCATGAGAAATGCACAAACACGGTTCTGGCGTTCAAAAAACACGAGATGAGGTTTTGGGAATGCTCGCGATCTTCTCATCAACGGTTTCTCGGATCGCAATTCTGTCGCTTCCAACGCGTTCCTCGCGTCATTTTACATCGGAATTAGTCTTGAGAAATGCACAAACACGGTTCTGGAGTTCAAAAAACACGAGATGAGGTTTTGGGAATGCTCGCGATTTTCTCGTCAACGGTTTCTCGGATCGCAATTCTGTAGCTTCCAACGTGTTCCTCGTGTCATTTTACGTCAGAAATAGTCACGAGTAGTGCACGTAAACGTTTCTGGATTCCAAAAAACACGAGTTCAGGTTTTGGGAATGCTCGCGATTTTCTCGTCAACGGTTTCCCGGATCGCAATTCTGTCGCTTCCAACGCGTTCCTCGCGTCATTTTACATCGGAATTAGTCATGAGAAATGCACAAACACGGTTCTGGAATTAAAAAAACACGAGATGAGGTTTTGGGAATGCTCGCGATTTTCTCGTCAACGGTTTCCCGGATCGCAATTCTGTCGCTTCCAACGTGTTCCTCGTGTCATTTTACGTCAGAAATAGTCACGAGGAGTTCACGTGAACGTTTATGGAGTCCAAAAAACACGAGTTCAGGTTCTGGGAATGCTCGCGATTTTCTCGTCAACGGTTTCTCGGATCGCAATTCTGTCGCTTCCAACGCGTTCCTCGCGTCATTTTACATCGGAATTAGTCATGAGAAATGCACAAACACGGTTCTGGAATTAAAAAAACACGAGATCAGGGTTTGGGAATGCTCGCGATTTTCTCGTCAACGGTTTCTCGGATCGCAATTCTGTCACTTCCAACGTGTTCCTCGCGTCATTTTACATCGGAATTAGTCTTGAGAAATGCACAAACACGGTTCTGGAGTTCAAAAACACGAGATGAGGTTTTGGGAATGCTCGCGATTTTCTCGTCAACGGTTTCTCGGATCGCAATTCTGTCGCTTCCAACGCGTTCCTCGCGTCATTTTACATCGGAATTAGTCATGAGAAATGCACAAACACGGTTCTGGAATTAAAAAAACACGAGATCAGGGTTTGGGAATGCTCGCGATTTTCTCGTCAACGGTTTCTCGGATCGCAATTCTGTCACTTCCAACGTGTTCCTCGCGTCATTTTACATCGGAATTAGTCATGAGAAATGCACAAACACGGTTCTGGAATTAAAAAAACACGAGATCAGGGTTTGGGAATGCTCGCGATTTTCTCGTCAACGGTTTCTCGGATCGCAATTCTGTCACTTCCAACGTGTTCCTCGCGTCATTTTACATCGGAATTAGTCTTGAGAAATGCACAAACACGGTTCTGGAGTTCAAAAAACACGAGATGAGGTTTTGGGAATGCTCGCGATTTTCTCGTCAACGGTTTCTCGGATCGCAATTCTGTCGCTTCCAACGCGTTCCTCGCGTCATTTTACATCAGAATTAGTCATGAGAAATGCACAAACACGGTTCTGGAATTTAAAAAACACGAGATCAGGGTTTGGGAATGCTCGCGATTTTCTCGTCAACGGTTTCTCGGATCGCAATTCTGTCACTTCCAACGTGTTCCTCGCGTCATTTTACGTCGGAAATAGTGACGAGAAATGCACGTAAACGTTTCTGGCGTTCAAAAAACACGAGATGAGGTTTTGGGAATGCTCGCGATCTTCTCATCAACGGTTTCTCGGATCGCAATTCTGTCGCTTCCAACGCGTTCCTCGCGTCATTTTACATCGGAATTATTCTTGAGAAATGCACAAACACGGTTCTGGAGTTCAAAAAACACGAGATGAGGTTTTGGGAATGCTCGCGATTTTCTCGTCAACGGTTTCTCGGATCGCAATTCTGTAGCTTCCAACGTGTTCCTCGTGTCATTTTACGTCAGAAATAGTCACGAGTAGTGCACGTACACGTTTCTGGATTCCAAAAAACACGAGTTCAGGTTTTGGGAATGCTCGCGATTTTCTCGTCAACGGTTTCCCGGATCGCAATTCTGTCGCTTCCAACGTGTTCCTCGTGTCATTTTACGTCAGAAATAGTCACGAGGAGTTCACGTGAACGTTTATGGAGTCCAAAAAATACGAGTTCAGGTTCTGGGAATGCTTGCGATTTGCTCGTCAACGGTTTCTCGGATCGCAATTCTGTCGCTTCCAACGCGTTCCTCGCGTCATTTTACATCGGAATTAGTCATGAGAAATGCACAAACACGGTTCTGGAATTAAAAAAACACGAGTTCAGGTTTTGGGAATGCTCGCGATTTTCTCGTCAACGGTTTCTCGGATCGCAATTCTGTCACTTCCAACGTGTTCCTCGCGTCATTTTACGTCGGAAATAGTGACGAGAAATGCACGTAAACGTTTCTGGATTCCAAAAAACACGAGTTCAGGTTTTGGGAATGCTCGCAATTTTCTCGTCAACGGTTTCTCGGATCGCCATTCTGTCGCTTCCATCGCGTTCCTAGCGTCATTTTACGTAGGAAATAGTCACGAGCAGTGCATGTAAACGTTTGTGGAGCCCAAAAAACACGAGATCAGGATTTGGGAATGCTCGCGATTTTCTCGTCAACGTTTTCTCGGATCGCAATTCTGTCGCTTCCAACGTGTTCCTCGTATCATTTTACGTCGGAAATAGTCACGAGTAGTGCACGTAAACGTCTTGGATTCCAAAAAACACGAGTTCAGGTTTTGGGAATGCTCGCGATTTTCTCGTCAACGGTTTCTCGGATCGCAATTCTGTCGCTTCCATCGCGTTCCTAGCGTCATTTTACGTCGGAAATAGTCACGAGCAGTGCATGTAAACGTTTGTGGAGCCCAAAAAACACGAGATCAGGATTTGGGAATGCTCGCGATTTTCTCGTCAACGTTTTCTCGGATCGCAATTCTGTAGCTTCCAACGTATTCCTCGCGTCATTTTACATCCGAATTAGTCATGAGAAATGCACAAACACGGTTCTGGCGTTCAAAAAACACGAGATGAGGTTTTGGGAATGCTCGCGATCTTCTCATCAACGGTTTCTCGGATCGCAATTCTGTCGCTTCCAACGCGTTCCTCGCGTCATTTTACATCGGAATTAGTCTTGAGAAATGCACAAACACGGTTCTGGAGTTCAAAAAACACGAGATGAGGTTTTGGGAATGCTCGCGATTTTCTCGTCAACGGTTTCTCGGATCGCAATTCTGTAGCTTCCAACGTGTTCCTCGTGTCATTTTACGTCAGAAATAGTCACGAGTAGTGCACGTAAACGTTTCTGGATTCCAAAAAACACGAGTTCAGGTTTTGGGAATGCTCGCGATTTTCTCGTCAACGGTTTCCCGGATCGCAATTCTGTCGCTTCCAACGTGTTCCTCGTGTCATTTTACGTCAGAAATAGTCACGAGGAGTTCACGTGAACGTTTATGGAGTCCAAAAAACACGAGTTCAGGTTCTGGGAATGCTCGCGATTTGCTCGTCAACGGTTTCTCGGATCGCAATTCTGTCGCTTCCAACGCGTTCCTCGCGTCATTTTACATCGGAATTAGTCATGAGAAATGCACAAACACGGTTCTGGAATTAAAAAAACACGAGATCAGGGTTTGGGAATGCTCGCGATTTTCTCGTCAACGGTTTCTCGGATCGCAATTCTGTCACTTCCAACGTGTTCCTCGCGTCATTTTACGTCGGAAATAGTGACGAGAAATGCACGTAAACGTTTCTGGATTCCAAAAAACACGAGTTCAGGTTTTGGGAATGCTCGCAATTTTCTCGTCAACGGTTTCTCGGATCGCAATTCTGTCGCTTCCATCGCGTTCCTAGCGTCATTTTACGTCGGAAATAGTCACGAGCAGTGCATGTAAACGTTTGTGGAGCCCAAAAAACACGAGATCAGGATTTGGGAATGCTCGTGATTTTCTCGTCAACGTTTTCTCGGATCGCAATTCTGTCGCTTCCAACGTGTTCCTCGTATCATTTTACGTCGGAAATAGTCACGAGTAGTGCACGTAAACGTTTAGGATTCCAAAAAACACGAGTTCAGGTTTTGGGAATGCTCGCGATTTTCTCGTCAACGGTTTCTCGGATCGCAATTCTGTCGCTTCCATCGCGTTCCTAGCGCCATTTTACGTCGGAAATAGTCACGAGCAGTGCATATAAACGTTTGTGGAGCCCAAAAAACACGAGATCAGGATTTGGGAATGCTCGCGATTTTCTCGTCAACGTTTTCTCGGATCGCAATTCTGTAGCTTCCAACGTGTTCCTCGCGTCATTTTACATCCGAATTAGTCATGAGAAATGCACAAACACGGTTCTGGCGTTCAAAAAACACGAGATGAGGTTTTGGGAATGCTCGCGATCTTCTCATCAACGGTTTCTCGGATCGCAATTCTGTCGCTTCCAACGCGTTCCTCGCGTCATTTTACATCGGAATTAGTCATGAGAAATGCACAAACACGGTTCTGGAGCCCAAAAAACACGAGATCAGGATTTGGGAATGCTCGCGATTTTCTCGTCAACGTTTTCTCGGATCGCAATTCTGTCGCTTCCAACGTGTTCCTCGTATCATTTTACGTCGGAAATAGTCACGAGTAGTGCACGTAAACGTTTTGGATTCCAAAAAACACGAGTTCAGGTTTTGGGAATGCTCGCGATTTTCTCGTCAACGGTTTCTCGGATCGCAATTCTGTCGCTTCCATCGCGTTCCTAGCGTCATTTTACGTCGGAAATAGTCACGAGCAGTGCATGTAAACGTTTGTGGAGCCCAAAAAACACGAGATCAGGATTTGGGAATGCTCGCGATTTTCTCGTCAACGTTTTCTCGGATCGCAATTCTGTAGCTTCCAACGTGTTCCTCGCGTCATTTTACATCCGAATTAGTCATGAGAAATGCACAAACACGGTTCTGGAATTAAAAAAACACGAGATCAGGGTTTGGGAATGCTCGCGATTTTCTCGTCAACGGTTTATCGGATCGCAATTCTGTCACTTCCAACGTGTTCCTCGCGTCATTTTACATCGGAATTAGTCATGAGAAATGCACAAACACGGTTCTGGAATTAAAAAAACACGAGATCAGGGTTTGGGAATGCTCGCGATTTTCTCGTCAACGGTTTCTCGGATCGCAATTCTGTCACTTCCAACGTGTTCCTCGCGTCATTTTACATCGGAATTAGTCTTGAGAAATGCACAAACACGGTTCTGGAGTTCAAAAAACACGAGATGAGGTTTTGGGAATGCTCGCGATTTTCTCGTCAACGGTTTCTCGGATCGCAATTCTGTCACTTCCAACGTGTTCCTCGCGTCATTTTACATCGGAATTAGTCTTGAGAAATGCACAAACACGGTTCTGGAATTTAAAAAACACGAGATCAGGGTTTGGGAATGCTCGCGATTTTCTCGTCAACGGTTTCTCGGATCGCAATTCTGTCACTTCCAACGTGTTCCTCGCCTCATTTTACGTCGGAAATAGTGACGAGAAATGCACGTAAACGTTTCTGGATTCCAAAAAACACGAGTTCAGGTTTTGGGAATGCTCGCAATTTTCTCGTCAACGGTTTCTCGGATCGCAATTCTGTCGCTTCCATCGCGTTCCTAGCGTCATTTTACGTCGGAAATAGTCACGAGCAGTGCATGTAAACGTTTGTGGAGCCCAAAAAACACGAGATCAGGATTTGGGAATGCTCGCGATTTTCTCGTCAACGTTTTCTCGGATCGCAATTCTGTAGCTTCCAACGTGTTCCTCGCGTCATGTTACATCCGAATTAGTCATGAGAAATGCACAAACACGGTTCTGGCGTTCAAAAAACACGAGATGAGGTTTTGGGAATGCTCGCGATCTTCTCATCAACGGTTTCTCGGATCGCAATTCTGTCGCTTCCAACGCGTTCCTCGCGTCATTTTACATCGGAATTAGTCTTGAGAAATGCACAAACACGGTTCTGGAGTTCAAAAAACACGAGATGAGGTTTTGGGAATGCTCGCGATTTTCTCGTCAACGGTTTCTCGGATCGCAATTCTGTAGCATCCAACGTGTTCCTCGTGTCATTTTACGTCAGAAATAGTCACGAGTAGTGCACGTACACGTTTCTGGATTCCAAAAAACACGAGTTCAGGTTTTGGGAATGCTCGCGATTTTCTCGTCAACGGTTTCCCGGATCGCAATTCTGTCGCTTCCAACGTGTTCCTCGTGTCATTTTACGTCAGAAATAGTCACGAGGAGTTCACGTGAACGTTTCTGGATTCCAAAAAACACGAGTTCAGGTTTTGGGAATGCTCGCAATTTTCTCGTCAACGGTTTCTCGGATCGCAATTCTGTCGCTTCCATCGCGTTCCTAGCGTCATTTTACGTCGGAAATAGTCACGAGCAGTGCATGTAAACGTTTGTGGAGCCCAAAAAACACGAGATCAGGATATGGGAATGCTCGCGATTTTCTCGTCAACGTTTTCTCGGATCGCAATTCTGTAGCTTCCAACGTGTTCCTCGCGTCATTTTACATCCGAATTAGTCATGAGAAATGCACAAACACGGTTCTGGCGTTCAAAAAACACGAGATGAGGTTTTGGGAATGCTCGCGATCTTCTCGTCAACGGTTTCTCGGATCGCAATTCTGTCACTTCCAACGTGTTCCTCGCGTCATTTTACATCGGAATTAGTCTTGAGAAATGCACAAACACGGTTCTGGAGTTCAAAAAACACGAGATGAGGTTTTGGGAATGCTCGCGATTTTCTCGTCAACGGTTTCTCGGATCGCAATTCTGTCACTTCCAACGTGTTCCTCGCGTCATTTTACATCGGAATTAGTCTTGAGAAATGCACAAACACGGTTCTGGAGTTCAAAAAACACGAGTTCAGGTTCTGGGAATGCTCGCGATTTTCTCGTCAACGGTTTCTCGGATCGCAATTCTGTCGCTTCCAACGCGTTCCTCGCGTCATTTTACATCAGAATTAGTCATGAGAAATGCACAAACACGGTTCTGGAATTTAAAAAACACGAGATCAGGGTTTGGGAATGCTCGCGATTTTCTCGTCAACGGTTTCTCGGATCGCAATTCTGTCACTTCCAACGTGTTCCTCGCCTCATTTTACGTCGGAAATAGTGACGAGAAATGCACGTAAACGTTTCTGGATTCCAAAAAACACGAGTTCAGGTTTTGGGAATGCTCGCAATTTTCTCGTCAACGGTTTCTCGGATCGCAATTCTGTCGCTTCCATCGCGTTCCTAGCGTCATTTTACGTCGGAAATAGTCACGAGCAGTGCATGTAAACGTTTGTGGAGCCCAAAAAACACGAGATCAGGATTTGGGAATGCTCGCGATTTTCTCGTCAACGTTTTCTCGGATCGCAATTCTGTAGCTTCCAACGTGTTCCTCGCGTCATTTTACATCCGAATTAGTCATGAGAAATGCACAAACACGGTTCTGGCGTTCAAAAAACACGAGATGAGGTTTTGGGAATGCTCGCGATTTTCTCGTCAACGGTTTCTCGGATCGCAATTCTGTAGCTTCCAACGTGTTCCTCGTGTCATTTTACGTCAGAAATAGTCACGAGTAGTGCACGTACACGTTTCTGGATTCCAAAAAACACGAGTTCAGGTTTTGGGAATGCTCGCGATTTTCTCGTCAACGGTTTCCCGGATCGCAATTCTGTCGCTTCCAACGTGTTCCTCGTGTCATTTTACGTCAGAAATAGTCACGAGGAGTTCACGTGAACGTTTATGGAGTCCAAAAAACACGAGTTCAGGTTCTGGGAATGCTTGCGATTTGCTCGTCAACGGTTTCTCGGATCGCAATTCTGTCGCTTCCAACGCGTTCCTCGCGTCATTTTACATCGGAATTAGTCATGAGAAATGCACAAACACGGTTCTGGAATTAAAAAAACACGAGATCATGGTTTGGGAATGCTCGCGATTTTCTCGTCAACGGTTTCTCGGATCGCAATTCTGTCACCTCCAACGTGTTCCTCGCGTCATTTTACGTCGGAAATAGTGACGAGAAATGCACGTAAACGTTTCTGGATTCCAAAAAACACGAGTTCAGGTTTTGGGAATGCTCGCAATTTTCTCGTCAACGGTTTCTCGGATCGCAATTCTGTCGCTTCCATCGCGTTCCTAGCGTCATTTTACGTCGGAAATAGTCACGAGCAGTGCATGTAAACGTTTGTGGAGCCCAAAAAACACGAGATCAGGATTTGGGAATGCTCGCGATTTTCTCGTCAACGTTTTCTCGGATCCAATTCTGTCGCTTCCAACGTGTTCCTCGTATCATTTTACGTCGGAAATAGTCACGAGCAGTGCATGTAAACGTTTGTGGAGCCCAAAAAACACGAGATCAGGTTTTGGGAATGCTCGCGATTTTCTCGTCAACGGTTTCTCGGATCGCAATTCTGTCGCTTCCATCGCGTTCCTAGCGTCATTTTACATCCGAATTAGTCATGAGAAATGCACAAACACGGTTCTGGCGTTCAAAAAACACGAGATGAGGTTTTGGGAATGCTCGCGATCTTCTCATCAACGGTTTCTCGGATCGCAATTCTGTCGCTTCCAACGCGTTCCTCGCGTCATTTTACATCGGAATTAGTCTTGAGAAATGCACAAACACGGTTCTGGAGTTCAAAAAACACGAGATGAGGTTTTGGGAATGCTCGCGATTTTCTCGTCAACGGTTTCTCGGATCGCAATTCTGTAGCTTCCAACGTGTTCCTCGTGTCATTTTACGTCAGAAATAGTCACGAGTAGTGCACGTAAACGTTTCTGGATTCCAAAAAACACGAGTTCAGGTTTTGGGAATGCTCGCGATTTTCTCGTCAACGGTTTCCCGGATCGCAATTCTGTCGCTTCCAACGTGTTCCTCGTGTCATTTTACGTCAGAAATAGTCACGAGGAGTTCACGTGAACGTTTATGGAGTCCAAAAAACACGAGTTCAGGTTCTGGGAATGCTCGCGATTTGCTCGTCAACGGTTTCTCGGATCGCAATTCTGTCGCTTCCAACGCGTTCCTCGCGTCATTTTACATCGGAATTAGTCATGAGAAATGCACAAACACGGTTCTGGAATTAAAAAAACACGAGATCAGGGTTTGGGCATGCTCGCGATTTTCTCGTCAACGGTTTCTCGGATCGCAATTCTGTCACTTCCAACGTGTTCCTTGCGTCATTTTACGTCGGAAATAGTGACGAGAAATGCACGTAAACGTTTCTGGATTCCAAAAAACACGAGTTCAGGTTTTGGGAATACTCGCAATTTTCTCGTCAACGGTTTCTCGGATCGCAATTCTGTCGCTTCCATCGCGTTCCTAGCGTCATTTTACGTCGGAAATAGTCACGAGCAGTGCATGTAAACGTTTGTGGAGCCCAAAAAACACGAGATCAGGATTTGGGAATGCTCGCGATTTTCTCGTCAACGTTTTCTCGGATCGCAATTCTGTCGCTTCCAACGTGTTCCTCGTATCATTTTACGTCGGAAATAGTCACGAGTAGTGCACGTAAACGTTTTGGATTCCAAAAAACACGAGTTCAGGTTTTGGGAATGCTCGCGATTTTCTCGTCAACGGTTTCTCGGATCGCAATTCTGTCGCTTCCATCGCGTTCCTAGCGCCATTTTACGTCGGAAATAGTCACGAGCAGTGCATGTAAACGTTTGTGGAGCCCAAAAAACACGAGATCAGGATTTGGGAATGCTCGCGATTTTCTCGTCAACGTTTTCTCGGATCGCAATTCTGTAGCTTCCAACGTGTTCCTCGCGTCATTTTACATCCGAATTAGTCATGAGAAATGCACAAACACGGTTCTGGCGTTCAAAAAACACGAGATGAGGTTTTGGGAATGCTCGCGATCTTCTCATCAACGGTTTCTCGGATCGCAATTCTGTCGCTCCCAACGCGTTCCTCGCGTCATTTTACATCGGAATTAGTCATGAGAAATGCACAAACACGGTTCTGGAGCCCAAAAAACACGAGATCAGGATTTGGGAATGCTCGCGATTTTCTCGTCAACGTTTTCTCGGATCGCAATTCTGTCGCTTCCAACGTGTTCCTCGTATCATTTTACGTCGGAAATAGTCACGAGTAGTGCACGTAAACGTTTTGGATTCCAAAAAACACGAGTTCAGGTTTTGGGAATGCTCGCGATTTTCTCGTCAACGGTTTCTCGGATCGCAATTCTGTCGCTTCCATCGCGTTCCTAGCGTCATTTTACGTCGGAAATAGTCACGAGCAGTGCATGTAAACGTTTGTGGAGCCCAAAAAACACGAGATCAGGATTTGGGAATGCTCGCGATTTTCTCGTCAACGTTTTCTCGGATCGCAATTCTGTCGCTTCCAACGTGTTCCTCGTATCATTTTACGTCGGAAATAGTCACGAGTAGTGCACGTAAACGTCTTGGATTCCAAAAAACACGAGTTCAGGTTTTGGGAATGCTCGCGATTTTCTCGTCAACGGTTTCTCGGATCGCAATTCTGTCGCTTCCATCGCGTTCCTAGCGTCATTTTACGTCGGAAATAGTCACGAGCAGTGCATGTAAACGTTTGTGGAGCCCAAAAAACACAACGATCAGGATTTGGGAATGCTCGCGATTTTCTCGTCAACGTTTTCTCGGATCGCAATTCTGTAGCTTCCAACGTATTCCTCGCGTCATTTTACATCCGAATTAGTCATGAGAAATGCACAAACACGGTTCTGGCGTTCAAAAAACACGAGATGAGGTTTTCGGAATGCTCGCGATCTTCTCATCAACGGTTTCTCGGATCGCAATTCTGTCGCTTCCAACGCGTTCCTCGCGTCATTTTACATCGGAATTAGTCTTGAGAAATGCACAAACACGGTTCTGGAGTTCAAAAAACACGAGATGAGGTTTTGGGAATGCTCGCGATTTTCTCGTCAACGGTTTCTCGGATCGCAATTCTGTAGCTTCCAACGTGTTCCTCGTGTCATTTTACGTCAGAAATAGTCACGAGTAGTGCACGTAAACGTTTCTGGATTCCAAAAAACACGAGTTCAGGTTTTGGGAATGCTCGCGATTTTCTCGTCAACGGTTTCCCGGATCGCAATTCTGTCGCTTCCAACGTGTTCCTCGTGTCATTTTACGTCAGAAATAGTCACGAGGAGTTCACGTGAACGTTTATGGAGTCCAAAAAACACGAGTTCAGGTTCTGGGAATGCTCGCGATTTGCTCGTCAACGGTTTCTCGGATCGCAATTCTGTCGCTTCCAACGCGTTCCTCGCGTCATTTTACATCGGAATTAGTCATGAGAAATGCACAAACACGGTTCTGGAATTAAAAAAACACGAGATCAGGGTTTGGGAATGCTCGCGATTTTCTCGTCAACGGTTTCTCGGATCGCAATTCTGTCACTTCCAACGTGTTCCTCGCGTCATTTTACGTCGGAAATAGTGACGAGAAATGCACGTAAACGTTTCTGGATTCCAAAAAACACGAGTTCAGGTTTTGGGAATGCTCGCAATTTTCTCGTCAACGGTTTCTCGGATCGCAATTCTGTCGCTTCCATCGCGTTCCTAGCGTCATTTTACGTCGGAAATAGTCACGAGCAGTGCATGTAAACGTTTGTGGAGCCCAAAAAACACGAGATCAGGATTTGGGAATGCTCGCGATTTTCTCGTCAACGTTTTCTCGGATCGCAATTCTGTCGCTTCCAACGTGTTCCTCGTATCATTTTACGTCGGAAATAGTCACGAGTAGTGCACGTAAACGTTTTGGATTCCAAAAAACACGAGTTCAGGTTTTGGGAATGCTCGCGATTTTCTCGTCAACGGTTTCTCGGATCGCAATTCTGTCGCTTCCATCGCGTTCCTAGCGCCATTTTACGTCGGAAATAGTCACGAGCAGTGCATGTAAACGTTTGTGGAGCCCAAAAAACACGAGATCAGGATTTGGGAATGCTCGCGATTTTCTCGTCAACGTTTTCTCGGATCGCAATTCTGTAGCTTCCAACGTGTTCCTCGCGTCATTTTACATCCGAATTAGTCATGAGAAATGCACAAACACGGTTCTGGCGTTCAAAAAACACGAGATGAGGTTTTGGGAATGCTCGCGATCTTCTCATCAACGGTTTCTCGGATCGCAATTCTGTCGCTTCCAACGCGTTCCTCGCGTCATTTTACATCGGAATTAGTCATGAGAAATGCACAAACACGGTTCTGGAGCCCAAAAAACACGAGATCAGGATTTGGGAATGCTCGCGATTTTCTCGTCAACGTTTTCTCGGATCGCAATTCTGTCGCTTCCAACGTGTTCCTCGTATCATTTTACGTCGGAAATAGTCACGAGTAGTGCACGTAAACGTTTTGGATTCCAAAAAACACGAGTTCAGGTTTTGGGAATGCTCGCGATTTTCTCGTCAACGGTTTCTCGGATCGCAATTCTGTCGCTTCCATCGCGTTCCTAGCGTCATTTTACGTCGGAAATAGTCACGAGCAGTGCATGTAAACGTTTGTGGAGCCCAAAAAACACGAGATCAGGATTTGGGAATGCTCGCGATTTTCTCGTCAACGGTTTCTCGGATCGCAATTCTGTAGCTTCCAACGTGTTCCTCGTGTAATTTTACGTCAGAAATAGTCACGAGTAGTGCACGTAAACGTTTCTGGATTCCAAAAAACACGAGTTCAGGTTTTGGGAATGCTCGCGATTTTCTCGTCAACGGTTTCCCGGATCGCAATTCTGTCGCTTCCAACGTGTTCCTCGTGTCATTTTACGTCAGAAATAGTCACGAGGAGTTCACGTGAACGTTTATGGAGTCCAAAAAACACGAGTTCAGGTTCTGGGAATGCTCGCGATTTGCTCGTCAACGGTTTCTCGGATCGCAATTCTGTCGCTTCCAACGCGTTCCTCGCGTCATTTTACATCGGAATTAGTCATGAGAAATGCACAAACACGGTTCTGGAATTAAAAAAACACGAGTTCAGGTTTTGGGAATGCTCGCGATTTTCTCGTCAACGGTTTCTCGGATCGCAATTCTGTCACTTCCAACGTGTTCCTCGCGTCATTTTACGTCGGAAATAGTGACGAGAAATGCACGTAAACGTTTCTGGATTCCAAAAAACACGAGTTCAGGTTTTGGGAATGCTCGCAATTTTCTCGTCAACGGTTTCTCGGATCGCAATTCTGTCGCTTCCATCGCGTTCCTAGCGTCATTTTACGTCGGAAATAGTCACGAGCAGTGCATGTAAACGTTTGTGGAGCCCAAAAAACACGAGATCAGGATTTGGGAATGCTCGCGATTTTCTCGTCAACGTTTTCTCGGATCGCAATTCTGTCGCTTCCAACGTGTTCCTCGTATCATTTTACGTCGGAAATAGTCACGAGTAGTGCACGTAAACGTTTTGGATTCCAAAAAACACGAGTTCAGGTTTTGGGAATGCTCGCGATTTTCTCGTCAACGGTTTCTCGGATCGCAATTCTGTCGCTTCCATCGCGTTCCTAGCGTCATTTTACGTCGGAAATAGTCACGAGCAGTGCATGTAAACGTTTGTGGAGCCCAAAAAACACGAGATCAGGATTTGGGAATGCTCGCGATTTTCTCGTCAACGTTTTCTCGGATCGCAATTCTGTAGCTTCCAACGTGTTCCTCGCGTCATTTTACATCCGAATTAGTCATGAGAAATGCACAAACACGGTTCTGGAGTTCAAAAAACACGAGATGAGGTTTTGGGAATGCTCGCGATTTTCTCGTCAACGGTTTCTCGGATCGCAATTCTGTAGCTTCCAACGTGTTCTTCGTGTCATTTTACGTCAGAAATAGTCACGAGTAGTGCACGTAAACGTTTCTGGATTCCAAAAAACACGAGTTCAGGTTTTGGGAATGCTCGCGATTTTCTCGTCAACGGTTTCCCGGATCGCAATTCTGTCGCTTCCAACGTGTTCCTCGTGTCATTTTACGTCAGAAATAGTCACGAGGAGTTCACGTGAACGTTTATGGAGTCCAAAAAACACGAGTTCAGGTTCTGGGAATGCTCGCGATTTGCTCGTCAACGGTTTCTCGGATCGCAATTCTGTCGCTTCCAACGCGTTCCTCGCGTCATTTTACATCGGAATTAGTCATGAGAAATGCACAAACACGGTTCTGGAATTAAAAAAACACGAGATCAGGGTTTGGGAATGCTCGCGATTTTCTCGTCAACGGTTTCTCGGATCGCAATTCTGTCACTTCCAACGTGTTCCTCGCGTCATTTTACGTCGGAAATAGTGACGAGAAATGCACGTAAACGTTTCTGGATTCCAAAAAACACGAGTTCAGGTTTTGGGAATGCTCGCAATTTTCTCGTCAACGGTTTCTCGGATCGCAATTCTGTCGCTTCCATCGCGTTCCTAGCGTCATTTTACGTCGGAAATAGTCACGAGCAGTGCATGTAAACGTTTGTGGAGCCCAAAAAACACGAGATCAGGATTTGGGAATGCTCGCGATTTTCTCGTCAACGTTTTCTCGGATCGCAATTCTGTCGCTTCCAACGTGTTCCTCGTATCATTTTACGTCGGAAATAGTCACGAGTAGTGCACGTAAACGTTTTGGATTCCAAAAAACACGAGTTCAGGTTTTGGGAATGCTCGCGATTTTCTCGTCAACGGTTTCTCGGATCGCAATTCTGTCGCTTCCATCGCGTTCCTAGCGCCATTTTACGTCGGAAATAGTCACGAGCAGTGCATGTAAACGTTTGTGGAGCCCAAAAAACACGAGATCAGGATTTGGGAATGCTCGCGATTTTCTCGTCAACGTTTTCTCGGATCGCAATTCTGTAGCTTCCAACGTGTTCCTCGCGTCATTTTACATCCGAATTAGTCATGAGAAATGCACAAACACGGTTCTGGCGTTCAAAAAACACGAGATGAGGTTTTGGGAATGCTCGCGATCTTCTCATCAACGGTTTCTCGGATCGCAATTCTGTCGCTTCCAACGCGTTCCTCGCGTCATTTTACATCGGAATTAGTCATGAGAAATGCACAAACACGGTTCTGGAGCCCAAAAAACACGAGATCAGGATTTGGGAATGCTCGCGATTTTCTCGTCAACGTTTTCTCGGATCGCAATTCTGTCGCTTCCAACGTGTTCCTCGTATCATTTTACGTCGGAAATAGTCACGAGTAGTGCACGTAAACGTTTTGGATTCCAAAAAACACGAGTTCAGGTTTTGGGAATGCTCGCGATTTTCTCGTCAACGGTTTCTCGGATCGCAATTCTGTCGCTTCCATCGCGTTCCTAGCGTCATTTTACGTCGGAAATAGTCACGAGCAGTGCATGTAAACGTTTGTGGAGCCCAAAAAACACGAGATCAGGATTTGGGAATGCTCGCGATTTTCTCGTCAACGGTTTCTCGGATCGCAATTCTGTAGCTTCCAACGTGTTCCTCGTGTAATTTTACGTCAGAAATAGTCACGAGTAGTGCACGTAAACGTTTCTGGATTCCAAAAAACACGAGTTCAGGTTTTGGGAATGCTCGCGATTTTCTCGTCAACGGTTTCCCGGATCGCAATTCTGTCGCTTCCAACGTGTTCCTCGTGTCATTTTACGTCAGAAATAGTCACGAGGAGTTCACGTGAACGTTTATGGGGTCCAAAAAACACGAGTTCAGGTTCTGGGAATGCTCGCGATTTGCTCGTCAACGGTTTCTCGGATCGCAATTCTGTCGCTTCCAACGCGTTCCTCGCGTCATTTTACATCGGAATTAGTCATGAGAAATGCACAAACACGGTTCTGGAATTAAAAAAACACGAGTTCAGGTTTTGGGAATGCTCGCGATTTTCTCGTCAACGGTTTCTCGGATCGCAATTCTGTCACTTCCAACGTGTTCCTCGCGTCATTTTACGTCGGAAATAGTGACGAGAAATGCACGTAAACGTTTCTGGATTCCAAAAAACACGAGTTCAGGTTTTGGGAATGCTCGCAATTTTCTCGTCAACGGTTTCTCGGATCGCAATTCTGTCGCTTCCATCGCGTTCCTAGCGTCATTTTACGTCGGAAATAGTCACGAGCAGTGCATGTAAACGTTTGTGGAGCCCAAAAAACACGAGATCAGGATTTGGGAATGCTCGCGATTTTCTCGTCAACGTTTTCTCGGATCGCAATTCTGTCGCTTCCAACGTGTTCCTCGTATCATTTTACGTCGGAAATAGTCACGAGTAGTGCACGTAAACGTTTTGGATTCCAAAAAACACGAGTTCAGGTTTTGGGAATGCTCGCGATTTTCTCGTCAACGGTTTCTCGGATCGCAATTCTGTCGCTTCCATCGCGTTCCTAGCGTCATTTTACGTCGGAAATAGTCACGAGCAGTGCATGTAAACGTTTGTGGAGCCCAAAAAACACGAGATCAGGATTTGGGAATGCTCGCGATTTTCTCGTCAACGTTTTCTCGGATCGCAATTCTGTAGCTTCCAACGTGTTCCTCGCGTCATTTTACATCCGAATTAGTCATGAGAAATGCACAAACACGGTTCTGGCGTTCAAAAAACACGAGATGAGGTTTTGGGAATGCTCGCGATCTTCTCATCAACGGTTTCTCGGATCGCAATTCTGTCGCTTCCAACGCGTTCCTCGCGTCATTTTACATCGGAATTAGTCTTGAGAAATGCACAAACACGGTTCTGGAGTTCAAAAAACACGAGATGAGGTTTTGGGAATGCTCGCGATTTTCTCGTCAACGGTTTCTCGGATCGCAATTCTGTAGCTTCCAACGTGTTCCTCGTGTCATTTTACGTCAGAAATAGTCACGAGTAGTGCACGTGAACGTTTATGGAGTCCAAAAAACACGAGTTCAGGTTCTGGGAATGCTCGCGATTTGCTCGTCAACGGTTTCTCGGATCGCAATTCTGTCGCTTCCAACGCGTTCCTCGCGTCATTTTACATCGGAATTAGTCATGAGAAATGCACAAACACGGTTCTGGAATTAAAAAAACACGAGATCAGGATTTGGGAATGCTCGCGATTTTCTCGTCAACGGTTTCTCGGATCGCAATTCTGTCACTTCCAACGTGTTCCTCGCGTCATTTTACGTCGGAAATAGTGACGAGAAATGCACGTAAACGTTTCTGGATTCCAAAAAACACGAGTTCAGGTTTTGGGAATGCTCGCAATTTTCTCGTCAACGGTTTCTCGGATCGCAATTCTGTCGCTTCCATCGCGTTCCTAGCGTCATTTTACGTCGGAAATAGTCACGAGCAGTGCATGTAAACGTTTGTGGAGCCCAAAAAACACGAGATCAGGATTTGGGAATGCTCGCGATTTTCTCGTCAACGTTTTCTCGGATCGCAATTCTGTCGCTTCCAACGTGTTCCTCGTATCATTTTACGTCGGAAATAGTCACGAGTAGTGCACGTAAACGTTTTGGATTCCAAAAAACACGAGTTCAGGTTTTGGGAATGCTCGCGATTTTCTCGTCAACGGTTTCTCGGATCGCAATTCTGTCGCTTCCATCGTGTTCCTAGTGTCATTTTACGTCGGAAATAGTCACGAGCAGTGCATGTAAACGTTTGTGGAGCCCAAAAAACACGAGATCAGGATTTGGGAATGCTCGCGATTTTCTCGTCAACGTTTTCTCGGATCGCAATTCTGTAGCTTCCAACGTGTTCCTCGCGTCATTTTACATCCGAATTAGTCATGAGAAATGCACAAACACGGTTCTGGCGTTCAAAAAACACGAGATGAGGTTTTGGGAATGCTCGCGATCTTCTCATCAACGGTTTCTCGGATCGCAATTCTGTCGCTTCCAACGCGTTCCTCGCGTCATTTTACATCGGAATTAGTCATGAGAAATGCACAAACACGGTTCTGGAGTTCAAAAAACACGAGATGAGGTTTTGGGAATGCTCGCGATTTTCTCGTCAACGTTTTCTCGGATCGCAATTCTGTAGCTTCCAACGTGGTCCTCGCGTCATTTTACATCCGAATTAGTCATGAGAAATGCACAAACACGGTTCTGGAGTTAAAAAAACGAGATCAGGGTTTGGGAATGCTCCCGATTTTCTCGTTAACGGATGCTCGGATCGCAATTCTGTCGCTTCCAACGTGTTCCTCGTGTCATTTTACGTCGGAATTAGTCTTGAGAAATGCACAAACACGTTTCTGGCGTTCAAAAAACACGAGATGAGGTTTTGGGAATGCTCGCGATCTTCTCGTCAACGGTTTCTCGGATCGCAATTCTGTCGCTTCCAACGCGTTCCTCGCGTCATTTTACATCGGAATTAGTCATGAGAAATGCACAAACACGGTTCTGGAGTTCAAAAAACACGAGATGAGGTTTTGGGAATGCTCGCGATTTTCTCGTCAACGTTTTCTCGGATCGCAATTCTGTCGCTTCCAACGTGTTCCTCGTATCATTTTACGTCGGAAATAGTCACGAGTAGTGCACGTAAACGTCTTGGATTCCAAAAAACACGAGTTCAGGTTTTGGGAATGCTCGCGATTTTCTCGCCAACGGTTTCTCGGATCGCAATTCTGTCGCTTCCATCGCGTTCCTAGCGTCATTTTACGTCGGAAATAGTCACGAGCAGTGCATGTAAACGTTTGTGGAGCCCAAAAAACACGAGATCAGGATTTGGGAATGCTCGCGATTTTCTCGTCAACGTTTTCTCGGATCGCAATTCTGTAGCTTCCAACGTATTCCTCGCGTCATTTTACATCCGAATTAGTCATGAGAAATGCACAAACACGGTTCTGGCGTTCAAAAAACACGAGATGAGGTTTTGGGAATGCTCGCGATCTTCTCATCAACGGTTTCTCGGATCGCAATTCTGTCGCTTCCAACGCGTTCCTCGCGTCATTTTACATCGGAATTAGTCTTGAGAAATGCACAAACACGGTTCTGGAATTAAAAAAACACGAGATCAGGGTTTGGGAATGCTCGCGATTTTCTCGTCAACGGTTTCTCGGATCGCAATTCTGTCACTTCCAACGTGTTCCTCGCGTCATTTTACGTCGGAAATAGTGACGAGAAATGCACGTAAACGTTTCTGGATTCCAAAAAACACGAGTTCAGGTTTTGGGAATGCTCGCGATTTTCTCGTCAACGGTTTCCCGGATCGCAATTCTGTCGCTTCCAACGTGTTCCTCGTGTCATTTTACGTCAGAAATAGTCACGAGGAGCTCACGTGAACGTTTATGGAGTCCAAAAAACACGAGTTCAGGTTCTGGGAATGCTCGCGATTTGCTCGTCAACGGTTTCTCGGATCGCAATTCTGTCGCTTCCAACGCGTTCCTCGCGTCATTTTACATCGGAATTAGTCATGAGAAATGCACAAACACGGTTCTGGAATTAAAAAAACACGAGATCAGGGTTTGGGAATGCTCGCGATTTTCTCGTCAACGGTTTCTCGGATCGCAATTCTGTCACTTCCAACGTGTTCCTCGCGTCATTTTACGTCGGAAATAGTGACGAGAAATGCACGTAAACGTTTCTGGATTCCAAAAAACACGAGTTCAGGTTTTGGGAATGCTCGCAATTTTCTCGTCAACGGTTTCTCGGATCGCAATTCTGTCGCTTCCATCGCGTTCCTAGCGTCATTTTACGTCGGAAATAGTCACGAGCAGTGCATGTAAACGTTTGTGGAGCCCAAAAAACACGAGATCAGGATTTGGGAATGCTCGCGATTTCCTCGTCAACGTTTTCTCGGATCGCAATTCTGTCGCTTCCAACGTGTTCCTCGTATCATTTTACGTCGGAAATAGTCACGAGTAGTGCACGTAAACGTTTTGGATTCCAAAAAACACGAGTTCAGGTTTTGGGAATGCTCGCGATTTTCTCGTCAACGGTTTCTCGGATCGCAATTCTGTAGCTTCCAACGTGTTCCTCGCGTCATTTTACATCCGAATTAGTCATGAGAAATGCACAAACACGGTTCTGGCGTTCAAAAAACACGAGATGAGGTTTTGGGAATGCTCGCGATCTTCTCATCAACGGTTTCTCGGATCGCAATTCTGTCGCTTCCAACGCGTTCCTCGCGTCATTTTACATCGGAATTAGTCATGAGAAATGCACCAACACGGTTCTGGAGCCCAAAAAACACGAGATCAGGATTTGGGAATGCTCGCGATTTTCTCGTCAACGGTTTCCCGGATCGCAATTCTGTCGCTTCCAACGTGTTCCTCGTGTCATTTTACGTCAGAAATAGTCACGAGGAGTTCACGTGAACGTTTATGGAGTCCAAAAAACACGAGTTCAGGTTCTGGGAATGCTCGCGATTTGCTCGTCAACGGTTTCTCGGATCGCAATTCTGTCGCTTCCAACGCGTTCCTCGCGTCATTTTACATCCGAATTAGTCATGAGAAATGCACAAACACGGTTCTGGCGTTCAAAAAACACGAGATGAGGTTTTGGGAATGCTCGCGATCTTCTCATCAACGGTTTCTCGGATCGCAATTCTGTCGCTTCCAACGTGTTCCTCGTATCATTTTACGTCGGAAATAGTCACGAGTAGTGCACGTAAACGTTTTGCATTCCAAAAAACACGAGTTCAGGTTTTGGGAATGCTCGCGATTTTCTCGTCAACGGTTTCTCGGATCGCAATTCTGTCGCTTCCATCGCGTTCCTAGCGTCATTTTACGTCGGAAATAGTCACGAGCAGTGCATGTAAACGTTTGTGGAGCCCAAAAAACACGAGATCAGGATTTGGGAATGCTCGCGATTTTCTCGTCAACGGTTTCTCGGATCGCAATTCTGTAGCTTCCAACGTGTTCCTCGTGTAATTTTACGTCAGAAATAGTCACGAGTAGTGCACGTAAACGTTTCTGGATTCCAAAAAACACGAGTTCAGGTTTTGGGAATGCTCGCGATTTTCTCGTCAACGGTTTCCCGGATCGCAATTCTGTCGCTTCCAACGTGTTCCTCGTGTCATTTTACGTCAGAAATAGTCACGAGGAGTTCACGTGAACGTTTATGGAGTCCAAAAAACACGAGTTCAGGTTCTGGGAATGCTCGCGATTTGCTCGTCAACGGTTTCTCGGATCGCAATTCTGTCGCTTCCAACGCGTTCCTCGCGTCATTTTACATCGGAATTAGTCATGAGAAATGCACAAACACGGTTCTGGAATTAAAAAAACACGAGTTCAGGTTTTGGGAATGCTCGCGATTTTCTCGTCAACGGTTTCTCGGATCGCAATTCTGTCACTTCCAACGTGTTCCTCGCGTCATTTTACGTCGGAAATAGTGACGACAAATGCACGTAAACGTTTCTGGATTCCAAAAAACACGAGTTCAGGTTTTGGGAATGCTCGCAATTTTCTCGTCAACGGTTTCTCGGATCGCAATTCTGTCGCTTCCATCGCGTTCCTAGCGTCATTTTACGTCGGAAATAGTCACGAGCAGTGCATGTAAACGTTTGTGGAGCCCAAAAAACACGAGATCAGGATTTGGGAATGCTCGCGATTTTCTCGTCAACGTTTTCTCGGATCGCAATTCTGTCGCTTCCAACGTGTTCCTCGTATCATTTTACGTCGGAAATAGTCACGAGTAGTGCACGTAAACGTTTTGGATTCCAAAAAACACGAGTTCAGGTTTTGGGAATGCTCGCGATTTTCTCGTCAACGGTTTCTCGGATCGCAATTCTGTCGCTTCCATCGCGTTCCTAGCGTCATTTTACGTCGGAAATAGTCACGAGCAGTGCATGTAAACGTTTGTGGAGCCCAAAAAACACGAGATCAGGATTTGGGAATGCTCGCGATTTTCTCGTCAACGTTTTCTCGGATCGCAATTCTGTAGCTTCCAACGTGTTCCTCGCGTCATTTTACATCCGAATTAGTCATGAGAAATGCACAAACACGGTTCTGGCGTTCAAAAAACACGAGATGAGGTTTTGGGAATGCTCGCGATCTACTCATCAACGGTTTCTCGGATCGCAATTCTGTCGCTTCCAACGCGTTCCTCGCGCCATTTTACATCGGAATTAGTCTTGAGAAATGCACAAACACGGTTCTGGAGTTCAAAAAACACGAGATGAGGTTTTGGGAATGCTCGCGATTTTCTCGTCAACGGTTTCTCGGATCGCAATTCTGTAGCTTCCAACGTGTTCCTCGTGTCATTTTACGTCAGAAATAGTCACGAGGAGTTCACGTGAACGTTTATGGAGTCCAAAAAACACGAGTTCAGGTTCTGGGAATGCTCGCGATTTGCTCGTCAACGGTTTCTCGGATCGCAATTCTGTCGCTTCCAACGCGTTCCTCGCGTCATTTTACATCGGAATTAGTCATGAGAAATGCACAAACACGGTTCTGGAATTAAAAAAACACGAGATCAGAATTTGGGAATGCTCGCGATTTTCTCGTCAACGGTTTCTCGGATCGCAATTCTGTCACTTCCAACGTGTTCCTCGCGTCATTTTACGTCGGAAATAGTGACGAGAAATGCACGTAAACGTTTCTGGATTCCAAAAAACACGAGTTCAGGTTTTGGGAATGCTCGCAATTTTCTCGTCAACGGTTTCTCGGATCGCAATTCTGTCGCTTCCATCGCGTTCCTAGCGTCATTTTACGTCGGAAATAGTCACGAGCAGTGCATGTAAACGTTTGTGGAGCCCAAAAAACACGAGATCAGGATTTGGGAATGCTCGCGATTTTCTCGTCAACGTTTTCTCGGATCGCAATTCTGTAGCTTCCAACGTGTTCCTCGCGTCATTTTACATCCGAATTAGTCATGAGAAATGCACAAACACGGTTCTGGCGTTCAAAAAACACGAGATGAGGTTTTGGGAATGCTCGCGATCTTCTCATCAACGGTTTCTCGGATCGCAATTCTGTCGCTTCCAACGCGTTCCTCGCGCCATTTTACATCGGAATTAGTCTTGAGAAATGCACAAACACGGTTCTGGAGTTCAAAAAACACGAGATGAGGTTTTGGGAATGCTCGCGATTTTCTCGTCAACGGTTTCTCGGATCGCAATTCTGTAGCTTCCAACGTGTTCCTCGTGTCATTTTACGTCAGAAATAGTCACGAGTAGTGCACGTAAACGTTTCTGGATTCCAAAAAACACGAGTTCAGGTTTTGGGAATGCTCGCGATTTTCTCGTCAACGGTTTCCCGGATCGCAATTCTGTCGCTTCCAACGTGTTCCTCGTGTCATTTTACGTCAGAAATAGTCACGAGGAGTTCACGTGAACGTTTATGGAGTCCAAAAAACACGAGTTCAGGTTCTGGGAATGCTCGCGATTTGCTCGTCAACGGTTTCTCGGATCGCAATTCTGTCGCTTCCAACGCGTTCCTCGCGTCATTTTACATCGGAATTAGTCATGAGAAATGCACAAACACGGTTCTGGAATTAAAAAAACACGAGATCAGAATTTGGGAATGCTCGCGATTTTCTCGTCAACGGTTTCTCGGATCGCAATTCTGTCACTTCCAACGTGTTCCTCGCGTCATTTTACGTCGGAAATAGTGACGAGAAATGCACGTAAACGTTTCTGGATTCCAAAAAACACGAGTTCAGGTTTTGGGAATGCTCGCAATTTTCTCGTCAACGGTTTCTCTGATCGCAATTCTGTCGCTTCCATCGCGTTCCTAGCGTCATTTTACGTCGGAAATAGTCACGAGCAGTGCATGTAAACGTTTGTGGAGCCCAAAAAACACGAGATCAGGATTTGGGAATGCTCGCGATTTTCTCGTCAACGGTTTCTCGGATCGCAATTCTGTAGCTTCCAACGTGTTCCTCGTGTCATTTTACGTCGGAAATAGTCACGAGTAGTGCACGTAAACGTTTCTGGATTCCAAAAAACACGAGTTCAGGTTTTGGGAATGCTCGCGATTTTCTCGTCAACGGTTTCCCGGATCGCAATTCTGTCGCCTCCATCGCGTTCCTAGCGTCATTTTACGTCGGAAATAGTCACGAGCAGTACACGTAAACGTTTCTGGAGTCCAAAAAACACGAGTTCAGGTTTTGGGAATGCTCGCAATTTTCTCGTCAACGGTTTCTCGGATCGCAATTCTGTCGCTTCCATCGCGTTCCTAGCGTCATTTTACGTCGGAAATAGTCACGAGCAGTGCATGTAAACGTTTGTGGAGCCCAAAATATACGAGATCAGGATTTGGGAATGCTCGCGATTTTCTCATCAACGGTTTCTCGGGTCGCAATTCTGTCGCTTCCAACGCGTTCCTCGCGTCATTTTACATCGGAATTAGTCATGAGAAATGCACAAACACGGTTCTGGAGTTCAAAAAACACGAGATGAGGTTTTGGGAATGCTCGCGATTTTCTCGTCAACGTTTTCTCGGATCGCAATTCTGTAGCTTCCAGCGTGGTCCTCGCGTCATTTGACATCCGAATTAGTCATGAGAAATGCACAAACACGGTTCTGGAGTTAAAAAAAACGAGATCAGGGTTTGGGAATGCTCCCGATTTTCTCGTTAACGGATGCTCGGATCGCAATTCTGTCGCTTCCAACGTGTTCCTCGTGTCATTTTACGTAGGAAATAGTCCCGAGTAGTGCACGTAAACGTTTCTGGATTCCAAAAAACACGAGTTCAGGTTTTGGGAATGCTCGCGATTTTCTCGTCAACGGTTTCCCGGATCGCAATTCTGTCGCTTCCAACGTGTTCCTCGTGTCATTTTACGTCAGAAATAATCACGAGGAGTTCACGTGAACGTTTATGGAGTCCAAAAAACACGAGTTCAGGTTCTGCGAATGCTCGCGATTTTCTCGTCAACGGTTTCTCGGATCGCAATTCTGTCGCTTCCAACGCGTTCCTCGCGTCATTTTACATCGGAATTAGTCATGAGAAATGCACAAACACGGTTCTGGCGTTCAAAAAACACGAGATGAGGTTTTGGGAATGCTCGCGATCTTCTCATCAACGGTTTCTCGGATCGCAATTCTGTCGCTTCCAACGCGTTCCTCGCGTCATTTTACATCGGAATTAGTCATGAGAAATGCACAAACACGGTTCTGGAGTTCAAAAAACACGAGATGAGGTTTTGGGAATGCTCGCGATTTTCTCGTCAACGTTTTCTCGGATCGCAATTCTGTAGCTTCCAACGTGGTCCTCGCGTCATTTTACATCCGAATTAGTCATGAGAAATGCACAAACACGGTTCTGGCGTTCAAAAAACACGAGATGAGGTTTTGGGAATGCTCGCGATTTTCTCGTCAACGTTTTCTCGGATCGCAATTCTGTAGCTTCCAGCGTGGTCCTCGCGTCATTTGACATCCGAATTAGTCATGAGAAATGCACAAACACGGTTCTGGAGTTAAAAAAAACGAGATCAGGGTTTGGGAATGCTCCCGATTTTCTCGTTAACGGATGCTCGGATCGCAATTCTGTCGCTTCCAACGTGTTCCTCGTGTCATTTTACGTAGGAAATAGTCCCGAGTAGTGCACGTAAACGTTTCTGGATTCCAAAAAACACGAGTTCAGGTTTTGGGAATGCTCGCGATTTTCTCGTCAACGGTTTCCCGGATCGCAATTCTGTCGCTTCCAACGTGTTCCTCGTGTCATTTTACGTCAGAAATAATCACGAGGAGTTCACGTGAACGTTTATGGAGTCCAAAAAACACGAGTTCAGGTTCTGCGAATGCTCGCGATTTTCTCGTCAACGGTTTCTCGGATCGCAATTCTGTCGCTTCCAACGCGTTCCTCGCGTCATTTTACATCGGAATTAGTCATGAGAAATGCACAAACACGGTTCTGGCGTTCAAAAAACACGAGATGAGGTTTTGGGAATGCTCGCGATCTTCTCATCAACGGTTTCTCGGATCGCAATTCTGTCGCTTCCAACGCGTTCCTCGCGTCATTTTACATCGGAATTAGTCATGAGAAATGCACAAACACGGTTCTGGAGTTCAAAAAACACGAGATGAGGTTTTGGGAATGCTCGCGATTTTCTCGTCAACGTTTTCTCGGATCGCAATTCTGTAGCTTCCAACGTGGTCCTCGCGTCATTTTACATCCGAATTAGTCATGAGAAATGCACAAACACGGTTCTGGAGTTAAAAAAAACGAGATCAGGGTTTGGGAATGCTCCCGATTTTCTCGTTAACGGATGCTCGGATCGCAATTCTGTCGCTTCCAACGTGTTCCTCGTGTCATTTTATGTCGGAATTAGTCTTGAGAAATGCACAAACGCGTTTCTGGCGTTCAAAAAACACGAGATGAGGTTTTGGGAATGCTCGCGATCTTCTCGTCAACGGTTTCTCGGATCGCAATTCTGTCGCTTCCAACGCGTTCCTCGCGTCATTTTACATCGGAATTAGTCATGAGAAATGCACAAACACGGTTCTGGAGTTCAAAAAACACGAGATGAGATTTTGGGAATGCTCGCGATTTTCTCGTCAACGGTTTCCCGGATCGCAATTCTGTCGCTTCCAACGTGTTCCTCGTGTCATTTTACGTCAGAAATAGTCACGAGGAGTTCACGTGAACGTTTATGGAGTCCAAAAAACACGAGTTCAGGTTCTGGGAATGCTCGCGATTTGCTCGTCAACGGTTTCTCGGATCGCAATTCTGTCGCTTCCAACGCGTTCCTCGCGTCATTTTACATCGGAATTAGTCATGAGAAATGCACAAACACGGTTCTGGAATTAAAAAAACACGAGATCAGGGTTTGGGAATGCTCGCGATTTTCTCGTCAACGGTTTCTCGGATCGCAATTCTGTCACTTCCAACGTGTTCCTCGCGTCATTTTACGTCGGAAATAGTGACGAGAAATGCACGTAAACGTTTCTGGATTCCAAAAAACACGAGTTCAGGTTTTGGGAATGCTCGCAATTTTCTCGTCAACGGTTTCTCGGATCGCAATTCTGTCGCTTCCATCGCGTTCCTAGCGTCATTTTACGTCGGAAATAGTCACGAGCAGTGCATGTAAACGTTTGTGGAGCCCAAAAAACACGAGATCAGGATTTGGGAATGCTCGCGATTTTCTCGTCAACGTTTTCTCGGATCGCAATTCTGTCGCTTCCAACGTGTTCCTCGTATCATTTTACGTCGGAAATAGTCACGAGTAGTGCACGTAAACGTTTTGGATTCCAAAAAACACGAGTTCAGGTTTTGGGAATGCTCGCGATTTTCTCGTCAACGGTTTCTCGGATCGCAATTCTGTCGCTTCCATCGCGTTCCTAGCGCCATTTTACGTCGGAAATAGTCACGAGCAGTGCATGTAAACGTTTGTGGAGCCCAAAAAACACGAGATCAGGATTTGGGAATGCTCGCGATTTTCTCGTCAACGTTTTCTCGGATCGCAATTCTGTAGCTTCCAACGTGTTCCTCGCGTCATTTTACATCCGAATTAGTCATGAGAAATGCACAAACACGGTTCTGGCGTTCAAAAAACACGAGATGAGGTTTTGGGAATGCTCGCGATCTTCTCATCAACGGTTTCTCGGATCGCAATTCTGTCGCTTCCAACGCGTTCCTCGCGTCATTTTACATCGGAATTAGTCATGAGAAATGCACAAACACGGTTCTGGAGCCCAAAAAACACGAGATCAGGATTTGGGAATGCTCGCGATTTTCTCGTCAACGTTTTCTCGGATCGCAATTCTGTCGCTTCCAACGTGTTCCTCGTATCATTTTACGTCGGAAATAGTCACGAGTAGTGCACGTAAACGTTTTGGATTCCAAAAAACACGAGTTCAGGTTTTGGGAATGCTCGCGATTTTCTCGTCAACGGTTTCTCGGATCGCAATTCTGTCGCTTCCATCGCGTTCCTAGCGTCATTTTACGTCGGAAATAGTCACGAGCAGTGCATGTAAACGTTTGTGGAGCCCAAAAAACACGAGATCAGGATTTGGGAATGCTCGCGATTTTCTCGTCAACGGTTTCTCGGATCGCAATTCTGTAGCTTCCAACGTGTTCCTCGTGTAATTTTACGTCAGAAATAGTCACGAGTAGTGCACGTAAACGTTTCTGGATTCCAAAAAACACGAGTTCAGGTTTTGGGAATGCTCGCGATTTTCTCGTCAACGGTTTCCCGGATCGCAATTCTGTCGCTTCCAACGTGTTCCTCGTGTCATTTTACGTCAGAAATAGTCACGAGGAGTTCACGTGAACGTTTATGGGGTCCAAAAAACACGAGTTCAGGTTCTGGGAATGCTCGCGATTTGCTCGTCAACGGTTTCTCGGATCGCAATTCTGTCGCTTCCAACGCGTTCCTCGCGTCATTTTACATCGGAATTAGTCATGAGAAATGCACAAACACGGTTCTGGAATTAAAAAAACACGAGTTCAGGTTTTGGGAATGCTCGCGATTTTCTCGTCAACGGTTTCTCGGATCGCAATTCTGTCACTTCCAACGTGTTCCTCGCGTCATTTTACGTCGGAAATAGTGACGAGAAATGCACGTAAACGTTTCTGGATTCCAAAAAACACGAGTTCAGGTTTTGGGAATGCTCGCAATTTTCTCGTCAACGGTTTCTCGGATCGCAATTCTGTCGCTTCCATCGCGTTCCTAGCGTCATTTTACGTCGGAAATAGTCACGAGCAGTGCATGTAAACGTTTGTGGAGCCCAAAAAACACGAGATCAGGATTTGGGAATGCTCGCGATTTTCTCGTCAACGTTTTCTCGGATCGCAATTCTGTCGCTTCCAACGTGTTCCTCGTATCATTTTACGTCGGAAATAGTCACGAGTAGTGCACGTAAACGTTTTGGATTCCAAAAAACACGAGTTCAGGTTTTGGGAATGCTCGCGATTTTCTCGTCAACGGTTTCTCGGATCGCAATTCTGTCGCTTCCATCGCGTTCCTAGCGTCATTTTACGTCGGAAATAGTCACGAGCAGTGCATGTAAACGTTTGTGGAGCCCAAAAAACACGAGATCAGGATTTGGGAATGCTCGCGATTTTCTCGTCAACGTTTTCTCGGATCGCAATTCTGTAGCTTCCAACGTGTTCCTCGCGTCATTTTACATCCGAATTAGTCATGAGAAATGCACAAACACGGTTCTGGCGTTCAAAAAACACGAGATGAGGTTTTGGGAATGCTCGCGATCTTCTCATCAACGGTTTCTCGGATCGCAATTCTGTCGCTTCCAACGCGTTCCTCGCGTCATTTTACATCGGAATTAGTCTTGAGAAATGCACAAACACGGTTCTGGAGTTCAAAAAACACGAGATGAGGTTTTGGGAATGCTCGCGATTTTCTCGTCAACGGTTTCTCGGATCGCAATTCTGTAGCTTCCAACGTGTTCCTCGTGTCATTTTACGTCAGAAATAGTCACGAGTAGTGCACGTGAACGTTTATGGAGTCCAAAAAACACGAGTTCAGGTTCTGGGAATGCTCGCGATTTGCTCGTCAACGGTTTCTCGGATCGCAATTCTGTCGCTTCCAACGCGTTCCTCGCGTCATTTTACATCGGAATTAGTCATGAGAAATGCACAAACACGGTTCTGGAATTAAAAAAACACGAGATCAGGATTTGGGAATGCTCGCGATTTTCTCGTCAACGGTTTCTCGGATCGCAATTCTGTCACTTCCAACGTGTTCCTCGCGTCATTTTACGTCGGAAATAGTGACGAGAAATGCACGTAAACGTTTCTGGATTCCAAAAAACACGAGTTCAGGTTTTGGGAATGCTCGCAATTTTCTCGTCAACGGTTTCTCGGATCGCAATTCTGTCGCTTCCATCGCGTTCCTAGCGTCATTTTACGTCGGAAATAGTCACGAGCAGTGCATGTAAACGTTTGTGGAGCCCAAAAAACACGAGATCAGGATTTGGGAATGCTCGCGATTTTCTCGTCAACGTTTTCTCGGATCGCAATTCTGTCGCTTCCAACGTGTTCCTCGTATCATTTTACGTCGGAAATAGTCACGAGTAGTGCACGTAAACGTTTTGGATTCCAAAAAACACGAGTTCAGGTTTTGGGAATGCTCGCGATTTTCTCGTCAACGGTTTCTCGGATCGCAATTCTGTCGCTTCCATCGTGTTCCTAGTGTCATTTTACGTCGGAAATAGTCACGAGCAGTGCATGTAAACGTTTGTGGAGCCCAAAAAACACGAGATCAGGATTTGGGAATGCTCGCGATTTTCTCGTCAACGTTTTCTCGGATCGCAATTCTGTAGCTTCCAACGTGTTCCTCGCGTCATTTTACATCCGAATTAGTCATGAGAAATGCACAAACACGGTTCTGGCGTTCAAAAAACACGAGATGAGGTTTTGGGAATGCTCGCGATCTTCTCATCAACGGTTTCTCGGATCGCAATTCTGTCGCTTCCAACGCGTTCCTCGCGTCATTTTACATCGGAATTAGTCATGAGAAATGCACAAACACGGTTCTGGAGTTCAAAAAACACGAGATGAGGTTTTGGGAATGCTCGCGATTTTCTCGTCAACGTTTTCTCGGATCGCAATTCTGTAGCTTCCAACGTGGTCCTCGCGTCATTTTACATCCGAATTAGTCATGAGAAATGCACAAACACGGTTCTGGAGTTAAAAAAACGAGATCAGGGTTTGGGAATGCTCCCGATTTTCTCGTTAACGGATGCTCGGATCGCAATTCTGTCGCTTCCAACGTGTTCCTCGTGTCATTTTACGTCGGAATTAGTCTTGAGAAATGCACAAACACGTTTCTGGCGTTCAAAAAACACGAGATGAGGTTTTGGGAATGCTCGCGATCTTCTCGTCAACGGTTTCTCGGATCGCAATTCTGTCGCTTCCAACGCGTTCCTCGCGTCATTTTACATCGGAATTAGTCATGAGAAATGCACAAACACGGTTCTGGAGTTCAAAAAACACGAGATGAGGTTTTGGGAATGCTCGCGATTTTCTCGTCAACGTTTTCTCGGATCGCAATTCTGTCGCTTCCAACGTGTTCCTCGTATCATTTTACGTCGGAAATAGTCACGAGTAGTGCACGTAAACGTCTTGGATTCCAAAAAACACGAGTTCAGGTTTTGGGAATGCTCGCGATTTTCTCGCCAACGGTTTCTCGGATCGCAATTCTGTCGCTTCCATCGCGTTCCTAGCGTCATTTTACGTCGGAAATAGTCACGAGCAGTGCATGTAAACGTTTGTGGAGCCCAAAAAACACGAGATCAGGATTTGGGAATGCTCGCGATTTTCTCGTCAACGTTTTCTCGGATCGCAATTCTGTAGCTTCCAACGTATTCCTCGCGTCATTTTACATCCGAATTAGTCATGAGAAATGCACAAACACGGTTCTGGCGTTCAAAAAACACGAGATGAGGTTTTGGGAATGCTCGCGATCTTCTCATCAACGGTTTCTCGGATCGCAATTCTGTCGCTTCCAACGCGTTCCTCGCGTCATTTTACATCGGAATTAGTCTTGAGAAATGCACAAACACGGTTCTGGAATTAAAAAAACACGAGATCAGGGTTTGGGAATGCTCGCGATTTTCTCGTCAACGGTTTCTCGGATCGCAATTCTGTCACTTCCAACGTGTTCCTCGCGTCATTTTACGTCGGAAATAGTGACGAGAAATGCACGTAAACGTTTCTGGATTCCAAAAAACACGAGTTCAGGTTTTGGGAATGCTCGCGATTTTCTCGTCAACGGTTTCCCGGATCGCAATTCTGTCGCTTCCAACGTGTTCCTCGTGTCATTTTACGTCAGAAATAGTCACGAGGAGCTCACGTGAACGTTTATGGAGTCCAAAAAACACGAGTTCAGGTTCTGGGAATGCTCGCGATTTGCTCGTCAACGGTTTCTCGGATCGCAATTCTGTCGCTTCCAACGCGTTCCTCGCGTCATTTTACATCGGAATTAGTCATGAGAAATGCACAAACACGGTTCTGGAATTAAAAAAACACGAGATCAGGGTTTGGGAATGCTCGCGATTTTCTCGTCAACGGTTTCTCGGATCGCAATTCTGTCACTTCCAACGTGTTCCTCGCGTCATTTTACGTCGGAAATAGTGACGAGAAATGCACGTAAACGTTTCTGGATTCCAAAAAACACGAGTTCAGGTTTTGGGAATGCTCGCAATTTTCTCGTCAACGGTTTCTCGGATCGCAATTCTGTCGCTTCCATCGCGTTCCTAGCGTCATTTTACGTCGGAAATAGTCACGAGCAGTGCATGTAAACGTTTGTGGAGCCCAAAAAACACGAGATCAGGATTTGGGAATGCTCGCGATTTCCTCGTCAACGTTTTCTCGGATCGCAATTCTGTCGCTTCCAACGTGTTCCTCGTATCATTTTACGTCGGAAATAGTCACGAGTAGTGCACGTAAACGTTTTGGATTCCAAAAAACACGAGTTCAGGTTTTGGGAATGCTCGCGATTTTCTCGTCAACGGTTTCTCGGATCGCAATTCTGTAGCTTCCAACGTGTTCCTCGCGTCATTTTACATCCGAATTAGTCATGAGAAATGCACAAACACGGTTCTGGCGTTCAAAAAACACGAGATGAGGTTTTGGGAATGCTCGCGATCTTCTCATCAACGGTTTCTCGGATCGCAATTCTGTCGCTTCCAACGCGTTCCTCGCGTCATTTTACATCGGAATTAGTCATGAGAAATGCACCAACACGGTTCTGGAGCCCAAAAAACACGAGATCAGGATTTGGGAATGCTCGCGATTTTCTCGTCAACGGTTTCCCGGATCGCAATTCTGTCGCTTCCAACGTGTTCCTCGTGTCATTTTACGTCAGAAATAGTCACGAGGAGTTCACGTGAACGTTTATGGAGTCCAAAAAACACGAGTTCAGGTTCTGGGAATGCTCGCGATTTGCTCGTCAACGGTTTCTCGGATCGCAATTCTGTCGCTTCCAACGCGTTCCTCGCGTCATTTTACATCCGAATTAGTCATGAGAAATGCACAAACACGGTTCTGGCGTTCAAAAAACACGAGATGAGGTTTTGGGAATGCTCGCGATCTTCTCATCAACGGTTTCTCGGATCGCAATTCTGTCGCTTCCAACGTGTTCCTCGTATCATTTTACGTCGGAAATAGTCACGAGTAGTGCACGTAAACGTTTTGCATTCCAAAAAACACGAGTTCAGGTTTTGGGAATGCTCGCGATTTTCTCGTCAACGGTTTCTCGGATCGCAATTCTGTCGCTTCCATCGCGTTCCTAGCGTCATTTTACGTCGGAAATAGTCACGAGCAGTGCATGTAAACGTTTGTGGAGCCCAAAAAACACGAGATCAGGATTTGGGAATGCTCGCGATTTTCTCGTCAACGGTTTCTCGGATCGCAATTCTGTAGCTTCCAACGTGTTCCTCGTGTAATTTTACGTCAGAAATAGTCACGAGTAGTGCACGTAAACGTTTCTGGATTCCAAAAAACACGAGTTCAGGTTTTGGGAATGCTCGCGATTTTCTCGTCAACGGTTTCCCGGATCGCAATTCTGTCGCTTCCAACGTGTTCCTCGTGTCATTTTACGTCAGAAATAGTCACGAGGAGTTCACGTGAACGTTTATGGAGTCCAAAAAACACGAGTTCAGGTTCTGGGAATGCTCGCGATTTGCTCGTCAACGGTTTCTCGGATCGCAATTCTGTCGCTTCCAACGCGTTCCTCGCGTCATTTTACATCGGAATTAGTCATGAGAAATGCACAAACACGGTTCTGGAATTAAAAAAACACGAGTTCAGGTTTTGGGAATGCTCGCGATTTTCTCGTCAACGGTTTCTCGGATCGCAATTCTGTCACTTCCAACGTGTTCCTCGCGTCATTTTACGTCGGAAATAGTGACGACAAATGCACGTAAACGTTTCTGGATTCCAAAAAACACGAGTTCAGGTTTTGGGAATGCTCGCAATTTTCTCGTCAACGGTTTCTCGGATCGCAATTCTGTCGCTTCCATCGCGTTCCTAGCGTCATTTTACGTCGGAAATAGTCACGAGCAGTGCATGTAAACGTTTGTGGAGCCCAAAAAACACGAGATCAGGATTTGGGAATGCTCGCGATTTTCTCGTCAACGTTTTCTCGGATCGCAATTCTGTCGCTTCCAACGTGTTCCTCGTATCATTTTACGTCGGAAATAGTCACGAGTAGTGCACGTAAACGTTTTGGATTCCAAAAAACACGAGTTCAGGTTTTGGGAATGCTCGCGATTTTCTCGTCAACGGTTTCTCGGATCGCAATTCTGTCGCTTCCATCGCGTTCCTAGCGTCATTTTACGTCGGAAATAGTCACGAGCAGTGCATGTAAACGTTTGTGGAGCCCAAAAAACACGAGATCAGGATTTGGGAATGCTCGCGATTTTCTCGTCAACGTTTTCTCGGATCGCAATTCTGTAGCTTCCAACGTGTTCCTCGCGTCATTTTACATCCGAATTAGTCATGAGAAATGCACAAACACGGTTCTGGCGTTCAAAAAACACGAGATGAGGTTTTGGGAATGCTCGCGATCTACTCATCAACGGTTTCTCGGATCGCAATTCTGTCGCTTCCAACGCGTTCCTCGCGCCATTTTACATCGGAATTAGTCTTGAGAAATGCACAAACACGGTTCTGGAGTTCAAAAAACACGAGATGAGGTTTTGGGAATGCTCGCGATTTTCTCGTCAACGGTTTCTCGGATCGCAATTCTGTAGCTTCCAACGTGTTCCTCGTGTCATTTTACGTCAGAAATAGTCACGAGGAGTTCACGTGAACGTTTATGGAGTCCAAAAAACACGAGTTCAGGTTCTGGGAATGCTCGCGATTTGCTCGTCAACGGTTTCTCGGATCGCAATTCTGTCGCTTCCAACGCGTTCCTCGCGTCATTTTACATCGGAATTAGTCATGAGAAATGCACAAACACGGTTCTGGAATTAAAAAAACACGAGATCAGAATTTGGGAATGCTCGCGATTTTCTCGTCAACGGTTTCTCGGATCGCAATTCTGTCACTTCCAACGTGTTCCTCGCGTCATTTTACGTCGGAAATAGTGACGAGAAATGCACGTAAACGTTTCTGGATTCCAAAAAACACGAGTTCAGGTTTTGGGAATGCTCGCAATTTTCTCGTCAACGGTTTCTCGGATCGCAATTCTGTCGCTTCCATCGCGTTCCTAGCGTCATTTTACGTCGGAAATAGTCACGAGCAGTGCATGTAAACGTTTGTGGAGCCCAAAAAACACGAGATCAGGATTTGGGAATGCTCGCGATTTTCTCGTCAACGTTTTCTCGGATCGCAATTCTGTAGCTTCCAACGTGTTCCTCGCGTCATTTTACATCCGAATTAGTCATGAGAAATGCACAAACACGGTTCTGGCGTTCAAAAAACACGAGATGAGGTTTTGGGAATGCTCGCGATCTTCTCATCAACGGTTTCTCGGATCGCAATTCTGTCGCTTCCAACGCGTTCCTCGCGCCATTTTACATCGGAATTAGTCTTGAGAAATGCACAAACACGGTTCTGGAGTTCAAAAAACACGAGATGAGGTTTTGGGAATGCTCGCGATTTTCTCGTCAACGGTTTCTCGGATCGCAATTCTGTAGCTTCCAACGTGTTCCTCGTGTCATTTTACGTCAGAAATAGTCACGAGTAGTGCACGTAAACGTTTCTGGATTCCAAAAAACACGAGTTCAGGTTTTGGGAATGCTCGCGATTTTCTCGTCAACGGTTTCCCGGATCGCAATTCTGTCGCTTCCAACGTGTTCCTCGTGTCATTTTACGTCAGAAATAGTCACGAGGAGTTCACGTGAACGTTTATGGAGTCCAAAAAACACGAGTTCAGGTTCTGGGAATGCTCGCGATTTGCTCGTCAACGGTTTCTCGGATCGCAATTCTGTCGCTTCCAACGCGTTCCTCGCGTCATTTTACATCGGAATTAGTCATGAGAAATGCACAAACACGGTTCTGGAATTAAAAAAACACGAGATCAGAATTTGGGAATGCTCGCGATTTTCTCGTCAACGGTTTCTCGGATCGCAATTCTGTCACTTCCAACGTGTTCCTCGCGTCATTTTACGTCGGAAATAGTGACGAGAAATGCACGTAAACGTTTCTGGATTCCAAAAAACACGAGTTCAGGTTTTGGGAATGCTCGCAATTTTCTCGTCAACGGTTTCTCTGATCGCAATTCTGTCGCTTCCATCGCGTTCCTAGCGTCATTTTACGTCGGAAATAGTCACGAGCAGTGCATGTAAACGTTTGTGGAGCCCAAAAAACACGAGATCAGGATTTGGGAATGCTCGCGATTTTCTCGTCAACGGTTTCTCGGATCGCAATTCTGTAGCTTCCAACGTGTTCCTCGTGTCATTTTACGTCGGAAATAGTCACGAGTAGTGCACGTAAACGTTTCTGGATTCCAAAAAACACGAGTTCAGGTTTTGGGAATGCTCGCGATTTTCTCGTCAACGGTTTCCCGGATCGCAATTCTGTCGCCTCCATCGCGTTCCTAGCGTCATTTTACGTCGGAAATAGTCACGAGCAGTACACGTAAACGTTTCTGGAGTCCAAAAAACACGAGTTCAGGTTTTGGGAATGCTCGCAATTTTCTCGTCAACGGTTTCTCGGATCGCAATTCTGTCGCTTCCATCGCGTTCCTAGCGTCATTTTACGTCGGAAATAGTCACGAGCAGTGCATGTAAACGTTTGTGGAGCCCAAAATATACGAGATCAGGATTTGGGAATGCTCGCGATTTTCTCATCAACGGTTTCTCGGGTCGCAATTCTGTCGCTTCCAACGCGTTCCTCGCGTCATTTTACATCGGAATTAGTCATGAGAAATGCACAAACACGGTTCTGGAGTTCAAAAAACACGAGATGAGGTTTTGGGAATGCTCGCGATTTTCTCGTCAACGTTTTCTCGGATCGCAATTCTGTAGCTTCCAGCGTGGTCCTCGCGTCATTTGACATCCGAATTAGTCATGAGAAATGCACAAACACGGTTCTGGAGTTAAAAAAAACGAGATCAGGGTTTGGGAATGCTCCCGATTTTCTCGTTAACGGATGCTCGGATCGCAATTCTGTCGCTTCCAACGTGTTCCTCGTGTCATTTTACGTAGGAAATAGTCCCGAGTAGTGCACGTAAACGTTTCTGGATTCCAAAAAACACGAGTTCAGGTTTTGGGAATGCTCGCGATTTTCTCGTCAACGGTTTCCCGGATCGCAATTCTGTCGCTTCCAACGTGTTCCTCGTGTCATTTTACGTCAGAAATAATCACGAGGAGTTCACGTGAACGTTTATGGAGTCCAAAAAACACGAGTTCAGGTTCTGCGAATGCTCGCGATTTTCTCGTCAACGGTTTCTCGGATCGCAATTCTGTCGCTTCCAACGCGTTCCTCGCGTCATTTTACATCGGAATTAGTCATGAGAAATGCACAAACACGGTTCTGGCGTTCAAAAAACACGAGATGAGGTTTTGGGAATGCTCGCGATCTTCTCATCAACGGTTTCTCGGATCGCAATTCTGTCGCTTCCAACGCGTTCCTCGCGTCATTTTACATCGGAATTAGTCATGAGAAATGCACAAACACGGTTCTGGAGTTCAAAAAACACGAGATGAGGTTTTGGGAATGCTCGCGATTTTCTCGTCAACGTTTTCTCGGATCGCAATTCTGTAGCTTCCAACGTGGTCCTCGCGTCATTTTACATCCGAATTAGTCATGAGAAATGCACAAACACGGTTCTGGAGTTAAAAAAAACGAGATCAGGGTTTGGGAATGCTCCCGATTTTCTCGTTAACGGATGCTCGGATCGCAATTCTGTCGCTTCCAACGTGTTCCTCGTGTCATTTTATGTCGGAATTAGTCTTGAGAAATGCACAAACGCGTTTCTGGCGTTCAAAAAACACGAGATGAGGTTTTGGGAATGCTCGCGATCTTCTCGTCAACGGTTTCTCGGATCGCAATTCTGTCGCTTCCAACGCGTTCCTCGCGTCATTTTACATCGGAATTAGTCATGAGAAATGCACAAACACGGTTCTGGAGTTCAAAAAACACGAGATGAGATTTTGGGAATGCTCGCGATTTTCTCGTCAACGGTTTCCCGGATCGCAATTCTGTCGCTTCCAACGTGTTCCTCGTGTCATTTTACGTCAGAAATAGTCACGAGGAGTTCACGTGAACGTTTATGGAGTCCAAAAAACACGAGTTCAGGTTCTGGGAATGCTCGCGGTTTTCTCGTCAACGGTTTCTCGGATCGCAATTCTGTCGCTTCCAACGCGTTCCTCGCGTCATTTTACATCGGAATTAGTCATGAGAAATGCACAAACACGGTTCTGGAATTAAAAAAACACGAGATCAGGGTTTGGGAATGCTCGCGATTTTCTCGTCAACGGTTTCTCGGATCGCAATTCTGTCACTTCCAACGTGTTCCTCGCGTCATTTTACGTCGGAAATAGTGACGAGAAATGCACGTAAACGTTTCTGGATTCCAAAAAACACGAGTTCAGGTTTTGGGAATGCTCGCGATTTTCTCGTCAACGGTTTCTCGGATCGCAATTCTGTAGCTTCCATCGCGTTCCTAGCGTCATTTTACATCGGAAATAGTGACGAGAAATGCACGTAAACGTTTCTGGATTCCAAAAAACACGAGTTCAGGTTTTGAGAATGCTCGCGATTTTCTCGTCAACGGTTTCTCGGATCGCAATTGTGTCGCTTCCAAAGTGTTCCTCGTGTCATTTTACGTCGGAAATAGTCACGAGCAGTACACGTAAACGTTTCTGGAGTCCAAAAAACACGAGTTCAGGTTTTGGGAATGCTCGCGATTTTCTCGTCAATGGTTTCCCGGATCGCAATTCTGTCGCTTCCAACGTGTTCCTCGTGTCATTTTGCGTCAGAAATAGTCACGAGGAGTGCACGTGAACGTTTATGGAGTCCAAAAAACACGAGTTCAGGTTCTGGGAATGCTCGCGATTTGCTCGTCAACGGTTTCTCGGATCGCAATTCTGTCGCTTCCAACGCGTTCCTCGCGTCATTTTACATCGGAATTAGTCATGAGAAATGCACAAACACGGTTCTGGAATTAAAAAAACACGAGATCAGAATTTGGGAATGCTCGCGATTTTCTCGTCAACGGTTTCTCGGATCGCAATTCTGTAGCTTCCAACGTGTTCCTCGCGTCATTTTACATCCGAATTAGTCATGAGAAATGCACAAACACGGTTCTGGCGTTCAAAAAACACGAGATGAGGTTTTGGGAATGCTCGCGATCTACTCATCAACGGTTTCTCGGATCGCAATTCTGTCGCTTCCAACGCGTTCCTCGCGCCATTTTACATCGGAATTAGTCTTGAGAAATGCACAAACACGGTTCTGGAGTTCAAAAAACACGAGATGAGGTTTTGGGAATGCTCGCGATTTTCTCGTCAACGGTTTCTCGGATCGCAATTCTGTAGCTTCCAACGTGTTCCTCGTGTCATTTTACGTCAGAAATAGTCACGAGGAGTTCACGTGAACGTTTATGGAGTCCAAAAAACACGAGTTCAGGTTCTGGGAATGCTCGCGATTTGCTCGTCAACGGTTTCTCGGATCGCAATTCTGTCGCTTCCAACGCGTTCCTCGCGTCATTTTACATCGGAATTAGTCATGAGAAATGCACAAACACGGTTCTGGAATTAAAAAAACACGAGATCAGAATTTGGGAATGCTCGCGATTTTCTCGTCAACGGTTTCTCGGATCGCAATTCTGTCACTTCCAACGTGTTCCTCGCGTCATTTTACGTCGGAAATAGTGACGAGAAATGCACGTAAACGTTTCTGGATTCCAAAAAACACGAGTTCAGGTTTTGGGAATGCTCGCAATTTTCTCGTCAACGGTTTCTCGGATCGCAATTCTGTCGCTTCCATCGCGTTCCTAGCGTCATTTTACGTCGGAAATAGTCACGAGCAGTGCATGTAAACGTTTGTGGAGCCCAAAAAACACGAGATCAGGATTTGGGAATGCTCGCGATTTTCTCGTCAACGTTTTCTCGGATCGCAATTCTGTAGCTTCCAACGTGTTCCTCGCGTCATTTTACATCCGAATTAGTCATGAGAAATGCACAAACACGGTTCTGGCGTTCAAAAAACACGAGATGAGGTTTTGGGAATGCTCGCGATCTTCTCATCAACGGTTTCTCGGATCGCAATTCTGTCGCTTCCAACGCGTTCCTCGCGCCATTTTACATCGGAATTAGTCTTGAGAAATGCACAAACACGGTTCTGGAGTTCAAAAAACACGAGATGAGGTTTTGGGAATGCTCGCGATTTTCTCGTCAACGGTTTCTCGGATCGCAATTCTGTAGCTTCCAACGTGTTCCTCGTGTCATTTTACGTCAGAAATAGTCACGAGTAGTGCACGTAAACGTTTCTGGATTCCAAAAAACACGAGTTCAGGTTTTGGGAATGCTCGCGATTTTCTCGTCAACGGTTTCCCGGATCGCAATTCTGTCGCTTCCAACGTGTTCCTCGTGTCATTTCACGTCAGAAATAGTCACGAGGAGTTCACGTGAACGTTTATGGAGTCCAAAAAACACGAGTTCAGGTTCTGGGAATGCTCGCGATTTGCTCGTCAACGGTTTCTCGGATCGCAATTCTGTCGCTTCCAACGCGTTCCTCGCGTCATTTTACATCGGAATTAGTCATGAGAAATGCACAAACACGGTTCTGGAATTAAAAAAACACGAGATCAGAATTTGGGAATGCTCGCGATTTTCTCGTCAACGGTTTCTCGGATCGCAATTCTGTCACTTCCAACGTGTTCCTCGCGTCATTTTACGTCGGAAATAGTGACGAGAAATGCACGTAAACGTTTCTGGATTCCAAAAAACACGAGTTCAGGTTTTGGGAATGCTCGCAATTTTCTCGTCAACGGTTTCTCTGATCGCAATTCTGTCGCTTCCATCGCGTTCCTAGCGTCATTTTACGTCGGAAATAGTCACGAGCAGTGCATGTAAACGTTTGTGGAGCCCAAAAAACACGAGATCAGGATTTGGGAATGCTCGCGATTTTCTCGTCAACGGTTTCTCGGATCGCAATTCTGTAGCTTCCAACGTGTTCCTCGTGTCATTTTACGTCGGAAATAGTCACGAGTAGTGCACGTAAACGTTTCTGGATTCCAAAAAACACGAGTTCAGGTTTTGGGAATGCTCGCGATTTTCTCGTCAACGGTTTCCCGGATCGCAATTCTGTCGCCTCCATCGCGTTCCTAGCGTCATTTTACGTCGGAAATAGTCACGAGCAGTACACGTAAACGTTTCTGGAGTCCAAAAAACACGAGTTCAGGTTTTGGGAATGCTCGCAATTTTCTCGTCAACGGTTTCTCGGATCGCAATTCTGTCGCTTCCATCGCGTTCCTAGCGTCATTTTACGTCGGAAATAGTCACGAGCAGTGCATGTAAACGTTTGTGGAGCCCAAAATATACGAGATCAGGATTTGGGAATGCTCGCGATTTTCTCATCAACGGTTTCTCGGGTCGCAATTCTGTCGCTTCCAACGCGTTCCTCGCGTCATTTTACATCGGAATTAGTCATGAGAAATGCACAAACACGGTTCTGGAGTTCAAAAAACACGAGATGAGGTTTTGGGAATGCTCGCGATTTTCTCGTCAACGTTTTCTCGGATCGCAATTCTGTAGCTTCCAGCGTGGTCCTCGCGTCATTTGACATCCGAATTAGTCATGAGAAATGCACAAACACGGTTCTGGAGTTAAAAAAAACGAGATCAGGGTTTGGGAATGCTCCCGATTTTCTCGTTAACGGATGCTCGGATCGCAATTCTGTCGCTTCCAACGTGTTCCTCGTGTCATTTTACGTAGGAAATAGTCCCGAGTAGTGCACGTAAACGTTTCTGGATTCCAAAAAACACGAGTTCAGGTTTTGGGAATGCTCGCGATTTTCTCGTCAACGGTTTCCCGGATCGCAATTCTGTCGCTTCCAACGTGTTCCTCGTGTCATTTTACGTCAGAAATAATCACGAGGAGTTCACGTGAACGTTTATGGAGTCCAAAAAACACGAGTTCAGGTTCTGCGAATGCTCGCGATTTTCTCGTCAACGGTTTCTCGGATCGCAATTCTGTCGCTTCCAACGCGTTCCTCGCGTCATTTTACATCGGAATTAGTCATGAGAAATGCACAAACACGGTTCTGGCGTTCAAAAAACACGAGATGAGGTTTTGGGAATGCTCGCGATCTTCTCATCAACGGTTTCTCGGATCGCAATTCTGTCGCTTCCAACGCGTTCCTCGCGTCATTTTACATCGGAATTAGTCATGAGAAATGCACAAACACGGTTCTGGAGTTCAAAAAACACGAGATGAGGTTTTGGGAATGCTCGCGATTTTCTCGTCAACGTTTTCTCGGATCGCAATTCTGTAGCTTCCAACGTGGTCCTCGCGTCATTTTACATCCGAATTAGTCATGAGAAATGCACAAACACGGTTCTGGAGTTAAAAAAAACGAGATCAGGGTTTGGGAATGCTCCCGATTTTCTCGTTAACGGATGCTCGGATCGCAATTCTGTCGCTTCCAACGTGTTCCTCGTGTCATTTTATGTCGGAATTAGTCTTGAGAAATGCACAAACGCGTTTCTGGCGTTCAAAAAACACGAGATGAGGTTTTGGGAATGCTCGCGATCTTCTCGTCAACGGTTTCTCGGATCGCAATTCTGTCGCTTCCAACGCGTTCCTCGCGTCATTTTACATCGGAATTAGTCATGAGAAATGCACAAACACGGTTCTGGAGTTCAAAAAACACGAGATGAGATTTTGGGAATGCTCGCGATTTTCTCGTCAACGGTTTCCCGGATCGCAATTCTGTCGCTTCCAACGTGTTCCTCGTGTCATTTTACGTCAGAAATAGTCACGAGGAGTTCACGTGAACGTTTATGGAGTCCAAAAAACACGAGTTCAGGTTCTGGGAATGCTCGCGGTTTTCTCGTCAACGGTTTCTCGGATCGCAATTCTGTCGCTTCCAACGCGTTCCTCGCGTCATTTTACATCGGAATTAGTCATGAGAAATGCACAAACACGGTTCTGGAATTAAAAAAACACGAGATCAGGGTTTGGGAATGCTCGCGATTTTCTCGTCAACGGTTTCTCGGATCGCAATTCTGTCACTTCCAACGTGTTCCTCGCGTCATTTTACGTCGGAAATAGTGACGAGAAATGCACGTAAACGTTTCTGGATTCCAAAAAACACGAGTTCAGGTTTTGGGAATGCTCGCGATTTTCTCGTCAACGGTTTCTCGGATCGCAATTCTGTAGCTTCCATCGCGTTCCTAGCGTCATTTTACATCGGAAATAGTGACGAGAAATGCACGTAAACGTTTCTGGATTCCAAAAAACACGAGTTCAGGTTTTGAGAATGCTCGCGATTTTCTCGTCAACGGTTTCTCGGATCGCAATTGTGTCGCTTCCAAAGTGTTCCTCGTGTCATTTTACGTCGGAAATAGTCACGAGCAGTACACGTAAACGTTTCTGGAGTCCAAAAAACACGAGTTCAGGTTTTGGGAATGCTCGCGATTTTCTCGTCAATGGTTTCCCGGATCGCAATTCTGTCGCTTCCAACGTGTTCCTCGTGTCATTTTGCGTCAGAAATAGTCACGAGGAGTGCACGTGAACGTTTGTGGAGTCCAAAAAATACGAGTTCAGGTTTTGGGAATGCTCGCGATTTTCTCGTCAACGGTTTCTCGGATCGCAATTCTGTCGCTTCCAATGTGTTCCTCGTGTCATTTTAGGTCGGAAATAGTCACGAGCAGTGCATGTGAACGTTTGTGGAGCCCAAAAAACACGAGATCAGGATTTGGGAATGCTCGCGATTTTCTCGTCAACGTTTTCTCGGATCGCAATTCTGTCGCTTCCAACGTGTTCCTCGTGTCATTTTACGTCAGAAATAGTCACGAGGAGTGCACGTGAACGTTTGTGGAGTCCAAAAAACACGAGTTCAGGTTCTGGGAATGCTCGCGATTTTCTCGTCAACGTTTTCTCGGATCGCAATTCTGTAGCTTCCAACGTGGTCCTCGCGTCATTTTACATCCGAATTAGTCATGAGAAATGCACAAACACGGTTCTGGAGTTAAAAAAAACGAGATCAGGGTTTGGGAATGCTCCCGATTTTCTCGTTAACGGATGCTCGGATCGCAATTCTGTCGCTTCCAACGTGTTCCTCGTGTCATTTTACGTCGGAATTAGTCTTGAGAAATGCACAAACACTGTTCTGGCGTTCAAAAAACACGAGATGAGGTTTTTGGAATGCTCGCGATCTTCTCGTCAACGGTTTCTCGGATCGCAATTCTGTCGCTTCCAACGCGTTCCTCGCGTCATTTTACATCGGAAATAGTCACGAGTAGTGCACGTAAACGTTTCTGGATTCCAAAAAACATGAGTTCAGGTTTTGGGAATGCTCGCGATTTTCTCGTCAACGGTTTCCCGGATCGCAATACTGTCGCTTCCAACGTGTTCCTCGTGTCATTTTACGTCGGAAATAGTCACGAGCAGTGCATGTAAACGTTTGTGGAGCCCAAAAAACACGAGATCAGGATTTGGGAATGCTCGCGATTTTCTCGTCAACGTTTTCTCGGATCGCAATTCTGTAGCTTCCAACGTGTTCCTCGCGTCATTTTACATCCGAATTAGTCATGAGAAATGCACAAACACGGTTCTGGCGTTCAAAAAACACGAGATGAGGTTTTGGGAATGCTCGCGATCTTCTCATCAACGGTTTCTCGGATCGCAATTCTGTCGCTTCCAACGCGTTCCTCGCGTCATTTTACATCGGAATTAGTCATGAGAAATGCACAAACACGGTTCTGGAGTTCAAAAAACACGAGATGAGGTTTTGGGAATGCTCGCGATTTTCTCGTCAACGTTTTCTCGGATCGCAATTCTGTAGCTTCCAACGTGGTCCTCGCGTCATTTTACATCCGAATTAGTCATGAGAAATGCACAAACACGGTTCTGGAGTTAAAAAAAACGAGATCAGGGTTTGGGAATGCTCCCGATTTTCTCGTTAACGGATGCTCGGATCGCAATTCTGTCGCTTCCAACGTGTTCCTCGTGTCATTTTACGTCGGAATTAGTCTTGAGAAATGCACAAACACGTTTCTGGCGTTCAAAAAACACGAGATGAAGTTTTGGGAATGCTCGCGATCTTCTCGTCAACGGTTTCTCGGATCGCAATTCTGTCGCTTCCAACGCGTTCCTCGCGTCATTTTACATCGGAATTAGTCATGAGAAATGCACAAACACGGTTCTGGAGTTCAAAAAACACGAGATGAGATTTTGGGAATGCTCGCGATTTTCTCGTCAACGGTTTCTCGGATCGCAATTCTGTAGCTTCCAACGTGTTCCTCGTGTCATTTTACGTCGGAAATAGTCACGAGTAGTGCACGTAAACGTTTCTGGATTCCAAAAAACACGAGTTCAGGTTTTGGGAAGGCTCGCGATTTTCTCGTCAACAGTTTCCCGGATCGCAATTCTGTCGCTTCCATCGCGTTCCTAGCGTCATTTTACGTCGGAAATAGTCACGAGCAGTACACGTAAACGTTTCTGGAGTCGAAAAAACACGAGTTCAGGTTTTGGGAATACTCGCGATTTTCTCGTCAACGGTTTCCCGGATCGCAATTCTGTCGCTTCCAACGTGTTCCTCGTGTCATTTTACGTCAGAAATAGTCACGAGGAGTTCACGTGAACGTTTATGGAGTCCAAAAAACACGAGTTCAGGTTCTGGGAATGCTCGCGATTTTCTCGTCAACGGTTTCTCGGATCGCAATTCTGTCGCTTCCAACGTGTTCCTCGTGTCATTTTACGTCGGAAATAGTCACGAGTAGTGCACGTAAACGTTTTGGATTCCAAAAAACACGAGTTCTGGTTTTGGGAATGCTCGCGATTTTCTCGTCAACGGTTTCTCGGATCGCAATTCTGTCGCTTCCATCGCGTTCCTAGCGTCATTTTACGTCGGAAATAGTCACGAGCAGTGCATGTAAACGTTTGTGGAGCCCAAAAAACACGAGATCAGGATTTGGGAATGCTCGCGATTTTCTCGTCAACGTTTTCTCGGATCGCAATTCTGTCGCTTCCAACGTGTTCCTCGTGTCATTTTACGTCGGAAATAGTCACGAGTAGTGCACGTAAACGTTTTGGATTCCAAAAAACACGAGTTCAGGTTTTGGGAATGCTCGCGATTTTCTCGTCAACGGTTTCTCGGATCGCAATTCTGTCGCTTCCATCGCGTTCCTAGCGTCATTTTACGTCGGAAATAGTCACGAGCAGTGCATGTAAACGTTTGTGGAGCCCAAAAAATACGAGATCAGGATTTGGGAATGCTCGCGATTTTCTCATCAACGGTTTCTCGGGTCGCAATTCTGTCGCTTCCAACGCGTTCCTCGCGTCATTTTACATCGGAATTAGTCATGAGAAATGCACAAACACGGTTCTGGAGTTCAAAAAACACGAGATGAGGTTTTGGGAATGCTCGCGATTTTCTCGTCAACGTTTTCTCGGATCGCAATTCTGTAGCTTCCAACGTGGTCCTCGCGTCATTTTACATCCGAATTAGTCATGAGAAATGCACAAACACGGTTCTGGAGTTTAAAAAAAACGAGATCAGGGTTTGGGAATGCTCCCGATTTTCTCGTTAACGGATGCTCGGATCGCAATTCTGTCGCTTCCAACGTGTTCCTCGTGTCATTTTACGTCGGAAATAGTCACGAGTAGTGCACGTAAACGTTTCTGGATTCCAAAAAACACGAGTTCAGGTTTTGGGAATGCTCGCGATTTTCTCGTCAACGGGTTCCCGGATCGCAATTCTGTCGCTTCCAACGTGTTCCTCGTGTCATTTTACGTCAGAAATAGTCACGAGGAGTTCACGTGAACGTTTATGGAGTCCAAAAAACACGAGTTCAGGTTTTGGGAATGCTCGCGATTTTCTCGTCAACGGTTTCCCGGATCGCAATTCTGTCGCTTCCAACGTGTTCCTCGCGTCATTTTACATCGGAATTAGTCTTGAGAAATGCACAAACACGGTTCTGGAGTTCAAAAAACACGAGATGAGGTTTTGGGAATGCTCGCGATTTTCTCGTCAACGGTTTCTCGGATCGCAATTCTGTAGCTTCCAACGTGTTCCTCGTGTCATTTTACGTCGGAAATAGTCACGAGTAGTGCACGTAAACGTTTCTGGATTCCAAAAAACACGAGTTCAGGTTTTGGGAATGCTCGCGATTTTCTCGTCAACGGTTTCCGGGATCGCAATTCTGTCACTTCCAACGTGTTCCTCGCGTCATTTTACATCGGAATTAGTCTTGAGAAATGCACAAACACGGTTCTGGAGTTCAAAAAACACGAGATGAGGTTTTGGGAATGCTCGCGATTTTCTCGTCAACGGTTTCTCGGATCGCAATTCTGTAGCTTCCAACGTGTTCCTCGTGTCATTTTACGTCGGAAATAGTCACGAGTAGTGCACGTAAACGTTTCTGGATTCCAAAAAACACGAGTTCAGGTTTTGGGAATGCTCGCGATTTTCTCGTCAACGGTTTCCCGGATCGCAATACTGTCGCTTCCAACGTGTTCCTCGTGTCATTTTACGTCGGAAATAGTCACGAGCAGTGCATGTAAACGTTTGTGGAGCCCAAAAAACACGAGATCAGGATTTGGGAATGCTCGCGATTTTCTCGTCAACGTTTTCTCGGATCGCAATTCTGTAGCTTCCAACGTGTTCCTCGCGTCATTTTACATCCGAATTAGTCATGAGAAATGCACAAACACGGTTCTGGCGTTCAAAAAACACGAGATGAGGTTTTGGGAATGCTCGCGATCTTCTCATCAACGGTTTCTCGGATCGCAATTCTGTCGCTTCCAACGCGTTCCTCGCGTCATTTTACATCGGAATTAGTCATGAGAAATGCACAAACACGGTTCTGGAGTTCAAAAAACACGAGATGAGGTTTTGGGAATGCTCGCGATTTTCTCGTCAACGTTTTCTCGGATCGCAATTCTGTAGCTTCCAACGTGGTCCTCGTGTCATTTTACGTCGGAATTAGTCTTGAGAAATGCACAAACACGTTTCTGGCGTTCAAAAAACACGAGATGAAGTTTTGGGAATGCTCGCGATCTTCTCGTCAACGGTTTCTCGGATCGCAATTCTGTCGCTTCCAACGCGTTCCTCGCGTCATTTTACATCGGAATTAGTCATGAGAAATGCACAAACACGGTTCTGGAGTTCAAAAAACACGAGATGAGATTTTGGGAATGCTCGCGATTTTCTCGTCAACGGTTTCTCGGATCGCAATTCTGTAGCTTCCAACGTGTTCCTCGTGTCATTTTACGTCGGAAATAGTCACGAGTAGTGCACGTAAACGTTTCTGGATTCCAAAAAACACGAGTTCAGGTTTTGGGAAGGCTCGCGATTTTCTCGTCAACAGTTTCCCGGATCGCAATTCTGTCGCTTCCATCGCGTTCCTAGCGTCATTTTACGTCGGAAATAGTCACGAGCAGTACACGTAAACGTTTCTGGAGTCGAAAAAACACGAGTTCAGGTTCTGGGAATGCTCGCGATTTTCTCGTCAACGGTTTCTCGGATCGCAATTCTGTCGCTTCCAACGCGTTCCTCGCGTCATTTTACATCGGAATTAGTCATGAGAAATGCACAAACACGGTTCTGGAATTAAAAAAACACGAGATCAGGGTTTGGGAATGCTCGCGATTTTCTCGTCAACGTTTTCTCGGATCGCAATTCTGTCGCTTCCAACGTGTTCCTCGTGTCATTTTACGTCGGAAATAGTCACGAGTAGTGCACGTAAACGTTTTGGATTCCAAAAAACACGAGTTCAAGTTTTGGGAATGCTCGCGATTTTCTCGTCAACGGTTTCTCGGATCGCAATTCTGTCGCTTCCATCGCGTTCCTAGCGTCATTTTACGTCGGAAATAGTCACGAGCAGTGCATGTAAACGTTTGTGGAGTTCAAAAAACACGAGATGAGATTTTGGGAATGCTCGCGATTTTCTCGTCAACGGTTTCTCGGATCGCAATTCTGTAGCTTCCAACGTGTTCCTCGTGTCATTTTACGTCGGAAATAGTCACGAGTAGTGCACGTAAACGTTTCTGGATTCCAAAAAACACGAGTTCAGGTTTTGGGAAGGCTCGCGATTTTCTCGTCAACAGTTTCCCGGATCGCAATTCTGTCGCTTCCATCGCGTTCCTAGCGTCATTTTACGTCGGAAATAGTCACGAGCAGTACACGTAAACGTTTCTGGAGTCGAAAAAACACGAGTTCAGGTTCTGGGAATGCTCGCGATTTTCTCGTCAACGGTTTCTCGGATCGCAATTCTGTCGCTTCCAACGCGTTCCTCGCGTCATTTTACATCGGAATTAGTCATGAGAAATGCACAAACACGGTTCTGGAATTAAAAAAACACGAGATCAGGGTTTGGGAATGCTCGCGATTTTCTCGTCAACGTTTTCTCGGATCGCAATTCTGTCGCTTCCAACGTGTTCCTCGTGTCATTTTACGTCGGAAATAGTCACGAGTAGTGCACGTAAACGTTTTGGATTCCAAAAAACACGAGTTCAAGTTTTGGGAATGCTCGCGATTTTCTCGTCAACGGTTTCTCGGATCGCAATTCTGTCGCTTCCATCGCGTTCCTAGCGTCATTTTACGTCGGAAATAGTCACGAGCAGTGCATGTAAACGTTTGTGGAGCCCAAAAAATACGAGATCAGGATTTGGGAATGCTCGCGATTTTCTCATCAACGGTTCCTCGGGTCGCAATTCTGTCGCTTCCAACGCGTTCCTCGCGTCATTTTACATCGGAATTAGTCATGAGAAATGCACAAACACGGTTCTGGAGTTCAAAAAACACGAGATGAGGTTTTGGGAATGCTCGCGATTTTCTCGTCAACGTTTTCTCGGATCGCAATTCTGTAGCTTCCAACGTGGTCCTCGTGTCATTTTACGTCGGAAATAGTCACGAGTAGTGCACGTAAACGTTTCTGGATTCCAAAAAACACGAGTTCAGGTTTTGGGAATGCTCGCGATTTTCTCGTCAACGGTTTCCCGGATCGCAATTCTGTCGCTTCCAACGTGTTCCTCGTGTCATTTTACGTCAGAAATAGTCACGAGGAGTTCACGTGAACGTTTATGGAGTCCAAAAAACACGAGATCAGGGTTTGGGAATGCTCGCGATTTTCTCGTCAACGTTTTCTCGGATCGCAATTCTGTCGCTTCCAACGTGTTCCTCGTGTCATTTTACGTCGGAAATAGTCACGAGTAGTGCACGTAAACGTTTTGGATTCCAAAAAACACGAGTTCAAGTTTTGGGAATGCTCGCGATTTTCTCGTCAACGGTTTCTCGGATCGCAATTCTGTCGCTTCCATCGCGTTCCTAGCGTCATTTTACGTCGGAAATAGTCACGAGCAGTGCATGTAAACGTTTGTGGAGCCCAAAAAATACGAGATCAGGATTTGGGAATGCTCGCGATTTTCTCATCAACGGTTCCTCGGGTCGCAATTCTGTCGCTTCCAACGCGTTCCTCGCGTCATTTTACATCGGAATTAGTCATGAGAAATGCACAAACACGGTTCTGGAGTTTAAAAAAAACGAGATCAGGGTTTGGGAATGCTCCCGATTTTCTCGTTAACGGATGCTCGGATCGCAATTCTGTCGCTTCCAACGTGTTCCTCGTGTCATTTTACGTCGGAAATAGTCACGAGTAGTGCACGTAAACGTTTCTGGATTCCAAAAAACACGAGTTCAGGTTTTGGGAATGCTCGCGATTTTCTCGTCAACGGTTTCCCGGATCGCAATTCTGTCGCTTCCAACGTGTTCCTCGTGTCATTTTACGTCAGAAATAGTCACGAGGAGTTCACGTGAACGTTTATGGAGTCCAAAAAACACGAGTTCAGGTTTTGGGAATGCTCGCGATTTTCTCGTCAACGGTTTCCCGGATCGCAATTCTGTCGCTTCCAACGTGTTCCTCGTGTCATTTTACGTCAGAAATCGTCACGAGGAGTTCACGTGAACGTTTATGGAGTCCAAAAAACACGAGTTCAGGTTCTGCGAATGCTCGCGATTTTCTCGTCAACGGTTTCTCGGATCGCAATTCTGTAGCTTCCAACGTGGTCCTCGCGTCATTTTACATCCGAATTAGTCATGAGAAATGCACAAACACGGTTCTGGAGTTTAAAAAAAACGAGATCAGGGTTTGGGAATGCTCCCGATTTTCTCGTTAACGGATGCTCGGATCGCAATTCTGTCGCTTCCAACGTGTTCCTCGTGTCATTTTACGTCGGAAATAGTCACGAGTAGTGCACGTAAACGTTTCTGGATTCCAAAAAACACGAGTTCAGGTTTTGGGAATGCTCGCGATTTTCTCGTCAACGGTTTCCCGGATCGCAATTCTGTCGCTTCCAACGTGTTCCTCGTGTCATTTTACGTCAGAAATAGTCACGAGGAGTTCACGTGAACGTTTATGGAGTCCAAAAAACACGAGTTCAGGTTTTGGGAATGCTCGCAATTTTCTCGTCAACGGTTTCTCGGATCGCAATTCTGTCGCTTCCATCGCGTTCCTAGCGTCATTTTACGTCGGAAATAGTCACGAGCAGTGCATGTAAACGTTTGTGGAGCCCAAAAAACACGAGATCAGGATTTAGGAATGCTCGCGATTTTCTCGTCAACGTTTTCTCGGATCGCAATTCTGTCGCTTCCAACGTGTTCCTCGTATCATTTTACGTCGGAAATAGTCACGAGTAGTGCACGTAAACGTTTTGGATTCCAAAAAACACGAGTTCAGGTTTTGGGAATGCTCGCGATTTTCTCGTCAACGGTTTCTCGGATCGCAATTCTGTCGCTTCCATCGCGTTCCTAGCGTCATTTTACGTCGGAAATAGTCACGAGCAGTGCATGTAAACGTTTGTGGAGCCCAAAAAACACGAGATCAGGATTTGGGAATGCTCGCGATTTTCTCGTCAACGTTTTCTCGGATCGCAATTCTGTAGCTTCCAACGTGTTCCTCGCGTCATTTTACATCCGAATTAGTCATGAGAAATGCACAAACACGGTTCTGGCGTTCAAAAAACACGAGATGAGGTTTTGGGAATGCTCGCGATCTTCTCATCAACGGTTTCTCGGATCGCAATTCTGTCGCTCCAACGCGTTCCTCGCGTCATTTTACATCGGAATTAGTCTTGAGAAATGCACAAACACGGTTCTGGAGTTCAAAAAACACGAGATGAGGTTTTGGGAATGCTCGCGATTTTCTCGTCAACGGTTTCTCGGATCGCAATTCTGTAGCTTCCAACGTGTTCCTCGTGTCATTTTACGTCAGAAATAGTCACGAGTAGTGCACGTAAACGTTTCTGGATTCCAAAAAACACGAGTTCAGGTTTTGGGAATGCTCGCGATTTTCTCGTCAACGGTTTCCCGGATCGCAATTCTGTCGCTTCCAACGTGTTCCTCGTTTCATTTTACGTCAGAAATAGTCACGAGGAGTTCACGTGAACGTTTATGGAGTCCAAAAAACACGAGTTCAGGTTCTGGGAATGCCCGCGATTTGCTCGTCAACGGTTTCTCGGATCGCAATTCTGTCGCTTCCAACGCGTTCCTCGCGTCATTTTACATCGGAATTAGTCATGAGAAATGCACAAACACGGTTCTGGAATTAAAAAAACACGAGATCAGGGTTTGGGAATGCTCGCGATTTTCTCGTCAACGGTTTCTCGGATCGCAATTCTGTCACTTCCAACGTGTTCCTCGCGTCATTTTACGTCGGAAATAGTGACGAGAAATGCACGTAAACGTTTCTGGATTCCAAAAAACACGAGTTCAGGTTTTGGGAATGCTCGCAATTTTCTCGTCAACGGTTTCTCGGATCGCAATTCTGTCGCTTCCAATGTGTTCCTCGTGTCATTTTAGGTCGGAAATAGTCACGAGCAGTGCATGTGAACGTTTGTGGAGCCCAAAAAACACGAGATCAGGATTTGGGAATGCTCGCGATTTTCTCGTCAACGTTTTCTCGGATCGCAATTCTGTCGCTTCCAACGTGTTCCTCGTGTCATTTTACGTCAGAAATAGTCACGAGGAGTGCACGTGAACGTTTGTGGAGTCCAAAAAACACGAGTTCAGGTTCTGGGAATGCTCGCGATTTTCTCGTCAACGTTTTCTCGGATCGCAATTCTGTAGCTTCCAACGTGGTCCTCGCGTCATTTTACATCCGAATTAGTCATGAGAAATGCACAAACACGGTTCTGGAGTTAAAAAAAACGAGATCAGGGTTTGGGAATGCTCCCGATTTTCTCGTTAACGGATGCTTGGATCGCAATTCTGTCGCTTCCAACGTGTTCCTCGTGTCATTTTACGTCGGAATTAGTCTTGAGAAATGCACAAACACTGTTCTGGCGTTCAAAAAACACGAGATGAGGTTTTGGGAATGCTCGCGATCTTCTCGTCAACGGTTTCTCGGATCGCAATTCTGTCGCTTCCAACGCGTTCCTCGCGTCATTTTACATCGGAAATAGTCACGAGTAGTGCACGTAAACGTTTCTGGATTCCAAAAAACATGAGTTCAGGTTTTGGGAATGCTCGCGATTTTCTCGTCAACGGTTTCCCGGATCGCAATACTGTCGCTTCCAACGTGTTCCTCGTGTCATTTTACGTCGGAAATAGTCACGAGCAGTGCATGTAAACGTTTGTGGAGCCCAAAAAACACGAGATCAGGATTTGGGAATGCTCGCGATTTTCTCGTCAACGTTTTCTCGGATCGCAATTCTGTAGCTTCCAACGTGTTCCTCGCGTCATTTTACATCCGAATTAGTCATGAGAAATGCACAAACACGGTTCTGGCGTTCAAAAAACACGAGATGAGGTTTTGGGAATGCTCGCGATCTTCTCATCAACGGTTTCTCGGATCGCAATTCTGTCGCTTCCAACGCGTTCCTCGCGTCATTTTACATCGGAATTAGTCATGAGAAATGCACAAACACGGTTCTGGAGTTCAAAAAACACGAGATGAGGTTTTGGGAATGCTCGCGATTTTCTCGTCAACGTTTTCTCGGATCGCAATTCTGTAGCTTCCAACGTGGTCCTCGCGTCATTTTACATCCGAATTAGTCATGAGAAATGCACAAACACGGTTCTGGAGTTAAAAAAAACGAGATCAGGGTTTGGGAATGCTCCCGATTTTCTCGTTAACGGATGCTCGGATCGCAATTCTGTCGCTTCCAACGTGTTCCTCGTGTCATTTTACGTCGGAATTAGTCTTGAGAAATGCACAAACACGTTTCTGGCGTTCAAAAAACACGAGATGAAGTTTTGGGAATGCTCGCGATCTTCTCGTCAACGGTTTCTCGGATCGCAATTCTGTCGCTTCCAACGCGTTCCTCGCGTCATTTTACATCGGAATTAGTCATGAGAAATGCACAAACACGGTTCTGGAGTTCAAAAAACACGAGATGAGATTTTGGGAATGCTCGCGATTTTCTCGTCAACGGTTTCTCGGATCGCAATTCTGTAGCTTCCAACGTGTTCCTCGTGTCATTTTACGTCGGAAATAGTCACGAGTAGTGCACGTAAACGTTTCTGGATTCCAAAAAACACGAGTTCAGGTTTTGGGAAGGCTCGCGATTTTCTCGTCAACAGTTTCCCGGATCGCAATTCTGTCGCTTCCATCGCGTTCCTAGCGTCATTTTACGTCGGAAATAGTCACGAGCAGTACACGTAAACGTTTCTGGAGTCGAAAAAACACGAGTTCAGGTTTTGGGAATACTCGCGATTTTCTCGTCAACGGTTTCCCGGATCGCAATTCTGTCGCTTCCAACGTGTTCCTCGTGTCATTTTACGTCAGAAATAGTCACGAGGAGTTCACGTGAACGTTTATGGAGTCCAAAAAACACGAGTTCAGGTTCTGGGAATGCTCGCGATTTTCTCGTCAACGGTTTCTCGGATCGCAATTCTGTCGCTTCCAACGTGTTCCTCGTGTCATTTTACGTCGGAAATAGTCACGAGTAGTGCACGTAAACGTTTTGGATTCCAAAAAACACGAGTTCTGGTTTTGGGAATGCTCGCGATTTTCTCGTCAACGGTTTCTCGGATCGCAATTCTGTCGCTTCCATCGCGTTCCTAGCGTCATTTTACGTCGGAAATAGTCACGAGCAGTGCATGTAAACGTTTGTGGAGCCCAAAAAACACGAGATCAGGATTTGGGAATGCTCGCGATTTTCTCGTCAACGTTTTCTCGGATCGCAATTCTGTCGCTTCCAACGTGTTCCTCGTGTCATTTTACGTCGGAAATAGTCACGAGTAGTGCACGTAAACGTTTTGGATTCCAAAAAACACGAGTTCAGGTTTTGGGAATGCTCGCGATTTTCTCGTCAACGGTTTCTCGGATCGCAATTCTGTCGCTTCCATCGCGTTCCTAGCGTCATTTTACGTCGGAAATAGTCACGAGCAGTGCATGTAAACGTTTGTGGAGCCCAAAAAATACGAGATCAGGATTTGGGAATGCTCGCGATTTTCTCATCAACGGTTTCTCGGGTCGCAATTCTGTCGCTTCCAACGCGTTCCTCGCGTCATTTTACATCGGAATTAGTCATGAGAAATGCACAAACACGGTTCTGGAGTTCAAAAAACACGAGATGAGGTTTTGGGAATGCTCGCGATTTTCTCGTCAACGTTTTCTCGGATCGCAATTCTGTAGCTTCCAACGTGGTCCTCGCGTCATTTTACATCCGAATTAGTCATGAGAAATGCACAAACACGGTTCTGGAGTTTAAAAAAAACGAGATCAGGGTTTGGGAATGCTCCCGATTTTCTCGTTAACGGATGCTCGGATCGCAATTCTGTCGCTTCCAACGTGTTCCTCGTGTCATTTTACGTCGGAAATAGTCACGAGTAGTGCACGTAAACGTTTCTGGATTCCAAAAAACACGAGTTCAGGTTTTGGGAATGCTCGCGATTTTCTCGTCAACGGGTTCCCGGATCGCAATTCTGTCGCTTCCAACGTGTTCCTCGTGTCATTTTACGTCAGAAATAGTCACGAGGAGTTCACGTGAACGTTTATGGAGTCCAACAAACACGAGTTCAGGTTTTGGGAATGCTCGCGATTTTCTCGTCAACGGTTTCCCGGATCGCAATTCTGTCGCTTCCAACGTGTTCCTCGCGTCATTTTACATCGGAATTAGTCTTGAGAAATGCACAAACACGGTTCTGGAGTTCAAAAAACACGAGATGAGGTTTTGGGAATGCTCGCGATTTTCTCGTCAACGGTTTCTCGGATCGCAATTCTGTAGCTTCCAACGTGTTCCTCGTGTCATTTTACGTCGGAAATAGTCACGAGTAGTGCACGTAAACGTTTCTGGATTCCAAAAAACACGAGTTCAGGTTTTGGGAATGCTCGCGATTTTCTCGTCAACGGTTTCCGGGATCGCAATTCTGTCACTTCCAACGTGTTCCTCGCGTCATTTTACATCGGAATTAGTCTTGAGAAATGCACAAACACGGTTCTGGAGTTCAAAAAACACGAGATGAGGTTTTGGGAATGCTCGCGATTTTCTCGTCAACGGTTTCTCGGATCGCAATTCTGTAGCTTCCAACGTGTTCCTCGTGTCATTTTACGTCGGAAATAGTCACGAGTAGTGCACGTAAACGTTTCTGGATTCCAAAAAACACGAGTTCAGGTTTTGGGAATGCTCGCGATTTTCTCGTCAACGGTTTCCCGGATCGCAATACTGTCGCTTCCAACGTGTTCCTCGTGTCATTTTACGTCGGAAATAGTCACGAGCAGTGCATGTAAACGTTTGTGGAGCCCAAAAAACACGAGATCAGGATTTGGGAATGCTCGCGATTTTCTCGTCAACGTTTTCTCGGATCGCAATTCTGTAGCTTCCAACGTGTTCCTCGCGTCATTTTACATCGGAATTAGTCATGAGAAATGCACAAACACGGTTCTGGAGTTCAAAAAACACGAGATGAGGTTTTGGGAATGCTCGCGATTTTCTCGTCAACGTTTTCTCGGATCGCAATTCTGTAGCTTCCAACGTGGTCCTCGTGTCATTTTACGTCGGAATTAGTCTTGAGAAATGCACAAACACGTTTCTGGCGTTCAAAAAACACGAGATGAAGTTTTGGGAATGCTCGCGATCTTCTCGTCAACGGTTTCTCGGATCGCAATTCTGTCGCTTCCAACGCGTTCCTCGCGTCATTTTACATCGGAATTAGTCATGAGAAATGCACAAACACGGTTCTGGAGTTCAAAAAACACGAGATGAGATTTTGGGAATGCTCGCGATTTTCTCGTCAACGGTTTCTCGGATCGCAATTCTGTAGCTTCCAACGTGTTCCTCGTGTCATTTTACGTCGGAAATAGTCACGAGTAGTGCACGTAAACGTTTCTGGATTCCAAAAAACACGAGTTCAGGTTTTGGGAAGGCTCGCGATTTTCTCGTCAACAGTTTCCCGGATCGCAATTCTGTCGCTTCCATCGCGTTCCTAGCGTCATTTTACGTCGGAAATAGTCACGAGCAGTACACGTAAACGTTTCTGGAGTCGAAAAAACACGAGTTCAGGTTCTGGGAATGCTCGCGATTTTCTCGTCAACGGTTTCTCGGATCGCAATTCTGTCGCTTCCAACGCGTTCCTCGCGTCATTTTACATCGGAATTAGTCATGAGAAATGCACAAACACGGTTCTGGAATTAAAAAAACACGAGATCAGGGTTTGGGAATGCTCGCGATTTTCTCGTCAACGTTTTCTCGGATCGCAATTCTGTCGCTTCCAACGTGTTCCTCGTGTCATTTTACGTCGGAAATAGTCACGAGTAGTGCACGTAAACGTTTTGGATTCCAAAAAACACGAGTTCAAGTTTTGGGAATGCTCGCGATTTTCTCGTCAACGGTTTCTCGGATCGCAATTCTGTCGCTTCCATCGCGTTCCTAGCGTCATTTTACGTCGGAAATAGTCACGAGCAGTGCATGTAAACGTTTGTGGAGCCCAAAAAATACGAGATCAGGATTTGGGAATGCTCGCGATTTTCTCATCAACGGTTCCTCGGGTCGCAATTCTGTCGCTTCCAACGCGTTCCTCGCGTCATTTTACATCGGAATTAGTCATGAGAAATGCACAAACACGTTTCTGGCGTTCAAAAAACACGAGATGAAGTTTTGGGAATGCTCGCGATCTTCTCGTCAACGGTTTCTCGGATCGCAATTCTGTCGCTTCCAACGCGTTCCTCGCGTCATTTTACATCGGAATTAGTCATGAGAAATGCACAAACACGGTTCTGGAGTTCAAAAAACACGAGATGAGATTTTGGGAATGCTCGCGATTTTCTCGTCAACGGTTTCTCGGATCGCAATTCTGTAGCTTCCAACGTGTTCCTCGTGTCATTTTACGTCGGAAATAGTCACGAGTAGTGCACGTAAACGTTTCTGGATTCCAAAAAACACGAGTTCAGGTTTTGGGAAGGCTCGCGATTTTCTCGTCAACAGTTTCCCGGATCGCAATTCTGTCGCTTCCATCGCGTTCCTAGCGTCATTTTACGTCGGAAATAGTCACGAGCAGTACACGTAAACGTTTCTGGAGTCGAAAAAACACGAGTTCAGGTTCTGGGAATGCTCGCGATTTTCTCGTCAACGGTTTCTCGGATCGCAATTCTGTCGCTTCCAACGCGTTCCTCGCGTCATTTTACATCGGAATTAGTCATGAGAAATGCACAAACACGGTTCTGGAATTAAAAAAACACGAGATCAGGGTTTGGGAATGCTCGCGATTTTCTCGTCAACGTTTTCTCGGATCGCAATTCTGTCGCTTCCAACGTGTTCCTCGTGTCATTTTACGTCGGAAATAGTCACGAGTAGTGCACGTAAACGTTTTGGATTCCAAAAAACACGAGTTCAAGTTTTGGGAATGCTCGCGATTTTCTCGTCAACGGTTTCTCGGATCGCAATTCTGTCGCTTCCATCGCGTTCCTAGCGTCATTTTACGTCGGAAATAGTCACGAGCAGTGCATGTAAACGTTTGTGGAGCCCAAAAAATACGAGATCAGGATTTGGGAATGCTCGCGATTTTCTCATCAACGGTTCCTCGGGTCGCAATTCTGTCGCTTCCAACGCGTTCCTCGCGTCATTTTACATCGGAATTAGTCATGAGAAATGCACAAACACGGTTCTGGAGTTCAAAAAACACGAGATGAGGTTTTGGGAATGCTCGCGATTTTCTCGTCAACGTTTTCTCGGATCGCAATTCTGTAGCTTCCAACGTGGTCCTCGTGTCATTTTACGTCGGAAATAGTCACGAGTAGTGCACGTAAACGTTTCTGGATTCCAAAAAACACGAGTTCAGGTTTTGGGAATGCTCGCGATTTTCTCGTCAACGGTTTCCCGGATCGCAATTCTGTCGCTTCCAACGTGTTCCTCGTGTCATTTTACGTCAGAAATAGTCACGAGGAGTTCACGTGAACGTTTATGGAGTCCAAAAAACACGAGATCAGGGTTTGGGAATGCTCGCGATTTTCTCGTCAACGTTTTCTCGGATCGCAATTCTGTCGCTTCCAACGTGTTCCTCGTGTCATTTTACGTCGGAAATAGTCACGAGTAGTGCACGTAAACGTTTTGGATTCCAAAAAACACGAGTTCAAGTTTTGGGAATGCTCGCGATTTTCTCGTCAACGGTTTCTCGGATCGCAATTCTGTCGCTTCCATCGCGTTCCTAGCGTCATTTTACGTCGGAAATAGTCACGAGCAGTGCATGTAAACGTTTGTGGAGCCCAAAAAATACGAGATCAGGATTTGGGAATGCTCGCGATTTTCTCATCAACGGTTCCTCGGGTCGCAATTCTGTCGCTTCCAACGCGTTCCTCGCGTCATTTTACATCGGAATTAGTCATGAGAAATGCACAAACACGGTTCTGGAGTTTAAAAAAAACGAGATCAGGGTTTGGGAATGCTCCCGATTTTCTCGTTAACGGATGCTCGGATCGCAATTCTGTCGCTTCCAACGTGTTCCTCGTGTCATTTTACGTCGGAAATAGTCACGAGTAGTGCACGTAAACGTTTCTGGATTCCAAAAAACACGAGTTCAGGTTTTGGGAATGCTCGCGATTTTCTCGTCAACGGTTTCCCGGATCGCAATTCTGTCGCTTCCAACGTGTTCCTCGTGTCATTTTACGTCAGAAATAGTCACGAGGAGTTCACGTGAACGTTTATGGAGTCCAAAAAACACGAGTTCAGGTTTTGGGAATGCTCGCGATTTTCTCGTCAACGGTTTCCCGGATCGCAATTCTGTCGCTTCCAACGTGTTCCTCGTGTCATTTTACGTCAGAAATCGTCACGAGGAGTTCACGTGAACGTTTATGGAGTCCAAAAAACACGAGTTCAGGTTCTGCGAATGCTCGCGATTTTCTCGTCAACGGTTTCTCGGATCGCAATTCTGTAGCTTCCAACGTGGTCCTCGCGTCATTTTACATCCGAATTAGTCATGAGAAATGCACAAACACGGTTCTGGAGTTTAAAAAAAACGAGATCAGGGTTTGGGAATGCTCCCGATTTTCTCGTTAACGGATGCTCGGATCGCAATTCTGTCGCTTCCAACGTGTTCCTCGTGTCATTTTACGTCGGAAATAGTCACGAGTAGTGCACGTAAACGTTTCTGGATTCCAAAAAACACGAGTTCAGGTTTTGGGAATGCTCGCGATTTTCTCGTCAACGGTTTCCCGGATCGCAATTCTGTCGCTTCCAACGTGTTCCTCGTGTCATTTTACGTCGGAAATAGTCACGAGTAGTGCACGTAAACGTTTTGGATTCCAAAAAACACGAGTTCTGGTTTTGGGAATGCTCGCGATTTTCTCGTCAACGGTTTCTCGGATCGCAATTCTGTCGCTTCCATCGCGTTCCTAGCGTCATTTTACGTCGGAAATAGTCACGAGCAGTGCATGTAAACGTTTGTGGAGCCCAAAAAACACGAGATCAGGATTTGGGAATGCTCGCGATTTTCTCGTCAACGTTTTCTCGGATCGCAATTCTGTCGCTTCCAACGTGTTCCTCGTGTCATTTTACGTCGGAAATAGTCACGAGTAGTGCACGTAAACGTTTTGGATTCCAAAAAACACGAGTTCAGGTTTTGGGAATGCTCGCGATTTTCTCGTCAACGGTTTCTCGGATCGCAATTCTGTCGCTTCCATCGCGTTCCTAGCGTCATTTTACGTCGGAAATAGTCACGAGCAGTGCATGTAAACGTTTGTGGAGCCCAAAAAATACGAGATCAGGATTTGGGAATGCTCGCGATTTTCTCATCAACGGTTTCTCGGGTCGCAATTCTGTCGCTTCCAACGCGTTCCTCGCGTCATTTTACATCGGAATTAGTCATGAGAAATGCACAAACACGGTTCTGGAGTTCAAAAAACACGAGATGAGGTTTTGGGAATGCTCGCGATTTTCTCGTCAACGTTTTCTCGGATCGCAATTCTGTAGCTTCCAACGTGGTCCTCGCGTCATTTTACATCCGAATTAGTCATGAGAAATGCACAAACACGGTTCTGGAGTTTAAAAAAAACGAGATCAGGGTTTGGGAATGCTCCCGATTTTCTCGTTAACGGATGCTCGGATCGCAATTCTGTCGCTTCCAACGTGTTCCTCGTGTCATTTTACGTCGGAAATAGTCACGAGTAGTGCACGTAAACGTTTCTGGATTCCAAAAAACACGAGTTCAGGTTTTGGGAATGCTCGCGATTTTCTCGTCAACGGGTTCCCGGATCGCAATTCTGTCGCTTCCAACGTGTTCCTCGTGTCATTTTACGTCAGAAATAGTCACGAGGAGTTCACGTGAACGTTTATGGAGTCCAACAAACACGAGTTCAGGTTTTGGGAATGCTCGCGATTTTCTCGTCAACGGTTTCCCGGATCGCAATTCTGTCGCTTCCAACGTGTTCCTCGCGTCATTTTACATCGGAATTAGTCTTGAGAAATGCACAAACACGGTTCTGGAGTTCAAAAAACACGAGATGAGGTTTTGGGAATGCTCGCGATTTTCTCGTCAACGGTTTCTCGGATCGCAATTCTGTAGCTTCCAACGTGTTCCTCGTGTCATTTTACGTCGGAAATAGTCACGAGTAGTGCACGTAAACGTTTCTGGATTCCAAAAAACACGAGTTCAGGTTTTGGGAATGCTCGCGATTTTCTCGTCAACGGTTTCCGGGATCGCAATTCTGTCACTTCCAACGTGTTCCTCGCGTCATTTTACATCGGAATTAGTCTTGAGAAATGCACAAACACGGTTCTGGAGTTCAAAAAACACGAGATGAGGTTTTGGGAATGCTCGCGATTTTCTCGTCAACGGTTTCTCGGATCGCAATTCTGTAGCTTCCAACGTGTTCCTCGTGTCATTTTACGTCGGAAATAGTCACGAGTAGTGCACGTAAACGTTTCTGGATTCCAAAAAACACGAGTTCAGGTTTTGGGAATGCTCGCGATTTTCTCGTCAACGGTTTCCCGGATCGCAATACTGTCGCTTCCAACGTGTTCCTCGTGTCATTTTACGTCGGAAATAGTCACGAGCAGTGCATGTAAACGTTTGTGGAGCCCAAAAAACACGAGATCAGGATTTGGGAATGCTCGCGATTTTCTCGTCAACGTTTTCTCGGATCGCAATTCTGTAGCTTCCAACGTGTTCCTCGCGTCATTTTACATCGGAATTAGTCATGAGAAATGCACAAACACGGTTCTGGAGTTCAAAAAACACGAGATGAGGTTTTGGGAATGCTCGCGATTTTCTCGTCAACGTTTTCTCGGATCGCAATTCTGTAGCTTCCAACGTGGTCCTCGTGTCATTTTACGTCGGAATTAGTCTTGAGAAATGCACAAACACGTTTCTGGCGTTCAAAAAACACGAGATGAAGTTTTGGGAATGCTCGCGATCTTCTCGTCAACGGTTTCTCGGATCGCAATTCTGTCGCTTCCAACGCGTTCCTCGCGTCATTTTACATCGGAATTAGTCATGAGAAATGCACAAACACGGTTCTGGAGTTCAAAAAACACGAGATGAGATTTTGGGAATGCTCGCGATTTTCTCGTCAACGGTTTCTCGGATCGCAATTCTGTAGCTTCCAACGTGTTCCTCGTGTCATTTTACGTCGGAAATAGTCACGAGTAGTGCACGTAAACGTTTCTGGATTCCAAAAAACACGAGTTCAGGTTTTGGGAAGGCTCGCGATTTTCTCGTCAACAGTTTCCCGGATCGCAATTCTGTCGCTTCCATCGCGTTCCTAGCGTCATTTTACGTCGGAAATAGTCACGAGCAGTACACGTAAACGTTTCTGGAGTCGAAAAAACACGAGTTCAGGTTCTGGGAATGCTCGCGATTTTCTCGTCAACGGTTTCTCGGATCGCAATTCTGTCGCTTCCAACGCGTTCCTCGCGTCATTTTACATCGGAATTAGTCATGAGAAATGCACAAACACGGTTCTGGAGTTCAAAAAACACGAGATGAGGTTTTGGGAATGCTCGCGATTTTCTCGTCAACGTTTTCTCGGATCGCAATTCTGTAGCTTCCAACGTGGTCCTCGCGTCATTTTACATCCGAATTAGTCATGAGAAATGCACAAACACGGTTCTGGAGTTAAAAAAAACGAGATCAGGGTTTGGGAATGCTCCCGATTTTCTCGTTAACGGATGCTCGGATCGCAATTCTGTCGCTTCCAACGTGTTCCTCGTGTCATTTTACGTCGGAATTAGTCTTGAGAAATGCACAAACACGTTTCTGGCGTTCAAAAAACACGAGATGAAGTTTTGGGAATGCTCGCGATCTTCTCGTCAACGGTTTCTCGGATCGCAATTCTGTCGCTTCCAACGCGTTCCTCGCGTCATTTTACATCGGAATTAGTCATGAGAAATGCACAAACACGGTTCTGGAGTTCAAAAAACACGAGATGAGATTTTGGGAATGCTCGCGATTTTCTCGTCAACGGTTTCTCGGATCGCAATTCTGTAGCTTCCAACGTGTTCCTCGTGTCATTTTACGTCGGAAATAGTCACGAGTAGTGCACGTAAACGTTTCTGGATTCCAAAAAACACGAGTTCAGGTTTTGGGAAGGCTCGCGATTTTCTCGTCAACAGTTTCCCGGATCGCAATTCTGTCGCTTCCATCGCGTTCCTAGCGTCATTTTACGTCGGAAATAGTCACGAGCAGTACACGTAAACGTTTCTGGAGTCGAAAAAACACGAGTTCAGGTTTTGGGAATACTCGCGATTTTCTCGTCAACGGTTTCCCGGATCGCAATTCTGTCGCTTCCAACGTGTTCCTCGTGTCATTTTACGTCAGAAATAGTCACGAGGAGTTCACGTGAACGTTTATGGAGTCCAAAAAACACGAGTTCAGGTTCTGGGAATGCTCGCGATTTTCTCGTCAACGGTTTCTCGGATCGCAATTCTGTCGCTTCCAACGTGTTCCTCGTGTCATTTTACGTCGGAAATAGTCACGAGTAGTGCACGTAAACGTTTTGGATTCCAAAAAACACGAGTTCTGGTTTTGGGAATGCTCGCGATTTTCTCGTCAACGGTTTCTCGGATCGCAATTCTGTCGCTTCCATCGCGTTCCTAGCGTCATTTTACGTCGGAAATAGTCACGAGCAGTGCATGTAAACGTTTGTGGAGCCCAAAAAACACGAGATCAGGATTTGGGAATGCTCGCGATTTTCTCGTCAACGTTTTCTCGGATCGCAATTCTGTCGCTTCCAACGTGTTCCTCGTGTCATTTTACGTCGGAAATAGTCACGAGTAGTGCACGTAAACGTTTTGGATTCCAAAAAACACGAGTTCAGGTTTTGGGAATGCTCGCGATTTTCTCGTCAACGGTTTCTCGGATCGCAATTCTGTCGCTTCCATCGCGTTCCTAGCGTCATTTTACGTCGGAAATAGTCACGAGCAGTGCATGTAAACGTTTGTGGAGCCCAAAAAATACGAGATCAGGATTTGGGAATGCTCGCGATTTTCTCATCAACGGTTTCTCGGGTCGCAATTCTGTCGCTTCCAACGCGTTCCTCGCGTCATTTTACATCGGAATTAGTCATGAGAAATGCACAAACACGGTTCTGGAGTTCAAAAAACACGAGATGAGGTTTTGGGAATGCTCGCGATTTTCTCGTCAACGTTTTCTCGGATCGCAATTCTGTAGCTTCCAACGTGGTCCTCGCGTCATTTTACATCCGAATTAGTCATGAGAAATGCACAAACACGGTTCTGGAGTTTAAAAAAAACGAGATCAGGGTTTGGGAATGCTCCCGATTTTCTCGTTAACGGATGCTCGGATCGCAATTCTGTCGCTTCCAACGTGTTCCTCGTGTCATTTTACGTCGGAAATAGTCACGAGTAGTGCACGTAAACGTTTCTGGATTCCAAAAAACACGAGTTCAGGTTTTGGGAATGCTCGCGATTTTCTCGTCAACGGGTTCCCGGATCGCAATTCTGTCGCTTCCAACGTGTTCCTCGTGTCATTTTACGTCAGAAATAGTCACGAGGAGTTCACGTGAACGTTTATGGAGTCCAACAAACACGAGTTCAGGTTTTGGGAATGCTCGCGATTTTCTCGTCAACGGTTTCCCGGATCGCAATTCTGTCGCTTCCAACGTGTTCCTCGCGTCATTTTACATCGGAATTAGTCTTGAGAAATGCACAAACACGGTTCTGGAGTTCAAAAAACACGAGATGAGGTTTTGGGAATGCTCGCGATTTTCTCGTCAACGGTTTCTCGGATCGCAATTCTGTAGCTTCCAACGTGTTCCTCGTGTCATTTTACGTCGGAAATAGTCACGAGTAGTGCACGTAAACGTTTCTGGATTCCAAAAAACACGAGTTCAGGTTTTGGGAATGCTCGCGATTTTCTCGTCAACGGTTTCCGGGATCGCAATTCTGTCACTTCCAACGTGTTCCTCGCGTCATTTTACATCGGAATTAGTCTTGAGAAATGCACAAACACGGTTCTGGAGTTCAAAAAACACGAGATGAGGTTTTGGGAATGCTCGCGATTTTCTCGTCAACGGTTTCTCGGATCGCAATTCTGTAGCTTCCAACGTGTTCCTCGTGTCATTTTACGTCGGAAATAGTCACGAGTAGTGCACGTAAACGTTTCTGGATTCCAAAAAACACGAGTTCAGGTTTTGGGAATGCTCGCGATTTTCTCGTCAACGGTTTCCCGGATCGCAATACTGTCGCTTCCAACGTGTTCCTCGTGTCATTTTACGTCGGAAATAGTCACGAGCAGTGCATGTAAACGTTTGTGGAGCCCAAAAAACACGAGATCAGGATTTGGGAATGCTCGCGATTTTCTCGTCAACGTTTTCTCGGATCGCAATTCTGTAGCTTCCAACGTGTTCCTCGCGTCATTTTACATCGGAATTAGTCATGAGAAATGCACAAACACGGTTCTGGAGTTCAAAAAACACGAGATGAGGTTTTGGGAATGCTCGCGATTTTCTCGTCAACGTTTTCTCGGATCGCAATTCTGTAGCTTCCAACGTGGTCCTCGTGTCATTTTACGTCGGAATTAGTCTTGAGAAATGCACAAACACGTTTCTGGCGTTCAAAAAACACGAGATGAAGTTTTGGGAATGCTCGCGATCTTCTCGTCAACGGTTTCTCGGATCGCAATTCTGTCGCTTCCAACGCGTTCCTCGCGTCATTTTACATCGGAATTAGTCATGAGAAATGCACAAACACGGTTCTGGAGTTCAAAAAACACGAGATGAGATTTTGGGAATGCTCGCGATTTTCTCGTCAACGGTTTCTCGGATCGCAATTCTGTAGCTTCCAACGTGTTCCTCGTGTCATTTTACGTCGGAAATAGTCACGAGTAGTGCACGTAAACGTTTCTGGATTCCAAAAAACACGAGTTCAGGTTTTGGGAAGGCTCGCGATTTTCTCGTCAACAGTTTCCCGGATCGCAATTCTGTCGCTTCCATCGCGTTCCTAGCGTCATTTTACGTCGGAAATAGTCACGAGCAGTACACGTAAACGTTTCTGGAGTCGAAAAAACACGAGTTCAGGTTCTGGGAATGCTCGCGATTTTCTCGTCAACGGTTTCTCGGATCGCAATTCTGTCGCTTCCAACGCGTTCCTCGCGTCATTTTACATCGGAATTAGTCATGAGAAATGCACAAACACGGTTCTGGAATTAAAAAAACACGAGATCAGGGTTTGGGAATGCTCGCGATTTTCTCGTCAACGTTTTCTCGGATCGCAATTCTGTCGCTTCCAACGTGTTCCTCGTGTCATTTTACGTCGGAAATAGTCACGAGTAGTGCACGTAAACGTTTTGGATTCCAAAAAACACGAGTTCAAGTTTTGGGAATGCTCGCGATTTTCTCGTCAACGGTTTCTCGGATCGCAATTCTGTCGCTTCCATCGCGTTCCTAGCGTCATTTTACGTCGGAAATAGTCACGAGCAGTGCATGTAAACGTTTGTGGAGCCCAAAAAATACGAGATCAGGATTTGGGAATGCTCGCGATTTTCTCATCAACGGTTCCTCGGGTCGCAATTCTGTCGCTTCCAACGCGTTCCTCGCGTCATTTTACATCGGAATTAGTCATGAGAAATGCACAAACACGTTTCTGGCGTTCAAAAAACACGAGATGAAGTTTTGGGAATGCTCGCGATCTTCTCGTCAACGGTTTCTCGGATCGCAATTCTGTCGCTTCCAACGCGTTCCTCGCGTCATTTTACATCGGAATTAGTCATGAGAAATGCACAAACACGGTTCTGGAGTTCAAAAAACACGAGATGAGATTTTGGGAATGCTCGCGATTTTCTCGTCAACGGTTTCTCGGATCGCAATTCTGTAGCTTCCAACGTGTTCCTCGTGTCATTTTACGTCGGAAATAGTCACGAGTAGTGCACGTAAACGTTTCTGGATTCCAAAAAACACGAGTTCAGGTTTTGGGAAGGCTCGCGATTTTCTCGTCAACAGTTTCCCGGATCGCAATTCTGTCGCTTCCATCGCGTTCCTAGCGTCATTTTACGTCGGAAATAGTCACGAGCAGTACACGTAAACGTTTCTGGAGTCGAAAAAACACGAGTTCAGGTTCTGGGAATGCTCGCGATTTTCTCGTCAACGGTTTCTCGGATCGCAATTCTGTCGCTTCCAACGCGTTCCTCGCGTCATTTTACATCGGAATTAGTCATGAGAAATGCACAAACACGGTTCTGGAATTAAAAAAACACGAGATCAGGGTTTGGGAATGCTCGCGATTTTCTCGTCAACGTTTTCTCGGATCGCAATTCTGTCGCTTCCAACGTGTTCCTCGTGTCATTTTACGTCGGAAATAGTCACGAGTAGTGCACGTAAACGTTTTGGATTCCAAAAAACACGAGTTCAAGTTTTGGGAATGCTCGCGATTTTCTCGTCAACGGTTTCTCGGATCGCAATTCTGTCGCTTCCATCGCGTTCCTAGCGTCATTTTACGTCGGAAATAGTCACGAGCAGTGCATGTAAACGTTTGTGGAGCCCAAAAAATACGAGATCAGGATTTGGGAATGCTCGCGATTTTCTCATCAACGGTTCCTCGGGTCGCAATTCTGTCGCTTCCAACGCGTTCCTCGCGTCATTTTACATCGGAATTAGTCATGAGAAATGCACAAACACGGTTCTGGAGTTCAAAAAACACGAGATGAGGTTTTGGGAATGCTCGCGATTTTCTCGTCAACGTTTTCTCGGATCGCAATTCTGTAGCTTCCAACGTGGTCCTCGTGTCATTTTACGTCGGAAATAGTCACGAGTAGTGCACGTAAACGTTTCTGGATTCCAAAAAACACGAGTTCAGGTTTTGGGAATGCTCGCGATTTTCTCGTCAACGGTTTCCCGGATCGCAATTCTGTCGCTTCCAACGTGTTCCTCGTGTCATTTTACGTCAGAAATAGTCACGAGGAGTTCACGTGAACGTTTATGGAGTCCAAAAAACACGAGATCAGGGTTTGGGAATGCTCGCGATTTTCTCGTCAACGTTTTCTCGGATCGCAATTCTGTCGCTTCCAACGTGTTCCTCGTGTCATTTTACGTCGGAAATAGTCACGAGTAGTGCACGTAAACGTTTTGGATTCCAAAAAACACGAGTTCAAGTTTTGGGAATGCTCGCGATTTTCTCGTCAACGGTTTCTCGGATCGCAATTCTGTCGCTTCCATCGCGTTCCTAGCGTCATTTTACGTCGGAAATAGTCACGAGCAGTGCATGTAAACGTTTGTGGAGCCCAAAAAATACGAGATCAGGATTTGGGAATGCTCGCGATTTTCTCATCAACGGTTCCTCGGGTCGCAATTCTGTCGCTTCCAACGCGTTCCTCGCGTCATTTTACATCGGAATTAGTCATGAGAAATGCACAAACACGGTTCTGGAGTTTAAAAAAAACGAGATCAGGGTTTGGGAATGCTCCCGATTTTCTCGTTAACGGATGCTCGGATCGCAATTCTGTCGCTTCCAACGTGTTCCTCGTGTCATTTTACGTCGGAAATAGTCACGAGTAGTGCACGTAAACGTTTCTGGATTCCAAAAAACACGAGTTCAGGTTTTGGGAATGCTCGCGATTTTCTCGTCAACGGTTTCCCGGATCGCAATTCTGTCGCTTCCAACGTGTTCCTCGTGTCATTTTACGTCAGAAATAGTCACGAGGAGTTCACGTGAACGTTTATGGAGTCCAAAAAACACGAGTTCAGGTTTTGGGAATGCTCGCGATTTTCTCGTCAACGGTTTCCCGGATCGCAATTCTGTCGCTTCCAACGTGTTCCTCGTGTCATTTTACGTCAGAAATCGTCACGAGGAGTTCACGTGAACGTTTATGGAGTCCAAAAAACACGAGTTCAGGTTCTGCGAATGCTCGCGATTTTCTCGTCAACGGTTTCTCGGATCGCAATTCTGTAGCTTCCAACGTGGTCCTCGCGTCATTTTACATCCGAATTAGTCATGAGAAATGCACAAACACGGTTCTGGAGTTTAAAAAAAACGAGATCAGGGTTTGGGAATGCTCCCGATTTTCTCGTTAACGGATGCTCGGATCGCAATTCTGTCGCTTCCAACGTGTTCCTCGTGTCATTTTACGTCGGAAATAGTCACGAGTAGTGCACGTAAACGTTTCTGGATTCCAAAAAACACGAGTTCAGGTTTTGGGAATGCTCGCGATTTTCTCGTCAACGGTTTCCCGGATCGCAATTCTGTCGCTTCCAACGTGTTCCTCGTGTCATTTTACGTCGGAAATAGTCACGAGTAGTGCACGTAAACGTTTTGGATTCCAAAAAACACGAGTTCTGGTTTTGGGAATGCTCGCGATTTTCTCGTCAACGGTTTCTCGGATCGCAATTCTGTCGCTTCCATCGCGTTCCTAGCGTCATTTTACGTCGGAAATAGTCACGAGCAGTGCATGTAAACGTTTGTGGAGCCCAAAAAACACGAGATCAGGATTTGGGAATGCTCGCGATTTTCTCGTCAACGTTTTCTCGGATCGCAATTCTGTCGCTTCCAACGTGTTCCTCGTGTCATTTTACGTCGGAAATAGTCACGAGTAGTGCACGTAAACGTTTTGGATTCCAAAAAACACGAGTTCAGGTTTTGGGAATGCTCGCGATTTTCTCGTCAACGGTTTCTCGGATCGCAATTCTGTCGCTTCCATCGCGTTCCTAGCGTCATTTTACGTCGGAAATAGTCACGAGCAGTGCATGTAAACGTTTGTGGAGCCCAAAAAATACGAGATCAGGATTTGGGAATGCTCGCGATTTTCTCATCAACGGTTTCTCGGGTCGCAATTCTGTCGCTTCCAACGCGTTCCTCGCGTCATTTTACATCGGAATTAGTCATGAGAAATGCACAAACACGGTTCTGGAGTTCAAAAAACACGAGATGAGGTTTTGGGAATGCTCGCGATTTTCTCGTCAACGTTTTCTCGGATCGCAATTCTGTAGCTTCCAACGTGGTCCTCGCGTCATTTTACATCCGAATTAGTCATGAGAAATGCACAAACACGGTTCTGGAGTTTAAAAAAAACGAGATCAGGGTTTGGGAATGCTCCCGATTTTCTCGTTAACGGATGCTCGGATCGCAATTCTGTCGCTTCCAACGTGTTCCTCGTGTCATTTTACGTCGGAAATAGTCACGAGTAGTGCACGTAAACGTTTCTGGATTCCAAAAAACACGAGTTCAGGTTTTGGGAATGCTCGCGATTTTCTCGTCAACGGGTTCCCGGATCGCAATTCTGTCGCTTCCAACGTGTTCCTCGTGTCATTTTACGTCAGAAATAGTCACGAGGAGTTCACGTGAACGTTTATGGAGTCCAACAAACACGAGTTCAGGTTTTGGGAATGCTCGCGATTTTCTCGTCAACGGTTTCCCGGATCGCAATTCTGTCGCTTCCAACGTGTTCCTCGCGTCATTTTACATCGGAATTAGTCTTGAGAAATGCACAAACACGGTTCTGGAGTTCAAAAAACACGAGATGAGGTTTTGGGAATGCTCGCGATTTTCTCGTCAACGGTTTCTCGGATCGCAATTCTGTAGCTTCCAACGTGTTCCTCGTGTCATTTTACGTCGGAAATAGTCACGAGTAGTGCACGTAAACGTTTCTGGATTCCAAAAAACACGAGTTCAGGTTTTGGGAATGCTCGCGATTTTCTCGTCAACGGTTTCCGGGATCGCAATTCTGTCACTTCCAACGTGTTCCTCGCGTCATTTTACATCGGAATTAGTCTTGAGAAATGCACAAACACGGTTCTGGAGTTCAAAAAACACGAGATGAGGTTTTGGGAATGCTCGCGATTTTCTCGTCAACGGTTTCTCGGATCGCAATTCTGTAGCTTCCAACGTGTTCCTCGTGTCATTTTACGTCGGAAATAGTCACGAGTAGTGCACGTAAACGTTTCTGGATTCCAAAAAACACGAGTTCAGGTTTTGGGAATGCTCGCGATTTTCTCGTCAACGGTTTCCCGGATCGCAATACTGTCGCTTCCAACGTGTTCCTCGTGTCATTTTACGTCGGAAATAGTCACGAGCAGTGCATGTAAACGTTTGTGGAGCCCAAAAAACACGAGATCAGGATTTGGGAATGCTCGCGATTTTCTCGTCAACGTTTTCTCGGATCGCAATTCTGTAGCTTCCAACGTGTTCCTCGCGTCATTTTACATCGGAATTAGTCATGAGAAATGCACAAACACGGTTCTGGAGTTCAAAAAACACGAGATGAGGTTTTGGGAATGCTCGCGATTTTCTCGTCAACGTTTTCTCGGATCGCAATTCTGTAGCTTCCAACGTGGTCCTCGTGTCATTTTACGTCGGAATTAGTCTTGAGAAATGCACAAACACGTTTCTGGCGTTCAAAAAACACGAGATGAAGTTTTGGGAATGCTCGCGATCTTCTCGTCAACGGTTTCTCGGATCGCAATTCTGTCGCTTCCAACGCGTTCCTCGCGTCATTTTACATCGGAATTAGTCATGAGAAATGCACAAACACGGTTCTGGAGTTCAAAAAACACGAGATGAGATTTTGGGAATGCTCGCGATTTTCTCGTCAACGGTTTCTCGGATCGCAATTCTGTAGCTTCCAACGTGTTCCTCGTGTCATTTTACGTCGGAAATAGTCACGAGTAGTGCACGTAAACGTTTCTGGATTCCAAAAAACACGAGTTCAGGTTTTGGGAAGGCTCGCGATTTTCTCGTCAACAGTTTCCCGGATCGCAATTCTGTCGCTTCCATCGCGTTCCTAGCGTCATTTTACGTCGGAAATAGTCACGAGCAGTACACGTAAACGTTTCTGGAGTCGAAAAAACACGAGTTCAGGTTCTGGGAATGCTCGCGATTTTCTCGTCAACGGTTTCTCGGATCGCAATTCTGTCGCTTCCAACGCGTTCCTCGCGTCATTTTACATCGGAATTAGTCATGAGAAATGCACAAACACGGTTCTGGAATTAAAAAAACACGAGATCAGGGTTTGGGAATGCTCGCGATTTTCTCGTCAACGTTTTCTCGGATCGCAATTCTGTCGCTTCCAACGTGTTCCTCGTGTCATTTTACGTCGGAAATAGTCACGAGTAGTGCACGTAAACGTTTTGGATTCCAAAAAACACGAGTTCAAGTTTTGGGAATGCTCGCGATTTTCTCGTCAACGGTTTCTCGGATCGCAATTCTGTCGCTTCCATCGCGTTCCTAGCGTCATTTTACGTCGGAAATAGTCACGAGCAGTGCATGTAAACGTTTGTGGAGCCCAAAAAATACGAGATCAGGATTTGGGAATGCTCGCGATTTTCTCATCAACGGTTCCTCGGGTCGCAATTCTGTCGCTTCCAACGCGTTCCTCGCGTCATTTTACATCGGAATTAGTCATGAGAAATGCACAAACACGTTTCTGGCGTTCAAAAAACACGAGATGAAGTTTTGGGAATGCTCGCGATCTTCTCGTCAACGGTTTCTCGGATCGCAATTCTGTCGCTTCCAACGCGTTCCTCGCGTCATTTTACATCGGAATTAGTCATGAGAAATGCACAAACACGGTTCTGGAGTTCAAAAAACACGAGATGAGATTTTGGGAATGCTCGCGATTTTCTCGTCAACGGTTTCTCGGATCGCAATTCTGTAGCTTCCAACGTGTTCCTCGTGTCATTTTACGTCGGAAATAGTCACGAGTAGTGCACGTAAACGTTTCTGGATTCCAAAAAACACGAGTTCAGGTTTTGGGAAGGCTCGCGATTTTCTCGTCAACAGTTTCCCGGATCGCAATTCTGTCGCTTCCATCGCGTTCCTAGCGTCATTTTACGTCGGAAATAGTCACGAGCAGTACACGTAAACGTTTCTGGAGTCGAAAAAACACGAGTTCAGGTTCTGGGAATGCTCGCGATTTTCTCGTCAACGGTTTCTCGGATCGCAATTCTGTCGCTTCCAACGCGTTCCTCGCGTCATTTTACATCGGAATTAGTCATGAGAAATGCACAAACACGGTTCTGGAATTAAAAAAACACGAGATCAGGGTTTGGGAATGCTCGCGATTTTCTCGTCAACGTTTTCTCGGATCGCAATTCTGTCGCTTCCAACGTGTTCCTCGTGTCATTTTACGTCGGAAATAGTCACGAGTAGTGCACGTAAACGTTTTGGATTCCAAAAAACACGAGTTCAAGTTTTGGGAATGCTCGCGATTTTCTCGTCAACGGTTTCTCGGATCGCAATTCTGTCGCTTCCATCGCGTTCCTAGCGTCATTTTACGTCGGAAATAGTCACGAGCAGTGCATGTAAACGTTTGTGGAGCCCAAAAAATACGAGATCAGGATTTGGGAATGCTCGCGATTTTCTCATCAACGGTTCCTCGGGTCGCAATTCTGTCGCTTCCAACGCGTTCCTCGCGTCATTTTACATCGGAATTAGTCATGAGAAATGCACAAACACGGTTCTGGAGTTCAAAAAACACGAGATGAGGTTTTGGGAATGCTCGCGATTTTCTCGTCAACGTTTTCTCGGATCGCAATTCTGTAGCTTCCAACGTGGTCCTCGTGTCATTTTACGTCGGAAATAGTCACGAGTAGTGCACGTAAACGTTTCTGGATTCCAAAAAACACGAGTTCAGGTTTTGGGAATGCTCGCGATTTTCTCGTCAACGGTTTCCCGGATCGCAATTCTGTCGCTTCCAACGTGTTCCTCGTGTCATTTTACGTCAGAAATAGTCACGAGGAGTTCACGTGAACGTTTATGGAGTCCAAAAAACACGAGATCAGGGTTTGGGAATGCTCGCGATTTTCTCGTCAACGTTTTCTCGGATCGCAATTCTGTCGCTTCCAACGTGTTCCTCGTGTCATTTTACGTCGGAAATAGTCACGAGTAGTGCACGTAAACGTTTTGGATTCCAAAAAACACGAGTTCAAGTTTTGGGAATGCTCGCGATTTTCTCGTCAACGGTTTCTCGGATCGCAATTCTGTCGCTTCCATCGCGTTCCTAGCGTCATTTTACGTCGGAAATAGTCACGAGCAGTGCATGTAAACGTTTGTGGAGCCCAAAAAATACGAGATCAGGATTTGGGAATGCTCGCGATTTTCTCATCAACGGTTCCTCGGGTCGCAATTCTGTCGCTTCCAACGCGTTCCTCGCGTCATTTTACATCGGAATTAGTCATGAGAAATGCACAAACACGGTTCTGGAGTTTAAAAAAAAACGAGATCAGGGTTTGGGAATGCTCCCGATTTTCTCGTTAACGGATGCTCGGATCGCAATTCTGTCGCTTCCAACGTGTTCCTCGTGTCATTTTACGTCGGAAATAGTCACGAGTAGTGCACGTAAACGTTTCTGGATTCCAAAAAACACGAGTTCAGGTTTTGGGAATGCTCGCGATTTTCTCGTCAACGGTTTCCCGGATCGCAATTCTGTCGCTTCCAACGTGTTCCTCGTGTCATTTTACGTCAGAAATAGTCACGAGGAGTTCACGTGAACGTTTATGGAGTCCAAAAAACACGAGTTCAGGTTTTGGGAATGCTCGCGATTTTCTCGTCAACGGTTTCCCGGATCGCAATTCTGTCGCTTCCAACGTGTTCCTCGTGTCATTTTACGTCAGAAATCGTCACGAGGAGTTCACGTGAACGTTTATGGAGTCCAAAAAACACGAGTTCAGGTTCTGCGAATGCTCGCGATTTTCTCGTCAACGGTTTCTCGGATCGCAATTCTGTAGCTTCCAACGTGGTCCTCGCGTCATTTTACATCCGAATTAGTCATGAGAAATGCACAAACACGGTTCTGGAGTTTAAAAAAAACGAGATCAGGGTTTGGGAATGCTCCCGATTTTCTCGTTAACGGATGCTCGGATCGCAATTCTGTCGCTTCCAACGTGTTCCTCGTGTCATTTTACGTCGGAAATAGTCACGAGTAGTGCACGTAAACGTTTCTGGATTCCAAAAAACACGAGTTCAGGTTTTGGGAATGCTCGCGATTTTCTCGTCAACGGTTTCCCGGATCGCAATTCTGTCGCTTCCAACGTGTTCCTCGTGTCATTTTACGTCAGAAATAGTCACGAGGAGTTCACGTGAACGTTTATGGAGTCCAAAAAACACGAGTTCAGGTTTTGGGAATGCTCGCAATTTTCTCGTCAACGGTTTCTCGGATCGCAATTCTGTCGCTTCCATCGCGTTCCTAGCGTCATTTTACGTCGGAAATAGTCACGAGCAGTGCATGTAAACGTTTGTGGAGCCCAAAAAACACGAGATCAGGATTTAGGAATGCTCGCGATTTTCTCGTCAACGTTTTCTCGGATCGCAATTCTGTCGCTTCCAACGTGTTCCTCGTATCATTTTACGTCGGAAATAGTCACGAGTAGTGCACGTAAACGTTTTGGATTCCAAAAAACACGAGTTCAGGTTTTGGGAATGCTCGCGATTTTCTCGTCAACGGTTTCTCGGATCGCAATTCTGTCGCTTCCATCGCGTTCCTAGCGTCATTTTACGTCGGAAATAGTCACGAGCAGTGCATGTAAACGTTTGTGGAGCCCAAAAAACACGAGATCAGGATTTGGGAATGCTCGCGATTTTCTCGTCAACGTTTTCTCGGATCGCAATTCTGTAGCTTCCAACGTGTTCCTCGCGTCATTTTACATCCGAATTAGTCATGAGAAATGCACAAACACGGTTCTGGCGTTCAAAAAACACGAGATGAGGTTTTGGGAATGCTCGCGATCTTCTCATCAACGGTTTCTCGGATCGCAATTCTGTCGCTCCAACGCGTTCCTCGCGTCATTTTACATCGGAATTAGTCTTGAGAAATGCACAAACACGGTTCTGGAGTTCAAAAAACACGAGATGAGGTTTTGGGAATGCTCGCGATTTTCTCGTCAACGGTTTCTCGGATCGCAATTCTGTAGCTTCCAACGTGTTCCTCGTGTCATTTTACGTCAGAAATAGTCACGAGTAGTGCACGTAAACGTTTCTGGATTCCAAAAAACACGAGTTCAGGTTTTGGGAATGCTCGCGATTTTCTCGTCAACGGTTTCCCGGATCGCAATTCTGTCGCTTCCAACGTGTTCCTCGTTTCATTTTACGTCAGAAATAGTCACGAGGAGTTCACGTGAACGTTTATGGAGTCCAAAAAACACGAGTTCAGGTTCTGGGAATGCCCGCGATTTGCTCGTCAACGGTTTCTCGGATCGCAATTCTGTCGCTTCCAACGCGTTCCTCGCGTCATTTTACATCGGAATTAGTCATGAGAAATGCACAAACACGGTTCTGGAATTAAAAAAACACGAGATCAGGGTTTGGGAATGCTCGCGATTTTCTCGTCAACGGTTTCTCGGATCGCAATTCTGTCACTTCCAACGTGTTCCTCGCGTCATTTTACGTCGGAAATAGTGACGAGAAATGCACGTAAACGTTTCTGGATTCCAAAAAACACGAGTTCAGGTTTTGGGAATGCTCGCAATTTTCTCGTCAACGGTTTCTCGGATCGCAATTCTGTCGCTTCCAATGTGTTCCTCGTGTCATTTTAGGTCGGAAATAGTCACGAGCAGTGCATGTGAACGTTTGTGGAGCCCAAAAAACACGAGATCAGGATTTGGGAATGCTCGCGATTTTCTCGTCAACGTTTTCTCGGATCGCAATTCTGTCGCTTCCAACGTGTTCCTCGTGTCATTTTACGTCAGAAATAGTCACGAGGAGTGCACGTGAACGTTTGTGGAGTCCAAAAAACACGAGTTCAGGTTCTGGGAATGCTCGCGATTTTCTCGTCAACGTTTTCTCGGATCGCAATTCTGTAGCTTCCAACGTGGTCCTCGCGTCATTTTACATCCGAATTAGTCATGAGAAATGCACAAACACGGTTCTGGAGTTAAAAAAAACGAGATCAGGGTTTGGGAATGCTCCCGATTTTCTCGTTAACGGATGCTTGGATCGCAATTCTGTCGCTTCCAACGTGTTCCTCGTGTCATTTTACGTCGGAATTAGTCTTGAGAAATGCACAAACACTGTTCTGGCGTTCAAAAAACACGAGATGAGGTTTTGGGAATGCTCGCGATCTTCTCGTCAACGGTTTCTCGGATCGCAATTCTGTCGCTTCCAACGCGTTCCTCGCGTCATTTTACATCGGAAATAGTCACGAGTAGTGCACGTAAACGTTTCTGGATTCCAAAAAACATGAGTTCAGGTTTTGGGAATGCTCGCGATTTTCTCGTCAACGGTTTCCCGGATTGCAATACTGTCGCTTCCAACGTGTTCCTCGTGTCATTTTACGTCGGAAATAGTCACGAGCAGTGCATGTAAACGTTTGTGAAGCCCAAAAAACACGAGATCAGGATTTGGGAATGCTCGCGATTTTCTCGTCAACGTTTTCTCGGATCGCAATTCTGTAGCTTCCAACGTGTTCCTCGCGTCATTTTACATCCGAATTAGTCATGAGAAATGCACAAACACGGTTCTGGCGTTCAAAAAACACGAGATGAGGTTTTGGGAATGCTCGCGATCTTCTCATCAACGGTTTCTCGGATCGCAATTCTGTCGCTTCCAACGCGTTCCTCGCGTCATTTTACATCGGAATTAGTCATGAGAAATGCACAAACACGGTTCTGGAGTTCAAAAAACACGAGATGAGGTTTTGGGAATGCTCGCGATTTTCTCGTCAACGTTTTCTCGGATCGCAATTCTGTAGCTTCCAACGTGGTCCTCGCGTCATTTTACATCCGAATTAGTCATGAGAAATGCACAAACACGGTTCTGGAGTTAAAAAAAACGAGATCAGGGTTTGGGAATGCTCCCGATTTTCTCGTTAACGGATGCTCGGATCGCAATTCTGTCGCTTCCAACGTGTTCCTCGTGTCATTTTACGTCGGAATTAGTCTTGAGAAATGCACAAACACGTTTCTGGCGTTCAAAAAACACGAGATGAAGTTTTGGGAATGCTCGCGATCTTCTCGTCAACGGTTTCTCGGATCGCAATTCTGTCGCTTCCAACGCGTTCCTCGCGTCATTTTACATCGGAATTAGTCATGAGAAATGCACAAACACGGTTCTGGAGTTCAAAAAACACGAGATGAGATTTTGGGAATGCTCGCGATTTTCTCGTCAACGGTTTCTCGGATCGCAATTCTGTAGCTTCCAACGTGTTCCTCGTGTCATTTTACGTCGGAAATAGTCACGAGTAGTGCACGTAAACGTTTCTGGATTCCAAAAAACACGAGTTCAGGTTTTGGGAAGGCTCGCGATTTTCTCGTCAACAGTTTCCCGGATCGCAATTCTGTCGCTTCCATCGCGTTCCTAGCGTCATTTTACGTCGGAAATAGTCACGAGCAGTACACGTAAACGTTTCTGGAGTCGAAAAAACACGAGTTCAGGTTTTGGGAATACTCGCGATTTTCTCGTCAACGGTTTCCCGGATCGCAATTCTGTCGCTTCCAACGTGTTCCTCGTGTCATTTTACGTCAGAAATAGTCACGAGGAGTTCACGTGAACGTTTATGGAGTCCAAAAAACACGAGTTCAGGTTCTGGGAATGCTCGCGATTTTCTCGTCAACGGTTTCTCGGATCGCAATTCTGTCGCTTCCAACGTGTTCCTCGTGTCATTTTACGTCGGAAATAGTCACGAGTAGTGCACGTAAACGTTTTGGATTCCAAAAAACACGAGTTCTGGTTTTGGGAATGCTCGCGATTTTCTCGTCAACGGTTTCTCGGATCGCAATTCTGTCGCTTCCAACGTGTTCCTCGTGTCATTTTACGTCGGAAATAGTCACGAGTAGTGCACGTAAACGTTTTGGATTCCAAAAAACACGAGTTCAGGTTTTGGGAATGCTCGCGATTTTCTCGTCAACGGTTTCTCGGATCGCAATTCTGTCGCTTCCATCGCGTTCCTAGCGTCATTTTACGTCGGAAATAGTCACGAGCAGTGCATGTAAACGTTTGTGGAGCCCAAAAAATACGAGATCAGGATTTGGGAATGCTCGCGATTTTCTCGTCAACGGTTTCCCGGATCGCAATTCTGTCGCTTCCAACGTGTTCCTCGTGTCATTTTACGTCAGAAATAGTCACGAGGAGTTCACGTGAACGTTTATGGAGTCCAAAAAACACGAGTTCAGGTTTTGGGAATGCTCGCGATTTTCTCGTCAACGGTTTCCCGGATCGCAATTCTGTCGCTTCCAACGTGTTCCTCGCGTCATTTTACATCGGAATTAGTCTTGAGAAATGCACAAACACGGTTCTGGAGTTCAAAAAACACGAGATGAGGTTTTGGGAATGCTCGCGATTTTCTCGTCAACGGTTTCTCGGATCGCAATTCTGTAGCTTCCAACGTGTTCCTCGTGTCATTTTACGTCGGAAATAGTCACGAGTAGTGCACGTAAACGTTTCTGGATTCCAAAAAACACGAGTTCAGGTTTTGGGAATGCTCGCGATTTTCTCGTCAACGGTTTCCCGGATCGCAATTCTGTCACTTCCAACGTGTTCCTCGCGTCATTTTACATCGGAATTAGTCTTGAGAAATGCACAAACACGGTTCTGGAGTTCAAAAAACACGAGATGAGGTTTTGGGAATGCTCGCGATTTTCTCGTCAACGGTTTCTCGGATCGCAATTCTGTAGCTTCCAACGTGTTCCTCGTGTCATTTTACGTCGGAAATAGTCACGAGTAGTGCACGTAAACGTTTCTGGATTCCAAAAAACACGAGTTCAGGTTTTGGGAATGCTCGCGATTTTCTCGTCAACGGTTTCCCGGATCGCAATACTGTAGCTTCCAACGTGTTCCTCGTGTCATTTTACGTCGGAAATAGTCACGAGCAGTGCATGTAAACGTTTGTGGAGCCCAAAAAACACGAGATCAGGATTTGGGAATGCTCGCGATTTTCTCGTCAACGTTTTCTCGGATCGCAATTCTGTAGCTTCCAACGTGTTCCTTGCGTCATTTTACATCCGAATTAGTCATGAGAAATGCACAAACACGGTTCTGGCGTTCAAAAAACACGAGATGAGGTTTTGGGAATGCTCGCGATCTTCTCATCAACGGTTTCTCGGATCGCAATTCTGTCGCTTCCAACGCGTTCCTCGCGTCATTTTACATCGGAATTAGTCATGAGAAATGCACAAACACGGTTCTGGAGTTCAAAAAACACGAGATGAGGTTTTGGGAATGCTCGCGATTTTCTCGTCAACGTTTTCTCGGATCGCAATTCTGTAGCTTCCAACGTGGTCCTCGTGTCATTTTACGTCGGAATTAGTCTTGAGAAATGCACAAACACGTTTCTGGCGTTCAAAAAACACGAGATGAAGTTTTGGGAATGCTCGCGATCTTCTCGTCAACGGTTTCTCGGATCGCAATTCTGTCGCTTCCAACGCGTTCCTCGCGTCATTTTACATCGGAATTAGTCATGAGAAATGTACAAACACGGTTCTGGAGTTCAAAAAACACGAGATGAGATTTTGGGAATGCTCGCGATTTTCTCGTCAACGGTTTCTCGGATCGCAATTCTGTAGCTTCCAACGTGTTCCTCGTGTCATTTTACGTCGGAAATAGTCACGAGTAGTGCACGTAAACGTTTCTGGATTCCAAAAAACACGAGTTCAGGTTTGGGGAAGGCTCGCGATTTTCTCGTCAACAGTTTCCCGGATCGCAATTCTGTCGCTTCCATCGCGTTCCTAGCGTCATTTTACGTCGGAAATAGTCACGAGCAGTGCATGTAAACGTTTGTGGAGCCCAAAAAACACGAGATCAGGATTTAGGAATGCTCGCGATTTTCTCGTCAACGTTTTCTCGGATCGCAATTCTGTCGCTTCCAACGTGTTCCTCGTATCATTTTACGTCGGAAATAGTCACGAGTAGTGCACGTAAACGTTTTGGATTCCAAAAAACACGAGTTCAGGTTTTGGGAATGCTCGCGATTTTCTCGTCAACGGTTTCTCGGATCGCAATTCTGTCGCTTCCATCGCGTTCCTAGCGTCATTTTACGTCGGAAATAGTCACGAGCAGTGCATGTAAACGTTTGTGGAGCCCAAAAAACACGAGATCAGGATTTGGGAATGCTCGCGATTTTCTCGTCAACGTTTTCTCGGATCGCAATTCTGTAGCTTCCAACGTGTTCCTCGCGTCATTTTACATCCGAATTAGTCATGAGAAATGCACAAACACGGTTCTGGCGTTCAAAAAACACGAGATGAGGTTTTGGGAATGCTCGCGATCTTCTCATCAACGGTTTCTCGGATCGCAATTCTGTCGCTCCAACGCGTTCCTCGCGTCATTTTACATCGGAATTAGTCTTGAGAAATGCACAAACACGGTTCTGGAGTTCAAAAAACACGAGATGAGGTTTTGGGAATGCTCCCGATTTTCTCGTTAACGGATGCTCGGATCGCAATTCTGTCGCTTCCAACGTGTTCCTCGTGTCATTTTACGTCGGAAATAGTCACGAGTAGTTCACGTGAACGTTTATGGAGTCCAAAAAACACGAGTTCAGGTTCTGGGAATGCTCGCGATTTGCTCGTCAACGGTTTCTCGGATCGCAATTCTGTCGCTTCCAACGCGTTCCTCGCGTCATTTTACATCGGAATTAGTCATGAGAAATGCACAAACACGGTTCTGGAATTAAAAAAACACGAGATCAGGGTTTGGGAATGCTCGCGATTTTCTCGTCAACGGTTTCTCGGATCGCAATTCTGTCACTTCCAACGTGTTCCTCGCGTCATTTTACGTCGGAAATAGTGACGAGAAATGCACGTAAACGTTTCTGGATTCCAAAAAACACGAGTTCAGGTTTTGGGAATGCTCGCAATTTTCTCGTCAACGGTTTCTCGGATCGCAATTCTGTCGCTTCCAATGTGTTCCTCGTGTCATTTTAGGTCGGAAATAGTCACGAGCAGTGCATGTGAACGTTTGTGGAGCCCAAAAAACACGAGATCAGGATTTGGGAATGCTCGCGATTTTCTCGTCAACGTTTTCTCGGATCGCAATTCTGTCGCTTCCAACGTGTTCCTCGTGTCATTTTACGTCAGAAATAGTCACGAGGAGTGCACGTGAACGTTTGTGGAGTCCAAAAAACACGAGTTCAGGTTCTGGGAATGCTCGCGATTTTCTCGTCAACGTTTTCTCGGATCGCAATTCTGTAGCTTCCAACGTGGTCCTCGCGTCATTTTACATCCGAATTAGTCATGAGAAATGCACAAACACGGTTCTGGAGTTAAAAAAAACGAGATCAGGGTTTGGGAATGCTCCCGATTTTCTCGTTAACGGATGCTCGGATCGCAATTCTGTCGCTTCCAACGCGTTCCTCGCGTCATTTTACATCGGAATTAGTCATGAGAAATGCACAAACACGGTTCTGGAGTTCAAAAAACACGAGATGAGGTTTTGGGAATGCTCGCGATTTTCTCGTCAACGTTTTCTCGGATCGCAATTCTGTAGCTTCCAACGTGGTCCTCGTGTCATTTTACGTCGGAATTAGTCATGAGAAATGCACAAACACGGTTCTGGAGTTCAAAAAACACGAGATGAGGTTTTGGGAATGCTCGCGATTTTCTCGTCAACGTTTTCTCGGATCGCAATTCTGTAGCTTCCAACGTGGTCCTCGTGTCATTTTACGTCGGAATTAGTCTTGAGAAATGCACAAACACGTTTCTGGCGTTCAAAAAACACGAGATGAAGTTTTGGGAATGCTCGCGATCTTCTCGTCAACGGTTTCTCGGATCGCAATTCTGTCGCTTCCAACGCGTTCCTCGCGTCATTTTACATCGGAATTAGTCATGAGAAATGTACAAACACGGTTCTGGAGTTCAAAAAACACGAGATGAGATTTTGGGAATGCTCGCGATTTTCTCGTCAACGGTTTCTCGGATCGCAATTCTGTAGCTTCCAACGTGTTCCTCGTGTCATTTTACGTCGGAAATAGTCACGAGTAGTGCACGTAAACGTTTCTGGATTCCAAAAAACACGAGTTCAGGTTTGGGGAAGGCTCGCGATTTTCTCGTCAACAGTTTCCCGGATCGCAATTCTGTCGCTTCCATCGCGTTCCTAGCGTCATTTTACGTCGGAAATAGTCACGAGCAGTGCATGTAAACGTTTGTGGAGCCCAAAAAACACGAGATCAGGATTTAGGAATGCTCGCGATTTTCTCGTCAACGTTTTCTCGGATCGCAATTCTGTCGCTTCCAACGTGTTCCTCGTATCATTTTACGTCGGAAATAGTCACGAGTAGTGCACGTAAACGTTTTGGATTCCAAAAAACACGAGTTCAGGTTTTGGGAATGCTCGCGATTTTCTCGTCAACGGTTTCTCGGATCGCAATTCTGTCGCTTCCATCGCGTTCCTAGCGTCATTTTACGTCGGAAATAGTCACGAGCAGTGCATGTAAACGTTTGTGGAGCCCAAAAAACACGAGATCAGGATTTGGGAATGCTCGCGATTTTCTCGTCAACGTTTTCTCGGATCGCAATTCTGTAGCTTCCAACGTGTTCCTCGCGTCATTTTACATCCGAATTAGTCATGAGAAATGCACAAACACGGTTCTGGCGTTCAAAAAACACGAGATGAGGTTTTGGGAATGCTCGCGATCTTCTCATCAACGGTTTCTCGGATCGCAATTCTGTCGCTCCAACGCGTTCCTCGCGTCATTTTACATCGGAATTAGTCTTGAGAAATGCACAAACACGGTTCTGGAGTTCAAAAAACACGAGATGAGGTTTTGGGAATGCTCCCGATTTTCTCGTTAACGGATGCTCGGATCGCAATTCTGTCGCTTCCAACGTGTTCCTCGTGTCATTTTACGTCGGAAATAGTCACGAGTAGTTCACGTGAACGTTTATGGAGTCCAAAAAACACGAGTTCAGGTTCTGGGAATGCTCGCGATTTGCTCGTCAACGGTTTCTCGGATCGCAATTCTGTCGCTTCCAACGCGTTCCTCGCGTTATTTTACATCGGAATTAGTCATGAGAAATGCACAAACACGGTTCTGGAATTAAAAAAACACGAGATCAGGGTTTGGGAATGCTCGCGATTTTCTCGTCAACGGTTTCTCGGATCGCAATTCTGTCACTTCCAACGTGTTCCTCGCGTCATTTTACGTCGGAAATAGTGACGAGAAATGCACGTAAACGTTTCTGGATTCCAAAAAACACGAGTTCAGGTTTTGGGAATGCTCGCAATTTTCTCGTCAACGGTTTCTCGGATCGCAATTCTGTCGCTTCCAATGTGTTCCTCGTGTCATTTTAGGTCGGAAATAGTCACGAGCAGTGCATGTGATCGTTTGTGGAGCCCAAAAAACACGAGATCAGGATTTGGGAATGCTCGCGATTTTCTCGTCAACGTTTTCTCGGATCGCAATTCTGTCGCTTCCAACGTGTTCCTCGTGTCATTTTACGTCAGAAATAGTCACGAGGAGTGCACGTGAACGTTTGTGGAGTCCAAAAAACACGAGTTCAGGTTCTGGGAATGCTCGCGATTTTCTCGTCAACGTTTTCTCGGATCGCAATTCTGTAGCTTCCAACGTGGTCCTCGCGTCATTTTACATCCGAATTAGTCATGAGAAATGCACAAACACGGTTCTGGAGTTAAAAAAAACGAGATCAGGGTTTGGGAATGCTCCCGATTTTCTCGTTAACGGATGCTCGGATCGCAATTCTGTCGCTTCCAACGTGTTCCTCGTGTCATTTTACGTCGGAATTAGTCTTGAGAAATGCACAAACACTGTTCTGGCGTTCAAAAAACACGAGATGAGGTTTTGGGAATGCTCGCGATCTTCTCGTCAACGGTTTCTCGGATCGCAATTCTGTCGCTTCCAACGCGTTCCTCGCGTCATTTTACATCGGAAATAGTCACGAGTAGTGCACGTAAACGTTTCTGGATTCCAAAAAACATGAGTTCAGGTTTTGGGAATGCTCGCGATTTTCTCGTCAACGGTTTCCCGGATCGCAATACTGTCGCTTCCAACGTGTTCCTCGTGTCATTTTACGTCGGAAATAGTCACGAGCAGTGCATGTAAACGTTTATGGAGCCCAAAAAACACGAGATCAGGATTTGGGAATGCTCGCGATTTTCTCGTCAACGTTTTCTCGGATCGCAATTCTGTAGCTTCCAACGTGTTCCTCGCGTCATTTTACATCCGAATTAGTCATGAGAAATGCACAAACACGGTTCTGGCGTTCAAAAAACACGAGATGAGGTTTTGGGAATGCTCGCGATCTTCTCATCAACGGTTTCTCGGATCGCAATTCTGTCGCTTCCAACGCGTTCCTCGCGTCATTTTACATCGGAATTAGTCATGAGAAATGCACAAACACGGTTCTGGAGTTCAAAAAACACGAGATGAGGTTTTGGGAATGCTCGCGATTTTCTCGTCAACGTTTTCTCGGATCGCAATTCTGTAGCTTCCAACGTGGTCCTCGCGTCATTTTACATCCGAATTAGTCATGAGAAATGCACAAACACGGTTCTGGAGTTAAAAAAAACGAGATCAGGGTTTGGGAATGCTCCCGATTTTCTCGTTAACAGATGCTCGGATCGCAATTCTGTAGCTTCCAACGTGTTCCTCGTGTCATTTTACGTCGGAAATAGTCACGAGTAGTGCACGTAAACGTTTCTGGATTCCAAAAAACACGAGTTCAGGTTTTGGGAATGCTCGCGATTTTCTCGTCAACGGTTTCCCGGATCGCAATACTGTCGCTTCCAACGTGTTCCTCGTGTCATTTTACGTCGGAAATAGTCACGAGCAGTGCATGTAAACGTTTGTGGAGCCCAAAAAACACGAGATCAGGATTTGGGAATGCTCGCGATTTTCTCGTCAACGTTTTCTCGGATCGCAATTCTGTAGCTTCCAACGTGTTCCTTGCGTCATTTTACATCCGAATTAGTCATGAGAAATGCACAAACACGGTTCTGGCGTTCAAAAAACACGAGATGAGGTTTTGGGAATGCTCGCGATCTTCTCATCAACGGTTTCTCGGATCGCAATTCTGTCGCTTCCAACGCGTTCCTCGCGTCATTTTACATCGGAATTAGTCATGAGAAATGCACAAACACGGTTCTGGAGTTCAAAAAACACGAGATGAGGTTTTGGGAATGCTCGCGATTTTCTCGTCAACGTTTTCTCGGATCGCAATTCTGTAGCTTCCAACGTGGTCCTCGTGTCATTTTACGTCGGAATTAGTCTTGAGAAATGCACAAACACGTTTCTGGCGTTCAAAAAACACGAGATGAAGTTTTGGGAATGCTCGCGATCTTCTCGTCAACGGTTTCTCGGATCGCAATTCTGTCGCTTCCAACGCGTTCCTCGCGTCATTTTACATCGGAATTAGTCATGAGAAATGTACAAACACGGTTCTGGAGTTCAAAAAACACGAGATGAGATTTTGGGAATGCTCGCGATTTTCTCGTCAACGGTTTCTCGGATCGCAATTCTGTAGCTTCCAACGTGTTCCTCGTGTCATTTTACGTCGGAAATAGTCACGAGTAGTGCACGTAAACGTTTCTGGATTCCAAAAAACACGAGTTCAGGTTTGGGGAAGGCTCGCGATTTTCTCGTCAACAGTTTCCCGGATCGCAATTCTGTCGCTTCCATCGCGTTCCTAGCGTCATTTTACGTCGGAAATAGTCACGAGCAGTGCATGTAAACGTTTGTGGAGCCCAAAAAACACGAGATCAGGATTTAGGAATGCTCGCGATTTTCTCGTCAACGTTTTCTCGGATCGCAATTCTGTCGCTTCCAACGTGTTCCTCGTATCATTTTACGTCGGAAATAGTCACGAGTAGTGCACGTAAACGTTTTGGATTCCAAAAAACACGAGTTCAGGTTTTGGGAATGCTCGCGATTTTCTCGTCAACGGTTTCTCGGATCGCAATTCTGTCGCTTCCATCGCGTTCCTAGCGTCATTTTACGTCGGAAATAGTCACGAGCAGTGCATGTAAACGTTTGTGGAGCCCAAAAAACACGAGATCAGGATTTGGGAATGCTCGCGATTTTCTCGTCAACGTTTTCTCGGATCGCAATTCTGTAGCTTCCAACGTGTTCCTCGCGTCATTTTACATCCGAATTAGTCATGAGAAATGCACAAACACGGTTCTGGCGTTCAAAAAACACGAGATGAGGTTTTGGGAATGCTCGCGATCTTCTCATCAACGGTTTCTCGGATCGCAATTCTGTCGCTCCAACGCGTTCCTCGCGTCATTTTACATCGGAATTAGTCTTGAGAAATGCACAAACACGGTTCTGGAGTTCAAAAAACACGAGATGAGGTTTTGGGAATGCTCCCGATTTTCTCGTTAACGGATGCTCGGATCGCAATTCTGTCGCTTCCAACGTGTTCCTCGTGTCATTTTACGTCGGAAATAGTCACGAGTAGTTCACGTGAACGTTTATGGAGTCCAAAAAACACGAGTTCAGGTTCTGGGAATGCTCGCGATTTGCTCGTCAACGGTTTCTCGGATCGCAATTCTGTCGCTTCCAACGCGTTCCTCGCGTCATTTTACATCGGAATTAGTCATGAGAAATGCACAAACACGGTTCTGGAATTAAAAAAACACGAGATCAGGGTTTGGGAATGCTCGCGATTTTCTCGTCAACGGTTTCTCGGATCGCAATTCTGTCACTTCCAACGTGTTCCTCGCGTCATTTTACGTCGGAAATAGTGACGAGAAATGCACGTAAACGTTTCTGGATTCCAAAAAACACGAGTTCAGGTTTTGGGAATGCTCGCAATTTTCTCGTCAACGGTTTCTCGGATCGCAATTCTGTCGCTTCCAATGTGTTCCTCGTGTCATTTTAGGTCGGAAATAGTCACGAGCAGTGCATGTGAACGTTTGTGGAGCCCAAAAAACACGAGATCAGGATTTGGGAATGCTCGCGATTTTCTCGTCAACGTTTTCTCGGATCGCAATTCTGTCGCTTCCAACGTGTTCCTCGTGTCATTTTACGTCAGAAATAGTCACGAGGAGTGCACGTGAACGTTTGTGGAGTCCAAAAAACACGAGTTCAGGTTCTGGGAATGCTCGCGATTTTCTCGTCAACGTTTTCTCGGATCGCAATTCTGTAGCTTCCAACGTGGTCCTCGCGTCATTTTACATCCGAATTAGTCATGAGAAATGCACAAACACGGTTCTGGAGTTAAAAAAAACGAGATCAGGGTTTGGGAATGCTCCCGATTTTCTCGTTAACGGATGCTCGGATCGCAATTCTGTCGCTTCCAACGTGTTCCTCGTGTCATTTTACGTCGGAATTAGTCTTGAGAAATGCACAAACACTGTTCTGGCGTTCAAAAAACACGAGATGAGGTTTTGGGAATGCTCGCGATCTTCTCGTCAACGGTTTCTCGGATCGCAATTCTGTCGCTTCCAACGCGTTCCTCGCGTCATTTTACATCGGAAATAGTCACGAGTAGTGCACGTAAACGTTTCTGGATTCCAAAAAACATGAGTTCAGGTTTTGGGAATGCTCGCGATTTTCTCGTCAACGGTTTCCCGGATCGCAATACTGTCGCTTCCAACGTGTTCCTCGTGTCATTTTACGTCGGAAATAGTCACGAGCAGTGCATGTAAACGTTTATGGAGCCCAAAAAACACGAGATCAGGATTTGGGAATGCTCGCGATTTTCTCGTCAACGTTTTCTCGGATCGCAATTCTGTAGCTTCCAACGTGTTCCTCGCGTCATTTTACATCCGAATTAGTCATGAGAAATGCACAAACACGGTTCTGGCGTTCAAAAAACACGAGATGAGGTTTTGGGAATGCTCGCGATCTTCTCATCAACGGTTTCTCGGATCGCAATTCTGTCGCTTCCAACGCGTTCCTCGCGTCATTTTACATCGGAATTAGTCATGAGAAATGCACAAACACGGTTCTGGAGTTCAAAAAACACGAGATGAGGTTTTGGGAATGCTCGCGATTTTCTCGTCAACGTTTTCTCGGATCGCAATTCTGTAGCTTCCAACGTGGTCCTCGCGTCATTTTACATCCGAATTAGTCATGAGAAATGCACAAACACGGTTCTGGAGTTAAAAAAAACGAGATCAGGGTTTGGGAATGCTCCCGATTTTCTCGTTAACAGATGCTCGGATCGCAATTCTGTCGCTTCCAACGTGTTCCTCGTGTCATTTTACGTCGGAATTAGTCTTGAGAAATGCACAAACACGTTTCTGGCGTTCAAAAAACACGAGATGAAGTTTTGGGAATGCTCGCGATCTTCTCGTCAACGGTTTCTCGGATCGCAATTCTGTCGCTTCCAACGCGTTCCTCGCGTCATTTTACATCGGAATTAGTCATGAGAAATGCACAAACACGGTTCTGGAGTTCAAAAAACACGAGATGAGATTTTGGGAATGCTCGCGATTTTCTCGTCAACGGTTTCTCGGATCGCAATTCTGTAGCTTCCAACGTGTTCCTCGTGTCATTTTACGTCGGAAATAGTCACGAGTAGTGCACGTAAACGTTTCTGGATTCCAAAAAACACGAGTTCAGGTTTTGGGAAGGCTCGCGATTTTCTCGTCAACAGTTTCCCGGATCGCAATTCTGTCGCTTCCATCGCGTTCCTAGCGTCATTTTACGTCGGAAATAGTCACGAGCAGTACACGTAAACGTTTCTGGAGTCGAAAAAACACGAGTTCAGGTTTTGGGAATACTCGCGATTTTCTCGTCAACGGTTTCCCGGATCGCAATTCTGTCGCTTCCAACGTGTTCCTCGTGTCATTTTACGTCAGAAATAGTCACGAGGAGTTCACGTGAACGTTTATGGAGTCCAAAAAACACGAGTTCAGGTTCTGGGAATGCTCGCGATTTTCTCGTCAACGGTTTCTCGGATCGCAATTCTGTCGCTTCCAACGTGTTCCTCGTGTCATTTTACGTCGGAAATAGTCACGAGTAGTGCACGTAAACGTTTTGGATTCCAAAAAACACGAGTTCTGGTTTTGGGAATGCTCGCGATTTTCTCGTCAACGGTTTCTCGGATCGCAATTCTGTCGCTTCCATCGCGTTCCTAGCGTCATTTTACGTCGGAAATAGTCACGAGCAGTGCATGTAAACGTTTGTGGAGCCCAAAAAACACGAGATCAGGATTTGGGAATGCTCGCGATTTTCTCGTCAACGTTTTCTCGGATCGCAATTCTGTCGCTTCCAACGTGTTCCTCGTGTCATTTTACGTCGGAAATAGTCACGAGTAGTGCACGTAAACGTTTTGGATTCCAAAAAACACGAGTTCAGGTTTTGGGAATGCTCGCGATTTTCTCGTCAACGGTTTCTCGGATCGCAATTCTGTCGCTTCCATCGCGTTCCTAGCGTCATTTTACGTCGGAAATAGTCACGAGCAGTGCATGTAAACGTTTGTGGAGCCCAAAAAATACGAGATCAGGATTTGGGAATGCTCGCGATTTTCTCATCAACGGTTTCTCGGGTCGCAATTCTGTCGCTTCCAACGCGTTCCTCGCGTCATTTTACATCGGAATTAGTCATGAGAAATGCACAAACACGGTTCTGGAGTTCAAAAAACACGAGATGAGGTTTTGGGAATGCTCGCGATTTTCTCGTCAACGTTTTCTCGGATCGCAATTCTGTAGCTTCCAACGTGGTCCTCGCGTCATTTTACATCCGAATTAGTCATGAGAAATGCACAAACACGGTTCTGGAGTTTAAAAAAAACGAGATCAGGGTTTGGGAATGCTCCCGATTTTCTCGTTAACGGATGCTCGGATCGCAATTCTGTCGCTTCCAACGTGTTCCTCGTGTCATTTTACGTCGGAAATAGTCACGAGTAGTGCACGTAAACGTTTCTGGATTCCAAAAAACACGAGTTCAGGTTTTGGGAATGCTCGCGATTTTCTCGTCAACGGTTTCCCGGATCGCAATTCTGTCGCTTCCAACGTGTTCCTCGTGTCATTTTACGTCAGAAATAGTCACGAGGAGTTCACGTGAACGTTTATGGAGTCCAAAAAACACGAGTTCAGGTTTTGGGAATGCTCGCGATTTTCTCGTCAACGGTTTCCCGGATCGCAATTCTGTCGCTTCCAACGTGTTCCTCGCGTCATTTTACATCGGAATTAGTCTTGAGAAATGCACAAACACGGTTCTGGAGTTCAAAAAACACGAGATGAGGTTTTGGGAATGCTCGCGATTTTCTCGTCAACGGTTTCTCGGATCGCAATTCTGTAGCTTCCAACGTGTTCCTCGTGTCATTTTACGTCGGAAATTTCTCACGAGTAGTGCACGTAAACGTTTCTGGATTCCAAAAAACACGAGTTCAGGTTTTGGGAATGCTCGCGATTTTCTCGTCAACGGTTTCCCGGATCGCAATTCTGCCACTTCCAACGTGTTCCTCGCGTCATTTTACATCGGAATTAGTCTTGAGAAATGCACAAACACGGTTCTGGAGTTCAAAAAACACGAGATGAGGTTTTGGGAATGCTCGCGATTTTCTCGTCAACGGTTTCTCGGATCGCAATTCTGTAGCTTCCAACGTGTTCCTCGTGTCATTTTACGTCGGAAATAGTCACGAGTAGTGCACGTAAACGTTTCTGGATTCCAAAAAACACGAGTTCAGGTTTTGGGAATGCTCGCGATTTTCTCGTCAACGGTTTCCCGGATCGCAATACTGTCGCTTCCAACGTGTTCCTCGTGTCATTTTACGTCGGAAATAGTCACGAGCAGTGCATGTAAACGTTTATGGAGTCCAAAAAACACGAGTTCAGGTTCTGCGAATGCTCGCGATTTTCTCGTCAACGGTTTCTCGGATCGCAATTCTGTAGCTTCCAACGTGGTCCTCGCGTCATTTTACATCCGAATTAGTCATGAGAAATGCACAAACACGGTTCTGGAGTTTAAAAAAAACGAGATCAGGGTTTGGGAATGCTCCCGATTTTCTCGTTAACGGATGCTCGGATCGCAATTCTGTCGCTTCCAACGTGTTCCTCGTGTCATTTTACGTCGGAAATAGTCACGAGTAGTGCACGTAAACGTTTCTGGATTCCAAAAAACACGAGTTCAGGTTTTGGGAATGCTCGCGATTTTCTCGTCAACGGTTTCTCGGATCGCAATTCTGTCACTTCCAACGTGTTCCTCGCGTCATTTTACGTCGGAAATAGTGACGAGAAATGCACGTAAACGTTTCTGGATTCCAAAAAACACGAGTTCAGGTTTTGGGAATGCTCGCAATTTTCTCGTCAACGGTTTCTCGGATCGCAATTCTGTCGCTTCCATCGCGTTCCTAGCGTCATTTTACGTCGGAAATAGTCACGAGCAGTGCATGTAAACGTTTGTGGAGCCCAAAAAACACGAGATCAGGATTTAGGAATGCTCGCGATTTTCTCGTCAACGTTTTCTCGGATCGCAATTCTGTCGCTTCCAACGTGTTCCTCGTATCATTTTACGTCGGAAATAGTCACGAGTAGTGCACGTAAACGTTTTGGATTCCAAAAAACACGAGTTCAGGTTTTGGGAATGCTCGCGATTTTCTCGTCAACGGTTTCTCGGATCGCAATTCTGTCGCCTCCATCGCGTTCCTAGCGTCATTTTACGTCGGAAATAGTCACGAGCAGTGCATGTAAACGTTTGTGGAGCCCAAAAAACACGAGATCAGGATTTGGGAATGCTCGCGATTTTCTCGTCAACGTTTTCTCGGATCGCAATTCTGTAGCTTCCAACGTGTTCCTCGCGTCATTTTACATCCGAATTAGTCATGAGAAATGCACAAACACGGTTCTGGCGTTCAAAAAACACGAGATGAGGTTTTGGGAATGCTCGCGATCTTCTCATCAACGGTTTCTCGGATCGCAATTCTGTCGCTCCAACGCGTTCCTCGCGTCATTTTACATCGGAATTAGTCTTGAGAAATGCACAAACACGGTTCTGGAGTTCAAAAAACACGAGATGAGGTTTTGGGAATGCTCCCGATTTTCTCGTTAACGGATGCTCGGATCGCAATTCTGTCGCTTCCAACGTGTTCCTCGTGTCATTTTACGTCGGAAATAGTCACGAGTAGTTCACGTGAACGTTTATGGAGTCCAAAAAACACGAGTTCAGGTTCTGGGAATGCTCGCGATTTGCTCGTCAACGGTTTCTCGGATCGCAATTCTGTCGCTTCCAACGCGTTCCTCGCGTCATTTTACATCGGAATTAGTCATGAGAAATGCACAAACACGGTTCTGGAATTAAAAAAACACGAGATCAGGGTTTGGGAATGCTCGCGATTTTCTCGTCAACGGTTTCTCGGATCGCAATTCTGTCACTTCCAACGTGTTCCTCGCGTCATTTTACGTCGGAAATAGTGACGAGAAATGCACGTAAACGTTTCTGGATTCCAAAAAACACGAGTTCAGGTTTTGGGAATGCTCGCAATTTTCTCGTCAACGGTTTCTCGGATCGCAATTCTGTCGCTTCCAATGTGTTCCTCGTGTCATTTTAGGTCGGAAATAGTCACGAGCAGTGCATGTGAACGTTTGTGGAGCCCAAAAAACACGAGATCAGGATTTGGGAATGCTCGCGATTTTCTCGTCAACGTTTTCTCGGATCGCAATTCTGTCGCTTCCAACGTGTTCCTCGTGTCATTTTACGTCAGAAATAGTCACGAGGAGTGCACGTGAACGTTTGTGGAGTCCAAAAAACACGAGTTCAGGTTCTGGGAATGCTCGCGATTTTCTCGTCAACGTTTTCACGGATCGCAATTCTGTAGCTTCCAACGTGGTCCTCGCGTCATTTTACATCCGAATTAGTCATGAGAAATGCACAAACACGGTTCTGGAGTTAAAAAAACGAGATCAGGGTTTGGGAATGCTCCCGATTTTCTCGTTAACGGATGCTCGGATCGCAATTCTGTCGCTTCCAACGTGTTCCTCGTGTCATTTTACGTCGGAATTAGTCTTGAGAAATGCACAAACACTGTTCTGGCGTTCAAAAAACACGAGATGAGGTTTTGGGAATGCTCGCGATCTTCTCGTCAACGGTTTCTCGGATCGCAATTCTGTCGCTTCCAACGCGTTCCTCGCGTCATTTTACATCGGAAATAGTCACGAGTAGTGCACGTAAACGTTTCTGGATTCCAAAAAACATGAGTTCAGGTTTTGGGAATGCTCGCGATTTTCTCGTCAACGGTTTCCCGGATCGCAATACTGTCGCTTCCAACGTGTTCCTCGTGTCATTTTACGTCGGAAATAGTCACGAGCAGTGCATGTAAACGTTTGTGGAGCCCAAAAAACACGAGATCAGGATTTGGGAATGCTCGCGATTTTCTCGTCAACGTTTTCTCGGATCGCAATTCTGTCGCTTCCAACGTGTTCCTCGTGTCATTTTACGTCAGAAATAGTCACGAGGAGTGCACGTGAACGTTTGTGGAGTCCAAAAAACACGAGTTCAGGTTCTGGGAATGCTCGCGATTTTCTCGTCAACGTTTTCACGGATCGCAATTCTGTAGCTTCCAACGTGGTCCTCGCGTCATTTTACATCCGAATTAGTCATGAGAAATGCACAAACACGGTTCTGGAGTTAAAAAAACGAGATCAGGGTTTGGGAATGCTCCCGATTTTCTCGTTAACGGATGCTCGGATCGCAATTCTGTCGCTTCCAACGTGTTCCTCGTGTCATTTTACGTCGGAATTAGTCTTGAGAAATGCACAAACACTGTTCTGGCGTTCAAAAAACACGAGATGAGGTTTTGGGAATGCTCGCGATCTTCTCGTCAACGGTTTCTCGGATCGCAATTCTGTCGCTTCCAACGCGTTCCTCGCGTCATTTTACATCGGAAATAGTCACGAGTAGTGCACGTAAACGTTTCTGGATTCCAAAAAACATGAGTTCAGGTTTTGGGAATGCTCGCGATTTTCTCGTCAACGGTTTCCCGGATCGCAATACTGTCGCTTCCAACGTGTTCCTCGTGTCATTTTACGTCGGAAATAGTCACGAGCAGTGCATGTAAACGTTTATGGAGCCCAAAAAACACGAGATCAGGATTTGGGAATGCTCGCGATTTTCTCGTCAACGTTTTCTCGGATCGCAATTCTGTAGCTTCCAACGTGTTCCTCGCGTCATTTTACATCCGAATTAGTCATGAGAAATGCACAAACACGGTTCTGGCGTTCAAAAAACACGAGATGAGGTTTTGGGAATGCTCGCGATCTTCTCATCAACGGTTTCTCGGATCGCAATTCTGTCGCTTCCAACGCGTTCCTCGCGTCATTTTACATCGGAATTAGTCATGAGAAATGCACAAACACGGTTCTGGAGTTCAAAAAACACGAGATGAGGTTTTGGGAATGCTCGCGATTTTCTCGTCAACGTTTTCTCGGATCGCAATTCTGTAGCTTCCAACGTGGTCCTCGCGTCATTTTACATCCGAATTAGTCATGAGAAATGCACAAACACGGTTCTGGAGTTAAAAAAAACGAGATCAGGGTTTGGGAATGCTCCCGATTTTCTCGTTAACAGATGCTCGGATCGCAATTCTGTCGCTTCCAACGTGTTCCTCGTGTCATTTTACGTCGGAATTAGTCTTGAGAAATGCACAAACACGTTTCTGGCGTTCAAAAAACACGAGATGAAGTTTTGGGAATGCTCGCGATCTTCTCGTCAACGGTTTCTCGGATCGCAATTCTGTCGCTTCCAACGCGTTCCTCGCGTCATTTTACATCGGAATTAGTCATGAGAAATGCACAAACACGGTTCTGGAGTTCAAAAAACACGAGATGAGATTTTGGGAATGCTCGCGATTTTCTCGTCAACGGTTTCTCGGATCGCAATTCTGTAGCTTCCAACGTGTTCCTCGTGTCATTTTACGTCGGAAATAGTCACGAGTAGTGCACGTAAACGTTTCTGGATTCCAAAAAACACGAGTTCAGGTTTTGGGAAGGCTCGCGATTTTCTCGTCAACAGTTTCCCGGATCGCAATTCTGTCGCTTCCATCGCGTTCCCAGCGTCATTTTACGTCGGAAATAGTCACGAGCAGTACACGTAAACGTTTCTGGAGTCGAAAAAACACGAGTTCAGGTTTTGGGAATACTCGCGATTTTCTCGTCAACGGTTTCCCGGATCGCAATTCTGTCGCTTCCAACGTGTTCCTCGTGTCATTTTACGTCAGAAATAGTCACGAGGAGTTCACGTGAACGTTTATGGAGTCCAAAAAACACGAGTTCAGGTTCTGGGAATGCTCGCGATTTTCTCGTCAACGGTTTCTCGGATCGCAATTCTGTCGCTTCCAACGTGTTCCTCGTGTCATTTTACGTCGGAAATAGTCACGAGTAGTGCACGTAAACGTTTTGGATTCCAAAAAACACGAGTTCTGGTTTTGGGAATGCTCGCGATTTTCTCGTCAACGGTTTCTCGGATCGCAATTCTGTCGCTTCCATCGCGTTCCTAGCGTCATTTTACGTCGGAAATAGTCACGAGCAGTGCATGTAAACGTTTGTGGAGCCCAAAAAACACGAGATCAGGATTTGGGAATGCTCGCGATTTTCTCGTCAACGTTTTCTCGGATCGCAATTCTGTCGCTTCCAACGTGTTCCTCGTGTCATTTTACGTCGGAAATAGTCACGAGTAGTGCACGTAAACGTTTTGGATTCCAAAAAACACGAGTTCAGGTTTTGGGAATGCTCGCGATTTTCTCGTCAACGGTTTCTCGGATCGCAATTCTGTCGCTTCCATCGCGTTCCTAGCGTCATTTTACGTCGGAAATAGTCACGAGCAGTGCATGTAAACGTTTGTGGAGCCCAAAAAATACGAGATCAGGATTTGGGAATGCTCGCGATTTTCTCATCAACGGTTTCTCGGGTCGCAATTCTGTCGCTTCCAACGCGTTCCTCGCGTCATTTTACATCGGAATTAGTCATGAGAAATGCACAAACACGGTTCTGGAGTTCAAAAAACACGAGATGAGGTTTTGGGAATGCTCGCGATTTTCTCGTCAACGTTTTCTCGGATCGCAATTCTGTAGCTTCCAACGTGGTCCTCGCGTCATTTTACATCCGAATTAGTCATGAGAAATGCACAAACACGGTTCTGGAGTTTAAAAAAAACGAGATCAGGGTTTGGGAATGCTCCCGATTTTCTCGTTAACGGATGCTCGGATCGCAATTCTGTCGCTTCCAACGTGTTCCTCGTGTCATTTTACGTCGGAAATAGTCACGAGTAGTGCACGTAAACGTTTCTGGATTCCAAAAAACACGAGTTCAGGTTTTGGGAATGCTCGCGATTTTCTCGTCAACGGTTTCCCGGATCGCAATTCTGTCGCTTCCAACGTGTTCCTCGTGTCATTTTACGTCAGAAATAGTCACGAGGAGTTCACGTGAACGTTTATGGAGTCCAAAAAACACGAGTTCAGGTTTTGGGAATGCTCGCGATTTTCTCGTCAACGGTTTCCCGGATCGCAATTCTGTAGCTTCCAACGTGGTCCTCGCGTCATTTTACATCCGAATTAGTCATGAGAAATGCACAAACACGGTTCTGGAGTTAAAAAAAACGAGATCAGGGTTTGGGAATGCTCCCGATTTTCTCGTTAACAGATGCTCGGATCGCAATTCTGTCGCTTCCAACGTGTTCCTCGTGTCATTTTACGTCGGAATTAGTCTTGAGAAATGCACAAACACGTTTCTGGCGTTCAAAAAACACGAGATGAAGTTTTGGGAATGCTCGCGATCTTCTCGTCAACGGTTTCTCGGATCGCAATTCTGTCGCTTCCAACGCGTTCCTCGCGTCATTTTACATCGGAATTAGTCATGAGAAATGCACAAACACGGTTCTGGAGTTCAAAAAACACGAGATGAGATTTTGGGAATGCTCGCGATTTTCTCGTCAACGGTTTCTCGGATCGCAATTCTGTAGCTTCCAACGTGTTCCTCGTGTCATTTTACGTCGGAAATAGTCACGAGTAGTGCACGTAAACGTTTCTGGATTCCAAAAAACACGAGTTCAGGTTTTGGGAAGGCTCGCGATTTTCTCGTCAACAGTTTCCCGGATCGCAATTCTGTCGCTTCCATCGCGTTCCCAGCGTCATTTTACGTCGGAAATAGTCACGAGCAGTACACGTAAACGTTTCTGGAGTCGAAAAAACACGAGTTCAGGTTTTGGGAATACTCGCGATTTTCTCGTCAACGGTTTCCCGGATCGCAATTCTGTCGCTTCCAACGTGTTCCTCGTGTCATTTTACGTCAGAAATAGTCACGAGGAGTTCACGTGAACGTTTATGGAGTCCAAAAAACACGAGTTCAGGTTCTGGGAATGCTCGCGATTTTCTCGTCAACGGTTTCTCGGATCGCAATTCTGTCGCTTCCAACGTGTTCCTCGTGTCATTTTACGTCGGAAATAGTCACGAGTAGTGCACGTAAACGTTTTGGATTCCAAAAAACACGAGTTCTGGTTTTGGGAATGCTCGCGATTTTCTCGTCAACGGTTTCTCGGATCGCAATTCTGTCGCTTCCATCGCGTTCCTAGCGTCATTTTACGTCGGAAATAGTCACGAGCAGTGCATGTAAACGTTTGTGGAGCCCAAAAAACACGAGATCAGGATTTGGGAATGCTCGCGATTTTCTCGTCAACGTTTTCTCGGATCGCAATTCTGTCGCTTCCAACGTGTTCCTCGTGTCATTTTACGTCGGAAATAGTCACGAGTAGTGCACGTAAACGTTTTGGATTCCAAAAAACACGAGTTCAGGTTTTGGGAATGCTCGCGATTTTCTCGTCAACGGTTTCTCGGATCGCAATTCTGTCGCTTCCATCGCGTTCCTAGCGTCATTTTACGTCGGAAATAGTCACGAGCAGTGCATGTAAACGTTTGTGGAGCCCAAAAAATACGAGATCAGGATTTGGGAATGCTCGCGATTTTCTCATCAACGGTTTCTCGGGTCGCAATTCTGTCGCTTCCAACGCGTTCCTCGCGTCATTTTACATCGGAATTAGTCATGAGAAATGCACAAACACGGTTCTGGAGTTCAAAAAACACGAGATGAGGTTTTGGGAATGCTCGCGATTTTCTCGTCAACGTTTTCTCGGATCGCAATTCTGTAGCTTCCAACGTGGTCCTCGCGTCATTTTACATCCGAATTAGTCATGAGAAATGCACAAACACGGTTCTGGAGTTTAAAAAAAACGAGATCAGGGTTTGGGAATGCTCCCGATTTTCTCGTTAACGGATGCTCGGATCGCAATTCTGTCGCTTCCAACGTGTTCCTCGTGTCATTTTACGTCGGAAATAGTCACGAGTAGTGCACGTAAACGTTTCTGGATTCCAAAAAACACGAGTTCAGGTTTTGGGAATGCTCGCGATTTTCTCGTCAACGGTTTCCCGGATCGCAATTCTGTCGCTTCCAACGTGTTCCTCGTGTCATTTTACGTCAGAAATAGTCACGAGGAGTTCACGTGAACGTTTATGGAGTCCAAAAAACACGAGTTCAGGTTTTGGGAATGCTCGCGATTTTCTCGTCAACGGTTTCCCGGATCGCAATTCTGTCGCTTCCAACGTGTTCCTCGCGTCATTTTACATCGGAATTAGTCTTGAGAAATGCACAAACACGGTTCTGGAGTTCAAAAAACACGAGATGAGGTTTTGGGAATGCTCGCGATTTTCTCGTCAACGGTTTCTCGGATCGCAATTCTGTAGCTTCCAACGTGTTCCTCGTGTCATTTTACGTCGGAAATTTCTCACGAGTAGTGCACGTAAACGTTTCTGGATTCCAAAAAACACGAGTTCAGGTTTTGGGAATGCTCGCGATTTTCTCGTCAACGGTTTCCCGGATCGCAATTCTGCCACTTCCAACGTGTTCCTCGCGTCATTTTACATCGGAATTAGTCTTGAGAAATGCACAAACACGGTTCTGGAGTTCAAAAAACACGAGATGAGGTTTTGGGAATGCTCGCGATTTTCTCGTCAACGGTTTCTCGGATCGCAATTCTGTAGCTTCCAACGTGTTCCTCGTGTCATTTTACGTCGGAAATAGTCACGAGTAGTGCACGTAAACGTTTCTGGATTCCAAAAAACACGAGTTCAGGTTTTGGGAATGCTCGCGATTTTCTCGTCAACGGTTTCCCGGATCGCAATACTGTCGCTTCCAACGTGTTCCTCGTGTCATTTTACGTCGGAAATAGTCACGAGCAGTGCATGTAAACGTTTGTGGAGCCCAAAAAACACGAGATCAGGATTTGGGAATGCTCGCGATTTTCTCGTCAACGTTTTCTCGGATCGCAATTCTGTAGCTTCCAACGTGTTCCTCGCGTCATTTTACATCCGAATTAGTCATGAGAAATGCACAAACACGGTTCTGGCGTTCAAAAAACACGAGATGAGGTTTTGGGAATGCTCGCGATCTTCTCATCAACGGTTTCTCGGATCGCAATTCTGTCGCTTCCAACGCGTTCCTCGCGTCATTTTACATCGGAATTAGTCATGAGAAATGCACAAACACGGTTCTGGAGTTCAAAAAACACGAGATGAGGTTTTGGGAATGCTCGCGATTTTCTCGTCAACGTTTTCTCGGATCGCAATTCTGTAGCTTCCAACGTGGTCCTCGTGTCATTTTACGTCGGAATTAGTCTTGAGAAATGCACAAACACGTTTCTGGCGTTCAAAAAACACGAGATGAAGTTTTGGGAATGCTCGCGATCTTCTCGTCAACGGTTTCTCGGATCGCAATTCTGTCGCTTCCAACGCGTTCCTCGCGTCATTTTACATCGGAATTAGTCATGAGAAATGCACAAACACGGTTCTGGAGTTCAAAAAACACGAGATGAGATTTTGGGAATGCTCGCGATTTTCTCGTCAACGGTTTCTCGGATCGCAATTCTGTAGCTTCCAACGTGTTCCTCGTGTCATTTTACGTCGGAAATAGTCACGAGTAGTGCACGTAAACGTTTCTGGATTCCAAAAAACACGAGTTCAGGTTTTGGGAAGGCTCGCGATTTTCTCGTCAACAGTTTCCCGGATCGCAATTCTGTCGCTTCCATCGCGTTCCTAGCGTCATTTTACGTCGGAAATAGTCACGAGCAGTACACGTAAACGTTTCTGGAGTCGAAAAAACACGAGTTCAGGTTCTGGGAATGCTCGCGATTTTCTCGTCAACGGTTTCTCGGATCGCAATTCTGTCGCTTCCAACGCGTTCCTCGCGTCATTTTACATCGGAATTAGTCATGAGAAATGCACAAACACGGTTCTGGAATTAAAAAAACACGAGATCAGGGTTTGGGAATGCTCGCGATTTTCTCGTCAACGTTTTCTCGGATCGCAATTCTGTCGCTTCCAACGTGTTCCTCGTGTCATTTTACGTCGGAAATAGTCACGACTAGTGCACGTAAACGTTTTGGATTCCAAAAAACACGAGTTCAGGTTTTGGGAATGCTCGCGATTTTCTCGTCAACGGTTTCTCGGATCGCAATTCTGTCGCTTCCAACGCGTTCCTCGCGTCATTTTACATCGGAATTAGTCATGAGAAATGCACAAACACGGTTCTGGAGTTCAAAAAACACGAGATGAGGTTTTGGGAATGCTCGCGATTTTCTCGTCAACGTTTTCTCGGATCGCAATTCTGTAGCTTCCAACGTGGTCCTCGCGTCATTTTACATCCGAATTAGTCATGAGAAATGCACAAACACGGTTCTGGAGTTTAAAAAAAACGAGATCAGGGTTTGGGAATGCTCCCGATTTTCTCGTTAACGGATGCTCGGATCGCAATTCTGTCGCTTCCAACGTGTTCCTCGTGTCATTTTACGTCGGAAATAGTCACGAGTAGTGCACGTAAACGTTTCTGGATTCCAAAAAACACGAGTTCAGGTTTTGGGAATGCTCGCGATTTTCTCGTCAACGGTTTCCCGGATCGCAATTCTGTCGCTTCCAACGTGTTCCTCGTGTCATTTTACGTCAGAAATAGTCACGAGGAGTTCACGTGAACGTTTATGGAGTCCAAAAAACACGAGTTCAGGTTTTGGGAATGCTCGCGATTTTCTCGTCAACGGTTTCCCGGATCGCAATTCTGTCGCTTCCAACGTGTTCCTCGTGTCATTTTACGTCAGAAATAGTCACGAGGAGTTCACGTGAACGTTTATGGAGTCCAAAAAACACGAGTTCAGGTTCTGCGAATGCTCGCGATTTTCTCGTCAACGGTTTCTCGGATCGCAATTCTGTAGCTTCCAACGTGGTCCTCGCGTCATTTTACATCCGAATTAGTCATGAGAAATGCACAAACACGGTTCTGGAGTTTAAAAAAAACGAGATCAGGGTTTGGGAATGCTCCCGATTTTCTCGTTAACGGATGCTCGGATCGCAATTCTGTCGCTTCCAACGTGTTCCTCGTGTCATTTTACGTCGGAAATAGTCACGAGTAGTGCACGTAAACGTTTCTGGATTCCAAAAAACACGAGTTCAGGTTTTGGGAATGCTCGCGATTTTCTCGTCAACGGTTTCTCGGATCGCAATTCTGTCACTTCCAACGTGTTCCTCGCGTCATTTTACGTCGGAAATAGTGACGAGAAATGCACGTAAACGTTTCTGGATTCCAAAAAACACGAGTTCAGGTTTTGGGAATGCTCGCAATTTTCTCGTCAACGGTTTCTCGGATCGCAATTCTGTCGCTTCCATCGCGTTCCTAGCGTCATTTTACGTCGGAAATAGTCACGAGCAGTGCATGTAAACGTTTGTGGAGCCCAAAAAACACGAGATCAGGATTTAGGAATGCTCGCGATTTTCTCGTCAACGTTTTCTCGGATCGCAATTCTGTCGCTTCCAACGTGTTCCTCGTATCATTTTACGTCGGAAATAGTCACGAGTAGTGCACGTAAACGTTTTGGATTCCAAAAAACACGAGTTCAGGTTTTGGGAATGCTCGCGATTTTCTCGTCAACGGTTTCTCGGATCGCAATTCTGTCGCTTCCATCGCGTTCCTAGCGTCATTTTACGTCGGAAATAGTCACGAGCAGTGCATGTAAACGTTTGTGGAGCCCAAAAAACACGAGATCAGGATTTGGGAATGCTCGCGATTTTCTCGTCAACGTTTTCTCGGATCGCAATTCTGTAGCTTCCAACGTGTTCCTCGCGTCATTTTACATCCGAATTAGTCATGAGAAATGCACAAACACGGTTCTGGCGTTCAAAAAACATGAGATGAGGTTTTGGGAATGCTCGCGATCTTCTCATCAACGGTTTCTCGGATCGCAATTCTGTCGCTCCAACGCGTTCCTCGCGTCATTTTACATCGGAATTAGTCTTGAGAAATGCACAAACACGGTTCTGGAGTTCAAAAAACACGAGATGAGGTTTTGGGAATGCTCGCGATTTTCTCGTCAACGGTTTCTCGGATCGCAATTCTGTAGCTTCCCACGTGTTCCTCGTGTCATTTTACGTCAGAAATAGTCACGAGTAGTGCACGTAAACGTTTCTGGATTCCAAAAAACACGAGTTCAGGTTTTGGGAATGCTCGCGATTTTCTCGTCAACGGTTTCCCGGATCGCAATTCTGTCGCTTCCAACGTGTTCCTCGTTTCATTTTACGTCAGAAATAGTCACGAGGAGTTCACGTGAACGTTTATGGAGTCCAAAAAACACGAGTTCAGGTTCTGGGAATGCTCGCGATTTGCTCGTCAACGGTTTCTCGGATCGCAATTCTGTCGCTTCCAACGCGTTCCTCGCGTCATTTTACATCGGAATTAGTCATGAGAAATGCACAAACACGGTTCTGGAATTAAAAAAACACGAGATCAGGGTTTGGGAATGCTCGCGATTTTCTCGTCAACGGTTTCTCGGATCGCAATTCTGTCACTTCCAACGTGTTCCTCGCGTCATTTTACGTCGGAAATAGTGACGAGAAATGCACGTAAACGTTTCTGGATTCCAAAAAACACGAGTTCAGGTTTTGGGAATGCTCGCAATTTTCTCGTCAACGGTTTCTCGGATCGCAATTCTGTCGCTTCCGTCGCGTTCCTAGCGTCATTTTACGTCGGAAATAGTCACGAGCAGTGCATGTAAACGTTTGTGGAGCCCAAAAAACACGAGATCAGGATTTGGGAATGCTCGCGATTTTCTCGTCAACGTTTTCTCGGATCGCAATTCTGTCGCTTCCAACGTGTTCCTCGTATCATTTTACGTCGGAAATAGTCACGAGTAGTGCACGTAAACGTTTTGGATTCCAAAAAACAGGAGTTCAGGTTTTGGGAATGCTCGCGATTTTCTCGTCAACGGTTTCTCGGATCTCAATTCTGTCGCTTCCATCGCGTTCCTAGCGTCATTTTACGTCGGAAATAGTCACGAGCAGTGCATGTAAACGTTTGTGGAGCCCAAAAAACACGAGATCAGGATTTGGGAATGCTCGCGATTTTCTCGTCAACGTTTTCTCGGATCGCAATTCTGTAGCTTCCAACGTGTTCCTCGCGTCATTTTACATCCGAATTAGTCATGAGAAATGCACAAACACGGTTCTGGCGTTCAAAAAACACGAGATGAGGTTTTGGGAATGCTCGCGATCTTCTCATCAACGGTTTCTCGGATCGCAATTCTGTCGCTTCCAACGCGTTCCTCGCGTCATTTTACATCGGAATTAGTCTTGAGAAATGCACAAACACGGTTCTGGAGTTCAAAAAACACGAGATGAGGTTTTGGGAATGCTCGCGATTTTCTCGTCAACGGTTTCTCGGATCGCAATTCTGTAGCTTCCAACGTGTTCCTCGTGTCATTTTACGTCAGAAATAGTCACGAGTAGTGCACGTAAACGTTTCTGGATTCCAAAAAACACGAGTTCAGGTTTTGGGAATGCTCGCGATTTTCTCGTCAACGGTTTCCCGGATCGCAATTCTGTCGCTTCCAACGTGTTCCTCGTTTCATTTTACGTCAGCAATAGTCACGAGGAGTTCACGTGAACGTTTATGGAGTCCAAAAAACACGAGTTCAGGTTCTGGGAATGCTCGCGATTTGCTCGTCAACGGTTTCTCGGATCGCAATTCTGTCGCTTCCAACGCGTTCCTCGCGTCATTTTACATCGGAATTAGTCATGAGAAATGCACAAACACGGTTCTGGAATTAAAAAAACACGAGATCAGGGTTTGGGAATGCTCGCGATTTTCTCGTCAACTGTTTCTCGGATCGCAATTCTGTCACTTCCAACGTGTTCCTCGCGTCATTTTACGTCGGAAATAGTGACGAGAAATGCACGTAAACGTTTCTGGATTCCAAAAAACACGAGTTCAGGTTTTGGGAATGCTCGCACTTTACTCGTCAACGGTTTCTCGGATCGCAATTCTGTCGCTTCCGTCGCGTTCCTAGCGTCATTTTACGTCGGAAATAGTCACGAGCAGTGCATGTAAACGTTTGTGGAGCCCAAAAAACACGAGATCAAGATTTGGGAATGCTCGCGATTTTCTCGTCAACGTTTTCTCGGATCGCAATTCTGTCGCTTCCAACGTGTTCCTCGTATCATTTTACGTCGGAAATAGTCACGAGTAGTGCACGTAAACGTTTTGGATTCCAAAAAACACGAGTTCAGGTTTTGGGAATGCTCGCGATTTTCTCGTCAACGGTTTCTCGGATCGCAATTCTGTCGCTTCCATCGCGTTCCTAGCGTCATTTTACGTCGGAAATAGTCACGAGCAGTGCATGTAAACGTTTGTGGAGCCCAAAAAACACGAGATCAGGATTTGGGAATGCTCGCGATTTTCTCGTCAACGTTTTCTCGGATCGCAATTCTGTAGCTTCCAACGTGTTCTTCGCGTCATTTTACATCCGAATTAGTCATGAGAAATGCACAAACACGGTTCTGGCGTTCAAAAAACACGAGATGAGGTTTTGGGAATGCTCGCGATCTTCTCATCAACGGTTTCTCGGATCGCAATTCTGTCGCTTCCAACGCGTTCCTCGCGTCATTTTACATCGGAATTAGTCATGAGAAATGCACAAACACGGTTCTGGAGTTCAAAAAACACGAGATGAGGTTTTGGGAATGCTCGCGATTTTCTCGTCAACGTTTTCTCGGATCGCAATTCTGTAGCTTCCAACGTGGTCCTCGCGTCATTTTACATCCGAATTAGTCATGAGAAATGCACAAACACGGTTCTGGAGTTAAAAAAAACGAGATCAGGGTTTGGGAATGCTCCCGATTTTCTCGTTAACGGATGCTCGGATCGCAATTTTGTCGCTTCCAACGTGTTCCTCGTGTCATTTTACGTCGGAATTAGTCTTGAGAAATGCACAAACACGTTTCTGGCGTTCAAAAAACACGAGATGAGGTTTTGGGAATGCTCGCGATCTTCTCGTCAACGGTTTCTCGGATCGCAATTCTGTCGCTTCCAACGCGTTCGTCGCGTCATTTTACATCGGAATTAGTCATGAGAAATGCACAAACACGGTTCTGGAGTTCAAAAAACACGAGATGAGATTTTGGGAATGCTCGCGATTTTCTCGTCAACGGTTTCTCGGATCGCAATTCCGTAGCTTCCAACGTGTTCCTCGTGTCATTTTACGTCGGAAATAGTCACGAGTAGTGCACGTAAACGTTTCTGGATTCCAAAAAACACGAGTTCAGGTTTTGGGAATGCTCGCGATTTTCTCGTCAACGGTTTCCCGGATCGCAATTCTGTCGCTTCCATCGCGTTCCTAGCGTCATTTTACGTCGGAAATAGTCACGAGCAGTACACGTAAACGTTTCTGGAGTCCAAAAAACACGAGTTCAGGTTTTGGGAATGCTCGCGATTTTCTCATCAACGGTTTCCCGGATCGCAATTCTGTCGCTTCCAACGTGTTCCTCGTGTCATTTTACGTCAGAAATAGTCACGAGGAGTTCACGTGAACGTTTGTGGAGTCCAAAAAACACGAGTTCAGGTTCTGGGAATGCTCGCGATTTTCTCGTCAACGGTTTCTCGGATCGCAATTCTGTCGCTTCCAACGCGTTCCTCGTGTCATTTTACGTCGGAAATAGTCACGAGTAGTGCACGTAAACGTTTTGGATTCCAAAAAACACGAGTTCTGGTTTTGGGAATGCTCGCGATTTTCTCGTCAACGGTTTCTCGGATCGCAATTCTGTCGCTTCCATCGCGTTCCTAGCGTCATTTTACGTCGGAAATAGTCACGAGCAGTGCATGTAAACGTTTGTGGAGCCCAAAAAACACGAGATCAGGATTTGGGAATGCTCGCGATTTTCTCGTCAACGTTTTCTCGGATCGCAATTCTGTCGCTTCCAACGTGTTCCTCGTGTCATTTTACGTCGGAAATAGTCACGAGTAGTGCACGTAAACGTTTTGGATTCCAAAAAACACGAGTTCAGGTTTTGGGAATGCTCGCGATTTTCTCGTCAACGGTTTCTCGGATCGCAATTCTGTCGCTTCCTTCGCGTTCCTAGCGTCATTTTACGTCGGAAATAGTCGCGAGCAGTGCATGTAAACGTTTGTGGAGCCCAAAAAATACGAGATCAGGATTTGGGAATGCTCGCGATTTTCTCATCAACGGTTTCTCGGGTCGCAATTCTGTCGCTTCCAACGCGTTCCTCGCGTCATTTTACATCGGAATTAGTCATGAGAAATGCACAAACACGGTTCTGGAGTTCAAAAAACACGAGATGAGGTTTTGGGAATGCTCGTGATTTTCTCGTCAACGGTTTCCCGGATCGCAATTCTGTCGCTTCCAACGTGTTCCTCGTGTCATTTTACGTCAGAAATAGTCACGAGGAGTTCACGTGAACGTTTATGGAGTCCAAAAAACACGAGTTCAGGTTTTGGGAATGCTCGCGATTTTCTCGTCAACGGTTTCCCGGATCGCAATTCTGTCGCTTCCAACGTGTTCCTCGTGTCATTTTACGTCAGAAATAGTCACGAGGAGTTCACGTGAACGTTTATGGAGTCCAAAAAACACGAGTTCAGGTTCTGCGAATGCTCGCGATTTTCTCGTCAACGGTTTCTCGGATCGCAATTCTGTAGCTTCCAACGTGGTCCTCGTGTCATTTTACGTCGGAAATAGTCACGAGTAGTGCACGTAAACGTTTTGGATTCCAAAAAACACGAGTTCAGGTTTTGGGAATGCTCGCGATTTTCTCGTCAACGGTTTCTCGGATCGCAATTCTGTCACTTCCAACGTGTTCCTCGCGTCATTTTACGTCGGAAATAGTGACGAGAAATGCACGTAAACGTTTCTGGATTCCAAAAAACACGAGTTCAGGTTTTGGGAATGCTCGCAATTTTCTCGTCAACGGTTTCTCGGATCGCAATTCTGTCGCTTCCATCGCGTTCCTAGCGTCATTTTACGTCGGAAATAGTCACGAGCAGTGCATGTAAACGTTTGTGGAGCCCAAAAAACACGAGATCAGGATTTAGGAATGCTCGCGATTTTCTCGTCAACGTTTTCTCGGATCGCAATTCTGTCGCTTCCAACGTGTTCCTCGTATCATTTTACGTCGGAAATAGTCACGAGTAGTGCACGTAAACGTTTTGGATTCCAAAAAACACGAGTTCAGGTTTTGGGAATGCTCGCGATTTTCTCGTCAACGGTTTCTCGGATCGCAATTCTGTCGCTTCCATCGCGTTCCTAGCGTCATTTTACGTCGGAAATAGTCACGAGCAGTGCATGTAAACGTTTGTGGAGCCCAAAAAACACGAGATCAGGATTTGGGAATGCTCGCGATTTTCTCGTCAACGTTTTCTCGGATCGCAATTCTGTAGCTTCCAACGTGTTCCTCGCGTCATTTTACATCCGAATTAGTCATGAGAAATGCACAAACACGGTTCTGGCGTTCAAAAAACACGAGATGAGGTTTTGGGAATGCTCGCGATCTTCTCATCAACGGTTTCTCGGATCGCAATTCTGTCGCTCCAACGCGTTCCTCGCGTCATTTTACATCGGAATTAGTCTTGAGAAATGCACAAACACGGTTCTGGAGTTCAAAAAACACGCGATGAGGTTTTGGGAATGCTCGCGATTTTCTCGTCAACGGTTTCTCGGATCGCTATTCTGTAGCTTCCCACGTGTTCCTCGTGTCATTTTACGTCAGAAATAGTCACGAGTAGTGCACGTAAACGTTTCTGGATTCCAAAAAACACGAGTTCAGGTTTTGGGAATGCTCGCGATTTTCTCGTCAACGGTTTCCCGGATCGCAATTCTGTCGCTTCCAACGTGTTCCTCGTTTCATTTTACGTCAGAAATAGTCACGAGGAGTTCACGTGAACGTTTATGGAGTCCAAAAAACACGAGTTCAGGTTCTGGGAATGCTCGCGATTTGCTCGTCAACGGTTTCTCGGATCGCAATTCTGTCGCTTCCAACGCGTTCCTCGCGTCATTTTACATCGGAATTAGTCATGAGAAATGCACAAACACGGTTCTGGAATTAAAAAAACACGAGATCAGGGTTTGGGAATGCTCGCAATTTTCTCGTCAACGGTTTCTCGGATCGCAATTCTGTCGCTTCCGTCGCGTTCCTAGCGTCATTTTACGTCGGAAATAGTCACGAGCAGTGCATGTAAACGTTTGTGGAGCCCAAAAAACACGAGATCAGGATTTGGGAATGCTCGCGATTTTCTCGTCAACGTTTTCTCGGATCGCAATTCTGTCGCTTCCAACGTGTTCCTCGTATCATTTTACGTCGGAAATAGTCACGAGTAGTGCACGTAAACGTTTTGGATTCCAAAAAACACGAGTTCAGGTTTTGGGAATGCTCGCGATTTTCTCGTCAACGGTTTCTCGGATCGCAATTCTGTCGCTTCCATCGCGTTCCTAGCGTCATTTTACGTCGGAAATAGTCACGAGCAGTGCATGTAAACGTTTGTGGAGCCCAAAAAACACGAGATCAGGATTTGGGAATGCTCGCGATTTTCTCGTCAACGTTTTCTCGGATCGCAATTCTGTAGCTTCCAACGTGTTCCTCGCGTCATTTTACATCCGAATTAGTCATGAGAAATGCACAAACACGGTTCTGGCGTTCAAAAAACACGAGATGAGGTTTTGGGAATGCTCGCGATCTTCTCATCAACGGTTTCTCGGATCGCAATTCTGTCGCTTCCAACGCGTTCCTCGCGTCATTTTACATCGGAATTAGTCTTGAGAAATGCACAAACACGGTTCTGGAGTTCAAAAAACACGAGTTCAGGTTTTGGGAATGCTCGCGATTTTCTCGTCAACGGTTTCCCGGATCGCAATTCTGTCGCTTCCAACGTGTTCCTCGTTTCATTTTACGTCAGAAATAGTCACGAGGAGTTCACGTGAACGTTTATGGAGTCCAAAAAACACGAGTTCAGGTTCTGGGAATGCTCGCGATTTGCTCGTCAACGGTTTCTCGGATCGCAATTCTGTCGCTTCCAACGCGTTCCTCGCGTCATTTTACATCGGAATTAGTCATGAGAAATGCACAAACACGGTTCTGGAATTAAAAAAACACGAGATCAGGGTTTGGGAATGCTCGCGATTTTCTCGTCAACTGTTTCTCGGATCGCAATTCTGTCACTTCCAACGTGTTCCTCGCGTCATTTTACGTCGCAAATAGTGACGAGAAATGCACGTAAACGTTTCTGGATTCCAAAAAACACGAGTTCAGGTTTTGGGAATGCTCGCACTTTACTCGTCAACGGTTTCTCGGATCGCAATTCTGTCGCTTCCGTCGCGTTCCTAGCGTCATTTTACGTCGGAAATAGTCACGAGCAGTGCATGTAAACGTTTGTGGAGCCCAAAAAACACGAGATCAAGATTTGGGAATGCTCGCGATTTTCTCGTCAACGTTTTCTCGGATCGCAATTCTGTCGCTTCCAACGTGTTCCTCGTATCATTTTACGTCGGAAATAGTCACGAGTAGTGCACGTAAACGTTTTGGATTCCAAAAAACACGAGTTCAGGTTTTGGGAATGCTCGCGATTTTCTCGTCAACGGTTTCTCGGATCGCAATTCTGTCGCTTCCATCGCGTTCCTAGCGTCATTTTACGTCGGAAATAGTCACGAGCAGTGCATGTAAACGTTTGTGGAGCCCAAAAAACACGAGATCAGGATTTGGGAATGCTCGCGATTTTCTCGTCAACGTTTTCTCGGATCGCAATTCTGTAGCTTCCAACGTGTTCTTCGCGTCATTTTACATCCGAATTAGTCATGAGAAATGCACAAACACGGTTCTGGCGTTCAAAAAACACGAGATGAGGTTTTGGGAATGCTCGCGATCTTCTCATCAACGGTTTCTCGGATCGCAATTCTGTCGCTTCCAACGCGTTCCTCGCGTCATTTTACATCGGAATTAGTCATGAGAAATGCACAAACACGGTTCTGGAGTTCAAAAAACACGAGATGAGGTTTTGGGAATGCTCGCGATTTTCTCGTCAACGTTTTCTCGGATCGCAAGTCTGTAGCTTCCAACGTGGTCCTCGCGTCATTTTACATCCGAATTAGTCATGAGAAATGCACAAACACGGTTCTGGAGTTAAAAAAAACGAGATCAGGGTTTGGGAATGCTCCCGATTTTCTCGTTAACGGATGCTCGGATCGCAATTTTGTCGCTTCCAACGTGTTCCTCGTGTCATTTTACGTCGGAATTAGTCTTGAGAAATGCACAAACACGTTTCTGGCGTTCAAAAAACACGAGATGAGGTTTTGGGAATGCTCGCGATCTTCTCGTCAACGGTTTCTCGGATCGCAATTCTGTCGCTTCCAACGCGTTCCTCGCGTCATTTTACATCGGAATTAGTCATGAGAAATGCACAAACACGGTTCTGGAGTTCAAAAAACACGAGATGAGATTTTGGGAATGCTCGCGATTTTCTCGTCAACGGTTTCTCGGATCGCAATTCTGTAGCTTCCAACGTGTTCCTCGTGTCATTTTACGTCGGAAATAGTCACGAGTAGTGCACGTAAACGTTTCTGGATTCCAAAAAACACGAGTTCAGGTTTTGGGAATGCTCGCGATTTTCTCGTCAACGGTTTCCCGGATCGCAATTCTGTCGCTTCCATCGCGTTCCTAGCGTCATTTTACGTCGGAAATAGTCACGAGCAGTACACGTAAACGTTTCTGGAGTCCAAAAAACACGAGTTCAGGTTTTGGGAATGCTCGCGATTTTCTCGTCAACGGTTTCCCGGATCGCAATTCTGTCGCTTCCAACGTGTTCCTCGTGTCATTTTACGTCAGAAATAGTCACGAGGAGTTCACGTGAACGTTTGTGGAGTCCAAAAAACACGAGTTCAGGTTCTGGGAATGCTCGCGATTTTCTCGTCAACGGTTTCTCGGATCGCAATTCTGTCGCTTCCAACGTGTTCCTCGTGTCATTTTACGTCGGAAATAGTCACGAGTAGTGCACGTAAACGTTTTGGATTCCAAAAAACACGAGTTCTGGTTTTGGGAATGCTCGCGATTTTCTCGTCAACGGTTTCTCGGATCGCAATTCTGTCGCTTCCATCGCGTTCCTAGCGTCATTTTACGTCGGAAATAGTCACGAGCAGTGCATGTAAACGTTTGTGGAGCCCAAAAAACACGAGATCAGGATTTGGGAATGCTCGCGATTTTCTCGTCAACGTTTTCTCGGATCGCAATTCTGTCGCTTCCAACGTGTTCCTCGTGTCATTTTACGTCGGAAATAGTCACGAGTAGTGCACGTAAACGTTTTGGATTCCAAAAAACACGAGTTCAGGTTTTGGGAATGCTCGCGATTTTCTCGTCAACGGTTTCTCGGATCGCAATTCTGTCGCTTCCATCGCGTTCCTAGCGTCATTTTACGTCGGAAATAGTCACGAGCAGTGCATGTAAACGTTTGTGGAGCCCAAAAAATACGAGATCAGGATTTGGGAATGCTCGCGATTTTCTCATCAACGGTTTCTCGGGTCGCAATTCTGTCGCTTCCAACGCGTTCCTCGCGTCATTTTACATCGGAATTAGTCATGAGAAATGCACAAACACGGTTCTGGAGTTCAAAAAACACGAGATGAGGTTTTGGGAATGCTGGCGATTTTCTCGTCAACGTTTTCTCGGATCGCAATTCTGTAGCTTCCAACGTGGTCCTCGCGTCATTTTACATCCGAATTAGTCATGAGAAATGCACAAACACGGTTCTGGAGTTAAAAAAAACGAGATCAGGGTTTGGGAATGCTCGCGATTTTCTCGTCAACGTTTTCTCGGATCGCAATTCTGTCGCTTCCAACGTGTTCCTCGTATCATTTTACGTCGGAAATAGTCACGAGTAGTGCACGTAAACGTTTTGGATTCCAAAAAACACGAGTTCAGGTTTTGGGAATGCTCGCGATTTTCTCGTCAGCGGTTTCTCGGATCGCAATTCTGTCGCTTCCATCGCGTTCCTAGCGTCATTTTACGTCGGAAATAGTCACGAGCAGTGCATGTAAACGTTTGTGGAGCCCAAAAAACACGAGATCAGGATTTGGGAATGCTCGCGATTTTCTCGTCAACGTTTTCTCGGATCGCAATTCTGTAGCTTCCAACGTGTTCTTCGCGTCATTTTACATCCGAATTAGTCATGAGAAATGCACAAACACGGTTCTGGCGTTCAAAAAACACGAGATGAGGTTTTGGGAATGCTCGCGATTTTCTCGTCAACGTTTTCTCGGATCGCAATTCTGTAGCTTCCAACGTGGTCCTCGCGTCATTTTACATCCGAATTAGTCATGAGAAATGCACAAACACGGTTCTGGAGTTAAAAAAAACGAGATCAGGGTTTGGGAATGCTCCCGATTTTCTCGTTAACGGATGCTCGGATCGCAATTCTGTCGCTTCCAACGTGTTCCTCGTGTCATTTTACGTCAGAATTAGTCTTGAGAAATGCACAAACACGTTTCTGGCGTTCAAAAAACACGAGATGAGGTTTTGGGAATGCTCGCGATCTTCTCGTCAACGGTTTCTCGGATCGTAATTCTGTCGCTTCCAACGCGTTCCTCGCGTCATTTTACATCGGAATTAGTCATGAGAAATGCACAAACACGGTTCTGGAGTTCAAAAAACACGAGATGAGATTTTGGGAATGCTCGCGATTTTCTCGTCAACGGTTTCTCGGATCGCAATTCTGTAGCTTCCAACGTGTTCCTCGTGTCATTTTACGTCGGAAATAGTCACGAGTAGTGCACGTAAACGTTTCTGGATTCCAAAAAACACGAGTTCAGGTTTTGGGAATGCTCGCGATTTTCTCGTCAACGGTTTCCCGGATCGCAATTCTGTCGCTTCCAACGTTTTCCTCGTGTCATTTTACGTCAGAAATAGTCACGAGGAGTTCACGTGAACGTTTGTGGAGTCCAAAAAACACGAGTTCAGGTTCTGGGAATGCTCGCGATTTTCTCGTCAACGGTTTCTCGGATCGCAATTCTGTCGCTTCCAACGTGTTCCTCGTGTCATTTTACGTCGGAAATAGTCACGAGTAGTGCACGTAAACGTTTTGGATTCCAAAAAACACGAGTTCTGGTTTTGGGAATGCTCGCGATTTTCTCGTCAACGGTTTCTCGGATCGCAATTCTGTCGCTTCCATCGCGTTCCTAGCGTCATTTTACGTCGGAAATAGTCACGAGCAGTGCATGTAAACGTTTGTGGAGCCCAAAAAACACGAGATCAGGATTTGGGAATGCTCGCGATTTTCTCGTCAACGTTTTCTCGGATCGCAATTCTGTCGCTTCCAACGTGTTCCTCGTGTCATTTTACGTCGGAAATAGTCACGAGTAGTGCACGTAAACGTTTTGGATTCCAAAAAACACGAGTTCAGGTTTTGGGAATGCTCGCGATTTTCTCGTCAACGGTTTCTCGGATCGCAATTCTGTCGCTTCCATCGCGTTCCTAGCGTCATTTTACGTCGGAAATAGTCACGAGCAGTGCATGTAAACGTTTGTGGAGCCCAAAAAATACGAGATCAGGATTTGGGAATGCTCGCGATTTTCTCATCAACGGTTTCTCGGGTCGCAATTCTGTCGCTTCCAACGCGTTCCTCGCGTCATTTTACATCGGAATTAGTCATGAGAAATGCACAAACACGGTTCTGGAGTTCAAAAAACACGAGATGAGGTTTTGGGAATGCTCGCGATTTTCTCGTCAACGTTTTCTCGGATCGCAATTCTGTAGCTTCCAACGTGGTCCTCGCGTCATTTTACATCCGAATTAGTCTTGAGAAATGCACAAACACGGTTCTGGAGTTAAAAAAAAACGAGATCAGGGTTTGGGAATGCTCCCGATTTTCTCGTTAACGGATGCTCGGATCGCAATTCTGTCGCTTCCAACGTGTTCCTCGTGTCATTTTACGTAGGAAATAGTCACGAGTAGTGCACGTAAACGTTTCTGGATTCCAAAAAACACGAGTTCAGGTTTTGGGAATGCTCGCGATCTTCTCATCAACGGTTTCTCGGATCGCAATTCTGTCGCTTCCAACGCGTTCCTCGCGTCATTTTACATCGGAATTAGTCTTGAGAAATGCACAAACACGGTTCTGGAGTTCAAAAAACACGAGATGAGGTTTTGGGAATGCTCGCGATTTTCTCGTCAACGGTTTCTCGGATCGCAATTCTGTAGCTTCCAACGTGTTCCTCGTGTCATTTTACGTCAGAAATAGTCACGAGTAGTGCACGTAAACGTTTCTGGATTCCAAAAAACACGAGTTCAGGTTTTGGGAATGCTCGCGATTTTCTCGTCAACGGTTTCCCGGATCGCAATTCTGTCGCTTCCAACGTGTTCCTCGTGTCATTTTACGTCGGAAATAGTCACGAGTAGTGCACGTAAACGTTTCTGGATTCCAAAAAACACGAGTTCAGGTTTTGGGAATGCTCGCGATTTTCTCGTCAACGGTTTCTCGGATCGCAATTCTGTCACTTCCAACGTGTTCCTCGCGTCATTTTACGTCGGAAATAGTGACGAGAAATGCACGTAAACGTTTCTGGATTCCAAAAAACACGAGTTCAGGTTTTGGGAATGCTCGCAATTTTCTCGTCAACGGTTTCTCGGATCGCAATTCTGTCGCTTCCATCGCGTTCCTAGCGTCATTTTACGTCGGAAATAGTCACGAGCAGTGCATGTAAACGTTTGTGGAGCCCAAAAAACACGAGATCAGGATTTAGGAATGCTCGCGATTTTCTCGTCAACGTTTTCTCGGATCGCAATTCTGTCGCTTCCAACGTGTTCCTCGTATCATTTTACGTCGGAAATAGTCACGAGTAGTGCACGTAAACGTTTTGAATTCCAAAAAACACGAGTTCAGGTTTTGGGAATGCTCGCGATTTTCTTGTCAACGGTTTCTCGGATCGCAATTCTGTCGCTTCCATCGCGTTCCTAGCGTCATTTTACGTCGGAAATAGTCACGAGCAGTGCATGTAAACGTTTGTGGAGCCCAAAAAACACGAGATCAGGATTTGGGAATGCTCGCGATTTTCTCGTCAACGTTTTCTCGGATCGCAATTCTGTAGCTTCCAACGTGTTCCTCGCGTCATTTTACATCCGAATTAGTCATGAGAAATGCACAAACACGGTTCTGGCGTTCAAAAAACACGAGATGAGGTTTTGGGAATGCTCGCGATCTTCTCATCAACGGTTTCTCGGATCGCAATTCTGTCGCTTCCAACGCGTTCCTCGCGTCATTTTACATCGGAATTAGTCTTGAGAAATGCACAAACACGGTTCTGGAGTTCAAAAAACACGAGATGAGGTTTTGGGAATGCTCGCGATTTTCTCGTCAACGGTTTCTCGGATCGCAATTCTGTAGCTTCTAACGTGTTCCTCGTGTCATTTTACGTCAGAAATAGTCACGAGTAGTGCACGTAAACGTTTCTGGATTCCAAAAAACACGAGTTCAGGTTTTGGGAATGCTCGCGATTTTCTCGTCAACGGTTTCCCGGATCGCAATTCTGTCGCTTCCAACGTGTTCCTCGTTTCATTTTACGTCAGAAATAGTCACGAGGAGTTCACGTGAACGTTTATGGAGTCCAAAAAACACGAGTTCAGGTTCTGGGAATGCTCGCGATTTGCTCGTCAACGGTTTCTCGGATCGCAATTCTGTCGCTTCCAATGCGTTCCTCGCGTCATTTTACATCGGAATTAGTCATGAGAAATGCACAAACACGGTTCTGGAATTAAAAAAACACGAGATCAGGGTTTGGGAATGCTCGCGATTTTCTCGTCAACGGTTTCTCGGATCGCAATTCTGTCACTTCCAACGTGTTCCTCGCGTCATTTTACGTCGGAAATAGTGACGAGAAATGCACGTAAACGTTTCTGGATTCCAAAAAACACGAGTTCAGGTTTTGGGAATGCTCGCAATTTTCTCGTCAACGGTTTCTCGGATCGCAATTCTGTCGCTTCCGTCGCGTTCCTAGCGTCATTTTACGTCGGAAATAGTCACGAGCAGTGCATGTAAACGTTTGTGGAGCCCAAAAAACACGAGATCAGGATTTGGGAATGCTCGCGATTTTCTCGTCAACGTTTTCTCGGATCGCAATTCTGTCGCTTCCAACGTGTTCCTCGTATCATTTTACGTCGGAAATAGTCACGAGTAGTGCACGTAAACGTTTTGGATTCCAAAAAACACGAGTTCAGGTTTTGGGAATGCTCGCGATTTTCTCGTCAACGGTTTCTCGGATCGCAATTCTGTCGCTTCCATCGCGTTCCTAGCGTCATTTTACGTCGGAAATAGTCACGAGCAGTGCATGTAAACGTTTGTGGAGCCCAAAAAACACGAGATCAGGATTTGGGAATGCTCGCGATTTTCTCGTCAACGTTTTCTCGGATCGCAATTCTGTAGCTTCCAACGTGTTCCTCGCGTCATTTTACATCCGAATTAGTCATGAGAAATGCACAAACACGGTTCTGGCGTTCAAAAAACACGAGATGAGGTTTTGGGAATGCTCGCGATCTTCTCATCAACGGTTTCTCGGATCGCAATTCTGTCGCTTCCAACGCGTTCCTCGCGTCATTTTACATCGGAATTAGTCTTGAGAAATGCACAAACACGGTTCTGGATTCCAAAAAACACGAGTTCAGGTTTTGGGAATGCTCGCGATTTTCTCGTCAACGGTTTCCCGGATCGCAATTCTGTCGCTTCCAACGTGTTCCTCGTTTCATTTTACGTCAGAAATAGTCACGAGGAGTTCACGTGAACGTTTATGGAGTCCAAAAAACACGAGTTCAGTTTCTGGGAATGCTCGCGATTTGCTCGTCAACGGTTTCTCGGATCGCAATTCTGTCGCTTCCAACGCGTTCCTCGCGTCATTTTACATCGGAATTAGTCATGAGAAATGCACAAACACGGTTCTGGAATTAAAAAAACACGAAATCAGGGTTTGGGAATGCTCGCGATTTTCTCGTCAACGGTTTCTCGGATCGCAATTCTGTCACTTCCAACGTGTTCCTCGCGTCATTTTACGTCGGAAATAGTGACGAGAAATGCACGTAAACGTTTCTGGATTCCAAAAAACACGAGTTCAGGTTTTGGGAATGCTCGCAATTTTCTCGTCAACGGTTTCTCGGATCGCAATTCTGTCGCTTCCGTCGCGTTCCTAGCGTCATTTTACGTCGGAAATAGTCACGAGCAGTGCATGTAAACGTTTGTGGAGCCCAAAAAACACGAGATCAGGATTTGGGAATGCTCGCGATTTTCTCGTCAACGTTTTCTCGGATCGCAATTCTGTCGCTTCCAACGTGTTCCTCGTATCATTTTACGTCGGAAATAGTCACGAGTAGTGCACGTAAACGTTTTGGATTCCAAAAAACACGAGTTCAGGTTTTGGGAATGCTCGCGATTTTCTCGTCAACGGTTTCTCGGATCGCAATTCTGTCGCTTCCATCGCGTTCCTAGCGTCATTTTACGTCGGAAATAGTCACGAGCAGTGCATGTAAACGTTTGTGGAGCCCAAAAAACACGAGATCAGGATTTGGGAATGCTCGCTATTTTCTCGTCAACGTTTTCTCGGATCGCAATTCTGTAGCTTCCAACGTGTTCCTCGCGTCATTTTACATCCGAATTAGTCATGAGAAATGCACAAACACGGTTCTGGCGTTCAAAAAACACGAGATGAGGTTTTGGGATTGCTCGCGATCTTTTCATCAACGGTTTCTCGGATAGCAATTCTGTCGCTTCCAACGCGTTCCTCGCGTCATTTTACATCGGAATTAGTCATGAGAAATGCACAAACACGGTTCTGGAGTTCAAAAAACACGAGATGAGGTTTTGGGAATGCTCGCGATTTTCTCGTCAACGTTTTCTCGGATCGCAATTCTGTAGCTTCCAACGTGGTCCTCGCGTCATTTTACATCCGAATTAGTCATGAGAAATGCACAAACACGGTTCTGGAGTTAAAAAAAACGAGATCAGGGTTTGGGAATGCTCCCGATTTTCTCGTTAACGGATGCTCGGATCGCAATTCTGTCGCTTCCAACGTGTTCCTCGTGTCATTTTACGTCGGAATTAGTCTTGAGAAATGCACAAACACGTTTCTGGCGTTCAAAAAACACGAGATGAGGTTTTGGGAATGCTCGCGATCTTCTCGTCAACGGTTTCTCGGATCGCAATTCTGTCGCTTCCAACGCGTTCCTCGCGTCATTTTACATCGGAATAAGTCATGAGAAATGCACAAACACGGTTCTGGAGTTCAAAAAACACGAGACGAGATTTTGGGAATGCTCGCGATTTTCTCGTCAACGGTTTCTCGGATCGCAATTCTGTAGCTTCCAACGTGTTCCTCGTGTCATTTTACGTCGGAAATAGTCACGAGTAGTGCACGTAAACGTTTCTGGATTCCAAAAACACGAGTTCAGGTTTTGGGAATGCTCGCGATTTTCTCGTCAACGGTTTCCCGGATCGCAATTCTGTCGCTTCCATCGCGTTCCTAGCGTCATTTTACGTCGGAAATAGTCACGAGCAGTACACGTAAACGTTTCTGGAGTCCAAAAAACACGAGTTCAGGTTTTGGGAATGCTCGCGATTTTCTCGTCAACGGTTTCCCGGATCGCAATTCTGTCGCTTCCAACGTGTTCCTCGTGTCATTTTACGTCAGAAATAGTCACGAGGAGTTCACGTAAACGTTTGTGGAGTCCAAAAAACACGAGTTCAGGTTCTGGGAATGCTCGCGATTTTCTCGTCAACGGTTTCTCGGATCGCAATTCTGTCGCTTCCAACGTGTTCCTCGTGTCATTTTACGTCGGAAATAGTCACGAGTAGTGCACGTAAACGTTTTGGATTCCAAAAAACACGAGTTCTGGTTTTGGGAATGCTCGCGATTTTCTCGTCAACGGTTTCTCGGATCGCAATTCTGTCGCTTCCATCGCGTTCCTAGCGTCATTTTACGTCGGAAATAGTCACGAGCAGTGCATGTAAACGTTTGTGGAGCCCAAAAAACACGAGATCAGGATTTGGGAATGCTCGCGATTTTCTCGTCAACGTTTTCTCGGATCGCAATTCTGTCGCTTCCAACGTGTTCCTCGTGTCATTTTACGTCGGAAATAGTCACGAGTAGTGCACGTAAACGTTTTGGATTCCAAAAAACACGAGTTCTGGTTTTGGGAATGCTCGCGATTTTCTCGTCAACGGTTTCTCGGATCGCAATTCTGTCGCTTCCATCGCGTTCCTAGCGTCATTTTACGTCGGAAATAGTCACGAGCAGTGCATGTAAACGTTTGTGGAGCCCAAAAAACACGAGATCAGGATTTGGGAATGCTCGCGATTTTCTCGTCAACGTTTTCTCGGATCGCAATTCTGTAGCTTCCAACGTGGTCCTCGCGTCATTTTACATCCGAATTAGTCATGAGAAATGCACAAACACGGTTCTGGAGTTAAAAAAAACGAGATCAGGGTTTGGGAATGCTCCCGGTTTTCTCGTTAACGGATGCTCGGATCGCAATTCTGTCGCTTCCAACGTGTTCCTCGTGTCATTTTACGTAGGAAATAGTCACGAGTAGTGCACGTAAACGTTTCTGGATTCCAAAAAACACGAGTTCAGGTTTTGGGAATGCTCGCGATCTTCTCATCAACGGTTTCTCGGATCGCAATTCTGTCGCTTCCAACGCGTTCCTCGCGTCATTTTACATCGGAATTAGTCTTGAGAAATGCACAAACACGGTTCTGGAGTTCAAAAAACACGAGATGAGGTTTTGGGAATGCTCGCGATTTTCTCGTCAACGGTTTCTCGGATCGCAATTCTGTAGCTTCCAACGTGTTCCTCGTGTCATTTTACGTCAGAAATAGTCACGAGTAGTGCACGTAAACGTTTCTGGATTCCAAAAAACACGAGTTCAGGTTTTGGGAATGCTCGCGATTTTCTCGTCAACGGTTTCCCGGATCGCAATTCTGTCGCTTCCAACGTGTTCCTCGTGTCATTTTACGTCGGAAATAGTCACGAGTAGTGCACGTAAACGTTTCTGGATTCCAAAAAACACGAGTTCAGGTTTTGGGAATGCTCGCGATTTTCTCGTCAACGGTTTCTCGGATCGCAATTCTGTCACTTCCAACGTGTTCCTCGCGTCATTTTACGTCGGAAATAGTGACGAGAAATGCACGTAAACGTTTCTGGATTCCAAAAAACACGAGTTCAGGTTTTGGGAATGCTCGCAATTTTCTCGTCAACGGTTTCTCGGATCGCAATTCTGTCGCTTCCATCGCGTTCCTAGCGTCATTTTACGTCGGAAATAGTCACGAGCAGTGCATGTAAACGTTTGTGGAGCCCAAAAAACACGAGATCAGGATTTAGGAATGCTCGCGATTTTCTCGTCAACGTTTTCTCGGATCGCAATTCTGTCGCTTCCAACGTGTTCCTCGTTTCATTTTACGTCAGAAATAGTCACGAGGAGTTCACGTGAACGTTTATGGAGTCCAAAAAACACGAGTTCAGGTTCTGGGAATGCTCGCGATTTGCTCGTCAACGGTTTCTCGGATCGCAATTCTGTCGCTTCCAACGCGTTCCTCGCGTCATTTTACATCGGAATTAGTCATGAGAAATGCACAAACACGGTTCTGGAATTAAAAAAACACGAGATCAGGGTTTGGGAATGCTCGCGATTTTCTCGTCAACGGTTTCTCGGATCGCAATTCTGTCACTTCCAACGTGTTCCTCGCGTCATTTTACGTCGGAAATAGTGACGAGAAATGCACGTAAACGTTTCTGGATTCCAAAAAACACGAGTTCAGGTTTTGGGAATGCTCGCAATTTTCTCGTCAACGGTTTCTCGGATCGCAATTCTGTCGCTTCCGTCGCGTTCCTAGCGTCATTTTACGTCGGAAATAGTCACGAGCAGTGCATGTAAACGTTTGTGGAGCCCAAAAAACACGAGATCAGGATTTGGGAATGCTCGCGATTTTCTCGTCAACGTTTTCTCGGATCGCAATTCTGTCGCTTCCAACGTGTTCCTCGTATCATTTTACGTCGGAAATAGTCACGAGTAGTGCACGTAAACGTTTTGGATTCCAAAAAACACGAGTTCAGGTTTTGGGAATGCTCGCGATTTTCTCGTCAACGGTTTCTCGGATCGCAATTCTGTCGCTTCCATCGCGTTCCTAGCGTCATTTTACGTCGGAAATAGTCACGAGCAGTGCATGTAAACGTTTGTGGAGCCCAAAAAACACGAGATCAGGATTTGGGAATGCTCGCGATTTTCTCGTCAACGTTTTCTCGGATCGCAATTCTGTAGCTTCCAACGTGTTCCTCGCGTCATTTTACATCCGAATTAGTCATGAGAAATGCACAAACACGGTTCTGGCGTTCAAAAAACACGAGATGAGGTTTTGGGAATGCTCGCGATCTTCTCATCAACGGTTTCTCGGATCGCAATTCTGTCGCTTCCAACGCGTTCCTCGCGTCATTTTACATCGGAATTAGTCTTGAGAAATGCACAAACACGGTTCTGGATTCCAAAAAACACGAGTTCAGGTTTTGGGAATGCTCGCGATTTTCTCGTCAACGGTTTCCCGGATCGCAATTCTGTCGCTTCCAACGTGTTCCTCGTTTCATTTTACGTCAGAAATAGTCACGAGGAGTTCACGTGAACGTTTATGGAGTCCAAAAAACACGAGTTCAGGTTCTGGGAATGCTCGCGATTTGCTCGTCAACGGTTTCTCGGATCGCAATTCTGTCGCTTCCAACGCGTTCCTCGCGTCATTTTACATCGGAATTAGTCATGAGAAATGCACAAACACGGTTCTGGAATTAAAAAAACACGAAATCAGGGTTTGGGAATGCTCGCGATTTTCTCGTCAACGGTTTCTAGGATCGCAATTCTGTCACTTCCAACGTGTTCCTCGCGTCATTTTACGTCGGAAATAGTGACGAGTAGTGCACGTAAACGTTTTGGATTCCAAAAAACACGAGTTCAGGTTTTGGGAATGCTCGCGATTTTCTCGTCAACGGTTTCTCGGATCGCAATTCTGTCGCTTCCAACGCGTTCCTCGCGTCATTTTACATCGGAATTAGTCATGAGAAATGCACAAACACGGTTCTGGAGTTCAAAAAACACGAGATGAGGTTTTGGGAATGCTGGCGATTTTCTCGTCAACGTTTTCTCGGATCGCAATTCTGTAGCTTCCAACGTGGTCCTCGCGTCATTTTACATCCGAATTAGTCATGAGAAATGCACAAACACGGTTCTGGAGTTAAAAAAAACGAGATCAGGGTTTGGGAATGCTCGCGATTTTCTCGTCAACGTTTTCTCGGATCGCAATTCTGTCGCTTCCAACGTGTTCCTCGTATCATTTTACGTCGGAAATAGTCACGAGTAGTGCACGTAAACGTTTTGGATTCCAAAAAACACGAGTTCAGGTTTTGGGAATGCTCGCGATTTTCTCGTCAACGGTTTCTCGGATCGCAATTCTGTCGCTTCCATCGCGTTCCTAGCGTCATTTTACGTCGGAAATAGTCACGAGCAGTGCATGTAAACGTTTGTGGAGCCCAAAAAACACGAGATCAGGATTTGGGAATGCTCGCGATTTTCTCGTCAACGTTTTCTCGGATCGCAATTCTGTAGCTTCCAACGTGTTCTTCGCGTCATTTTACATCCGAATTAGTCATGAGAAATGCACAAACACGGTTCTGGCGTTCAAAAAACACGAGATGAGGTTTTGGGAATGCTCGCGATTTTCTCGTCAACGTTTTCTCGGATCGCAATTCTGTAGCTTCCAACGTGGTCCTCGCGTCATTTTACATCCGAATTAGTCATGAGAAATGCACAAACACGGTTCTGGAGTTAAAAAAAACGAGATCAGGGTTTGGGAATGCTCCCGATTTTCTCGTTAACGGATGCTCGGATCGCAATTCTGTCGCTTCCAACGTGTTCCTCGTGTCATTTTACGTCGGAATTAGTCTTGAGAAATGCACAAACACGTTTCTGGCGTTCAAAAAACACGAGATGAGGTTTTGGGAATGCTCGCGATCTTCTCGTCAACGGTTTCTCGGATCGTAATTCTGTCGCTTCCAACGCGTTCCTCGCGTCATTTTACATCGGAATTAGTCATGAGAAATGCACAAACACGGTTCTGGAGTTCAAAAAACACGAGATGAGATTTTGGGAATGCTCGCGATTTTCTCGTCAACGGTTTCTCGGATCGCAATTCTGTAGCTTCCAACGTGTTCCTCGTGTCATTTTACGTCGGAAATAGTCACGAGTAGTGCACGTAAACGTTTCTGGATTCCAAAAAACACGAGTTCAGGTTTTGGGAATGCTCGCGATTTTCTCGTCAACGGTTTCCCGGATCGCAATTCTGTCGCTTCCAACGTTTTCCTCGTGTCATTTTACGTCAGAAATAGTCACGAGGAGTTCACGTGAACGTTTGTGGAGTCCAAAAAACACGAGTTCAGGTTCTGGGAATGCTCGCGATTTTCTCGTCAACGGTTTCTCGGATCGCAATTCTGTCGCTTCCAACGTGTTCCTCGTGTCATTTTACGTCGGAAATAGTCACGAGTAGTGCACGTAAACGTTTTGGATTCCAAAAAACACGAGTTCTGGTTTTGGGAATGCTCGCGATTTTCTCGTCAACGGTTTCTCGGATCGCAATTCTGTCGCTTCCATCGCGTTCCTAGCGTCATTTTACGTCGGAAATAGTCACGAGCAGTGCATGTAAACGTTTGTGGAGCCCAAAAAACACGAGATCAGGATTTGGGAATGCTCGCGATTTTCTCGTCAACGTTTTCTCGGATCGCAATTCTGTCGCTTCCAACGTGTTCCTCGTGTCATTTTACGTCGGAAATAGTCACGAGTAGTGCACGTAAACGTTTTGGATTCCAAAAAACACGAGTTCAGGTTTTGGGAATGCTCGCGATTTTCTCGTCAACGGTTTCTCGGATCGCAATTCTGTCGCTTCCATCGCGTTCCTAGCGTCATTTTACGTCGGAAATAGTCAGGAGCAGTGCATGTAAACGTTTGTGGAGCCCAAAAAATACGAGATCAGGATTTGGGAATGCTCGCGATTTTCTCATCAACGGTTTCTCGGGTCGCAATTCTGTCGCTTCCAACGCGTTCCTCGCGTCATTTTACATCGGAATTAGTCATGAGAAATGCACAAACACGGTTCTGGAGTTCAAAAAACACGAGATGAGGTTTTGGGAATGCTCGCGATTTTCTCGTCAACGTTTTCTCGGATCGCAATTCTGTAGCTTCCAACGTGGTCCTCGCGTCATTTTACATCCGAATTAGTCTTGAGAAATGCACAAACACGGTTCTGGAGTTAAAAAAAAACGAGATCAGGGTTTGGGAATGCTCGCGATCTTCTCGTCAACGGTTTCTCGGATCGTAATTCTGTCGCTTCCAACGCGTTCCTCGCGTCATTTTACATTGGAATTAGTCATGAGAAATGCACAAACACGGTTCTGGAGTTCAAAAAACACGAGATGAGATTTTGGGAATGCTCGCGATTTTCTCGTCAACGGTTTCTCGGATCGCAATTCTGTAGCTTCCAACGTGTTCCTCGTGTCATTTTACGTCGGAAATAGTCACGAGTAGTGCACGTAAACGTTTCTGGATTCCAAAAAACACGAGTTCAGGTTTTGGGAATGCTCGCGATTTTCTCGTCAACGGTTTCCCGGATCGCAATTCTGTCGCTTCCAACGTTTTCCTCGTGTCATTTTACGTCAGAAATAGTCACGAGGAGTTCACGTGAACGTTTGTGGAGTCCAAAAAACACGAGTTCAGGTTCTGGGAATGCTCGCGATTTTCTCGTCAACGGTTTCTCGGATCGCAATTCTGTCGCTTCCAACGTGTTCCTCGTGTCATTTTACGTCGGAAATAGTCACGAGTAGTGCACGTAAACGTTTTGGATTCCAAAAAACACGAGTTCTGGTTTTGGGAATGCTCGCGATTTTCTCGTCAACGGTTTCTCGGATCGCAATTCTGTCGCTTCCATCGCGTTCCTAGCGTCATTTTACGTCGGAAATAGTCACGAGCAGTGCATGTAAACGTTTGTGGAGCCCAAAAAACACGAGATCAGGATTTGGGAATGCTCGCGATTTTCTCGTCAACGTTTTCTCGGATCGCAATTCTGTCGCTTCCAACGTGTTCCTCGTGTCATTTTACGTCGGAAATAGTCACGAGTAGTGCACGTAAACGTTTTGGATTCCAAAAAACACGAGTTCAGGTTTTGGGAATGCTCGCGATTTTCTCGTCAACGGTTTCTCGGATCGCAATTCTGTCGCTTCCATCGCGTTCCTAGCGTCATTTTACGTCGGAAATAGTCAGGAGCAGTGCATGTAAACGTTTGTGGAGCCCAAAAAATACGAGATCAGGATTTGGGAATGCTCGCGATTTTCTCATCAACGGTTTCTCGGGTCGCAATTCTGTCGCTTCCAACGCGTTCCTCGCGTCATTTTACATCGGAATTAGTCATGAGAAATGCACAAACACGGTTCTGGAGTTCAAAAAACACGAGATGAGGTTTTGGGAATGCTCGCGATTTTCTCGTCAACGTTTTCTCGGATCGCAATTCTGTAGCTTCCAACGTGGTCCTCGCGTCATTTTACATCCGAATTAGTCTTGAGAAATGCACAAACACGGTTCTGGAGTTAAAAAAAAACGAGATCAGGGTTTGGGAATGCTCCCGATTTTCTCGTTAACGGATGCTCGGATCGCAATTCTGTCGCTTCCAACGTGTTCCTCGTGTCATTTTACGTAGGAAATAGTCACGAGTAGTGCACGTAAACGTTTCTGGATTCCAAAAAACACGAGTTCAGGTTTTGGGAATGCTCGCGATCTTCTCATCAACGGGTCTCGGATCGCAATTCTGTCGCTTCCAACGCGTTCCTCGCGTCATTTTACATCGGAATTAGTCTTGAGAAATGCACAAACACGGTTCTGGAGTTCAAAAAACACGAGATGAGGTTTTGGGAATGCTCGCGATTTTCTCGTCAACGGTTTCTCGGATCGCAATTCTGTAGCTTCCAACGTGTTCCTCGTGTCATTTTACGTCAGAAATAGTCACGAGTAGTGCACGTAAACGTTTCTGGATTCCAAAAAACACGAGTTCAGGTTTTGGGAATGCTCGCGATTTTCTCGTCAACGGTTTCCCGGATCGCAATTCTGTCGCTTCCAACGTGTTCCTCGTGTCATTTTACGTCGGAAATAGTCACGAGTAGTGCACGTAAACGTTTCTGGATTCCAAAAAACACGAGTTCAGGTTTTGGGAATGCTCGCGATTTTCTCGTCAACGGTTTCTCGGATCGCAATTCTGTCACTTCCAACGTGTTCCTCGCGTCATTTTACGTCGGAAATAGTGACGAGAAATGCACGTAAACGTTTCTGGATTCCAAAAAACACGAGTTCAGGTTTTGGGAATGCTCGCAATTTTCTCGTCAACGGTTTCTCGGATCGCAATTCTGTCGCTTCCATCGCGTTCCTAGCGTCATTTTACGTCGGAAATAGTCACGAGCAGTGCATGTAAACGTTTGTGGAGCCCAAAAAACACGAGATCAGGATTTAGGAATGCTCGCGATTTTCTCGTCAACGTTTTCTCGGATCGCAATTCTGTCGCTTCCAACGTGTTCCTCGTATCATTTTACGTCGGAAATAGTCACGAGTAGTGCACGTAAACGTTTTGAATTCCAAAAAACACGAGTTCAGGTTTTGGGAATGCTCGCGATTGTCTTGTCAACGGTTTCTCGGATCGCAATTCTGTCGCTTCCATCGCGTTCCTAGCGTCATTTTACGTCGGAAATAGTCACGAGCAGTGCATGTAAACGTTTGTGGAGCCCAAAAAACACGAGATCAGGATTTGGGAATGCTCGCGATTTTCTCGTCAACGGTTTCTCGGATCGCAATTCTGTAGCTTCCAACGTGTTCCTCGTGTCATTTTACGTCAGAAATAGTCACGAGTAGTGCACGTAAACGTTTCTGGATTCCAAAAAACACGAGTTCAGGTTTTGGGAATGCTCGCGATTTTCTCGTCAACGGTTTCCCGGATCGCAATTCTGTCGCTTCCAACGTGTTCCTCGTTTCATTTTACGTCAGAAATAGTCACGAGGAGTTCACGTGAACGTATATGGAGTCCAAAAAACACGAGTTCAGGTTCTGGGAATGCTCGCGATTTGCTCGTCAACGGTTTCTCGGATCGCAATTCTGTCGCTTCCAACGCGTTCCTCGCGTCATTTTACATCGGAATTAGTCATGAGAAATGCACAAACACGGTTCTGGAATTAAAAAAACACGAGATCAGGGTTTGGGAATGCTCGCGATTTTCTCGTCAACGGTTTCTCGGATCGCAATTCTGTCACTTCCAACGTGTTCCTCGCGTCATTTTACGTCGGAAATAGTGACGAGAAATGCACGTAAACGTTTCTGGATTCCAAAAAACACGAGTTCAGGTTTTGGGAATGCTCGCAATTTTCTCGTCAACGGTTTCTCGGATCGCAATTCTGTCGCTTCCGTCGCGTTCCTAGCGTCATTTTACGTCGGAAATAGTCACGAGCAGTGCATGTAAACGTTTGTGGAGCCCAAAAAACACGAGATCAGGATTTGGGAATGCTCGCGATTTTCTCGTCAACGTTTTCTCGGATCGCAATTCTGTCGCTTCCAACGTGTTCCTCGTATCATTTTACGTCGGAAATAGTCACGAGTAGTGCACGTAAACGTTTTGGATTCCAAAAAACACGAGTTCAGGTTTTGGGAATGCTCGCGATTTTCTCGTCAACGGTTTCTCGGATCGCAATTCTGTCGCTTCCATCGCGTTCCTAGCGTCATTTTACGTCGGAAATAGTCACGAGCAGTGCATGTAAACGTTTGTGGAGCCCAAAAAACACGAGATCAGGATTTGGGAATGCTCGCGATTTTCTCGTCAACGTTTTCTCGGATCGCAATTCTGTAGCTTCCAACGTGTTCCTCGCGTCATTTTACATCCGAAGTAGTCATGAGAAATGCACAAACACGGTTCTGGCGTTCAAAAAACACGAGATGAGGTTTTGGGAATGCTCGCGATCTTCTCATCAACGGTTTCTCGGATCGCAATTCTGTCGCTTCCAACGCGTTCCTCGCGTCATTTTACATCGGAATTAGTCTTGAGAAATGCACAAACACGGTTCTGGATTCCAAAAAACACGAGTTCAGGTTTTGGGAATGCTCGCGATTTTCTCGTCAACGGTTTCCCGGATCGCAATTCTGTCGCTTCCAACGTGTTCCTCGTTTCATTTTACGTCAGAAATAGTCACGAGGAGTTCACGTGAACGTTTATGGAGTCCAAAAAACACGAGTTCAGGTTCTGGGAATGCTCGCGATTTGCTCGTCAACGGTTTCTCGGATCGCAATTCTGTCGCTTCCAACGCGTTCCTCGCGTCATTTTACATCGGAATTAGTCATGAGAAATGCACAAACACGGTTCTGGAATTAAAAAAACACGCAATCAGGGTTTGGGAATGCTCGCGATTTTCTCGTCAACGGTTTCTCGGATCGCAATTCTGTCACTTCCAACGTGTTCCTCGCGTCATTTTACGTCGGAAATGGTGACGAGAAATGCACGTAAACGTTTCTGGATTCCAAAAAACACGAGTTCAGGTTTTGGGAATGCTCGCAATTTTCTCGTCAACGGTTTCTCGGATCGCAATTCTGTCGCTTCCGTCGCGTTCCTAGCGTCATTTTACGTCGGAAATAGTCACGAGCAGTGCATGTAAACGTTTGTGGAGCCCAAAAAACACGAGATCAGGATTTGGGAATGCTCGCGATTTTCTCGTCAACGTTTTCTCGGATCGCAATTCTGTCGCTTCCAACGTGTTCCTCGTATCATTTTACGTCGGAAATAGTCACGAGTAGTGCACGTAAACGTATTGGATTCCAAAAAACACGAGTTCAGGTTTTGGGAATGCTCGCGATTTTCTCGTCAACGGTTTCTCGGATCGCAATTCTGTCGCTTCCATCGCGTTCCTAGCGTCATTTTACGTCGGAAATAGTCACGAGCAGTGCATGTAAACGTTTGTGGAGCCCAAAAAACACGAGATCAGGATTTGGGAATGCTCGCGATTTTCTCGTCAACGTTTTCTCGGATCGCAATTCTGTAGCTTCCAACGTGTTCCTCGCGTCATTTTACATCCGAATTAGTCATGAGAAATGCACAAACACGGTTCTGGCGTTCAAAAAACACGAGATGAGGTTTTGGGAATGCTCGCGATCTTCTCATCAACGGTTTCTCGGATCGCAATTCTGTCGCTTCCAACGCGTTCCTCGCGTCATTTTACATCGGAATTAGTCTTGAGAAATGCACAAACACGGTTCTGGATTCCAAAAAACACGAGTTCAGGTTTTGGGAATGCTCGCGATTTTCTCGTCAACGGTTTCCCGGATCGCAATTCTGTCGCTTCCAACGTGTTCCTCGTTTCATTTTACGTCAGAAATAGTCACGAGGAGTTCACGTGAACGTTTATGGAGTCCAAAAAACACGAGTTCAGGTTCTGGGAATGCTCGCGATTTGCTCGTCAACGGTTTCTCGGATCGCAATTCTGTCGCTTCCAACGCGTTCCTCGCGTCATTTTACATCGGAATTAGTCATGAGAAATGCACAAACACGGTTCTGGAATTAAAAAAACACGCAATCAGGGTTTGGGAATGCTCGCGATTTTCTCGTCAACGGTTTCTCGGATCGCAATTCTGTCACTTCCAACGTGTTCCTCGCGTCATTTTACGTCGGAAATAGTGACGAGAAATGCACGTAAACGTTTCTGGATTCCAAAAAACACGAGTTCAGGTTTTGGGAATGCTCGCAATTTTCTCGTCAACGGTTTCTCGGATCGCAATTCTGTCGCTTCCGTCGCGTTCCTAGCGTCATTTTACGTCGGAAATAGTCACGAGCAGTGCATGTAAACGTTTGTGGAGCCCAAAAAACACGAGATCAGGATTTGGGAATGCTCGCGATTTTCTCGTCAACGTTTTCTCGGATCGCAATTCTGTCGCTTCCAACGTGTTCCTCGTATCATTTTACGTCGGAAATAGTCACGAGTAGTGCACGTAAACGTTTTGGATTCCAAAAAACACGAGTTCAGGTTTTGGGAATGCTCGCGATTTTCTCGTCAACGGTTTCTCGGATCGCAATTCTGTCGCTTCCATCGCGTTCCTAGCGTCATTTTACGTCGGAAATAGTCACGAGCAGTGCATGTAAACGTTTGTGGAGCCCAAAAAACACGAGATCAGGATTTGGGAATGCTCGCTATTTTCTCGTCAACGTTTTCTCGGATCGCAATTCTGTAGCTTCCAACGTGTTCCTCGCGTCATTTTACATCCGAATTAGTCATGAGAAATGCACAAACACGGTTCTGGCGTTCAAAAAACACGAGATGAGGTTTTGGGAATGCTCGCGATCTTCTCATCAACGGTTTCTCGGATAGCAATTCTGTCGCTTCCAACGCGTTCCTCGCGTCATTTTACATCGGAATTAGTCATGAGAAATGCACAAACACGGTTCTGGAGTTCAAAAAACACGAGATGAGGTTTTGGGAATGCTCGCGATTTTCTCGTCAACGTTTTCTCGGATCGCAATTCTGTAGCTTCCAACGTGGTCCTCGCGTCATTTTACATCCGAATTAGTCATGAGAAATGCACAAACACGGTTCTGGAGTTAAAAAAAACGAGATCAGGGTTTGGGAATGCTCCCGATTTTCTCGTTAACGGATGCTCGGATCGCAATTCTGTCGCTTCCAACGTGTTCCTCGTGTCATTTTACGTCGGAATTAGTCTTGAGAAATGCACAAACACGTTTCTGGCGTTCAAAAAACACGAGATGAGGTTTTGGGAATGCTCGCGATCTTCTCGTCAACGGTTTCTCGGATCGCAATTCTGTCGCTTCCAACGCGTTCCTCGCGTCATTTTACATCGGAATTAGTCATGAGAAATGCACAAACACGGTTCTGGAGTTCAAAAAACACGAGACGAGATTTTGGGAATGCTCGCGATTTTCTCGTCAACGGTTTCTCGGATCGCAATTCTGTAGCTTCCAACGTGTTCCTCGTGTCATTTTACGTCGGAAATAGTCACGAGTAGTGCACGTAAACGTTTCTGGATTCCAAAAAACACGAGTTCAGGTTTTGGGAATGCTCGCGATTTTCTCGTCAACGGTTTCCCGGATCGCAATTCTGTCGCTTCCATCGCGTTCCTAGCGTCATTTTACGTCGGAAATAGTCACGAGCAGTACACGTAAACGTTTCTGGAGTCCAAAAAACACGAGTTCAGGTTTTGGGAATGCTCGCGATTTTCTCGTCAACGGTTTCCCGGATCGCAATTCTGTCGCTTCCAACGTGTTCCTCGTGTCATTTTACGTCAGAAATAGTCACGAGGAGTTCACGTGAACGTTTGTGGAGTCCAAAAAACACGAGTTCAGGTTCTGGGAATGCTCGCGATTTTCTCGTCAACGGTTTCTCGGATCGCAATTCTGTCGCTTCCAACGTGTTCCTCGTGTCATTTTACGTCGGAAATAGTCACGAGTAGTGCACGTAAACGTTTTGGATTCCAAAAAACACGAGTTCTGGTTTTGGGAATGCTCGCGATTTTCTCGTCAACGGTTTCTCGGATCGCAATTCTGTCGCTTCCATCGCGTTCCTAGCGTCATTTTACGTCGGAAATAGTCACGAGCAGTGCATGTAAACGTTTGTGGAGCCCAAAAAACACGAGATCAGGATTTGGGAATGCTCGCGATTTTCTCGTCAACGTTTTCTCGGATCGCAATTCTGTCGCTTCCAACGTGTTCCTCGTGTCATTTTACGTCGGAAATAGTCACGAGTAGTGCACGTAAACGTTTCTGGATTCCAAAAAACACGAGTTCAGGTTTTGGGAATGCTCGCGATTTTCTCGTCAACGGTTTCTCGGATCGCAATTCTGTCACTTCCAACGTGTTCCTCGCGTCATTTTACGTCGGAAATAGTGACGAGAAATGCACGTAAACGTTTCTGGATTCCAAAAAACACGAGTTCAGGTTTTGGGAATGCTCGCAATTTTCTCGTCAACGGTTTCTCGGATCGCAATTCTGTCGCTTCCATCGCGTTCCTAGCGTCATTTTACGTCGGAAATAGTCACGAGCAGTGCATGTAAACGTTTGTGGAGCCCAAAAAACACGAGATCAGGATTTAGGAATGCTCGCGATTTTCTCGTCAACGTTTTCTCGGATCGCAATTCTGTCGCTTCCAACGTGTTCCTCGTTTCATTTTACGTCAGAAATAGTCACGAGGAGTTCACGTGAACGTTTATGGAGTCCAAAAAACACGAGTTCAGGTTCTGGGAATGCTCGCGATTTGCTCGTCAACGGTTTCTCGGATCGCAATTCTGTCGCTTCCAACGCGTTCCTCGCGTCATTTTACATCGGAATTAGTCATGAGAAATGCACAAACACGGTTCTGGAATTAAAAAAACACGAGATCAGGGTTTGGGAATGCTCGCGATTTTCTCGTCAACGGTTTCTCGGATCGCAATTCTGTCACTTCCAACGTGTTCCTCGCGTCATTTTACGTCGGAAATAGTGACGAGAAATGCACGTAAACGTTTCTGGATTCCAAAAAACACGAGTTCAGGTTTTGGGAATGCTCGCAATTTTCTCGTCAACGGTTTCTCGGATCGCAATTCTGTCGCTTCCGTCGCGTTCCTAGCGTCATTTTACGTCGGAAATAGTCACGAGCAGTGCATGTAAACGTTTGTGGAGCCCAAAAAACACGAGATCAGGATTTGGGAATGCTCGCGATTTTCTCGTCAACGTTTTCTCGGATCGCAATTCTGTCGCTTCCAACGTGTTCCTCGTATCATTTTACGTCGGAAATAGTCACGAGTAGTGCACGTAAACGTTTTGGATTCCAAAAAACACGAGTTCAGGTTTTGGGAATGCTCGCGATTTTCTCGTCAACGGTTTCTCGGATCGCAATTCTGTCGCTTCCATCGCGTTCCTAGCGTCATTTTACGTCGGAAATAGTCACGAGCAGTGCATGTAAACGTTTGTGGAGCCCAAAAAACACGAGATCAGGATTTGGGAATGCTCGCGATTTTCTCGTCAACGTTTTCTCGGATCGCAATTCTGTAGCTTCCAACGTGTTCCTCGCGTCATTTTACATCCGAATTAGTCATGAGAAATGCACAAACACGGTTCTGGCGTTCAAAAAACACGAGTTCAGGTTTTGGGAATGCTCGCGATTTTCTCGTCAACGGTTTCCCGGATCGCAATTCTGTCGCTTCCAACGTGTTCCTCGTTTCATTTTACGTCAGAAATAGTCACGAGGAGTTCACGTGAACGTTTATGGAGTCCAAAAAACACGAGTTCAGGTTCTGGGAATGCTCGCGATTTGCTCGTCAACGGTTTCTCGGATCGCAATTCTGTCGCTTCCAACGCGTTCCTCGCGTCATTTTACATCGGAATTAGTCATGAGAAATGCACAAACACGGTTCTGGAATTAAAAAAACACGAAATCAGGGTTTGGGAATGCTCGCGATTTTCTCGTCAACGGTTTCTCGGATCGCAATTCTGTCACTTCCAACGTGTTCCTCGCGTCATTTTACGTCGGAAATAGTGACGAGTAGTGCACGTAAACGTTTTGGATTCCAAAAAACACGAGTTCAGGTTTTGGGAATGCTCGCGATTTTCTCGTCAACGGTTTCTCGGATCGCAATTCTGTCGCTTCCGTCGCGTTCCTAGCGTCATTTTACGTCGGAAATAGTCACGAGCAGTGCATGTAAACGTTTGTGGAGCCCAAAAAACACGAGATCAGGATTTGGGAATGCTCGCTATTTTCTCGTCAACGTTTTCTCGGATCGCAATTCTGTAGCTTCCAACGTGTTCCTCGCGTCATTTTACATCCGAATTAGTCATGAGAAATGCACAAACACGGTTCTGGCGTTCAAAAAACACGAGATGAGGTTTTGGGAATGCTCGCGATCTTCTCATCAACGGTTTCTCGGATCGCAATTCTGTCGCTTCCAACGCGTTCCTCGCGTCATTTTACATCGGAATTAGTCATGAGAAATGCACAAACACGGTTCTGGAGTTCAAAAAACACGAGATGAGGTTTTGGGAATGCTCGCGATTTTCTCGTCAACGTTTTCTCGGATCGCAATTCTGTAGCTTCCAACGTGGTCCTCGCGTCATTTTACATCCGAATTAGTCATGAGAAATGCACAAACACGGTTCCGGAGTTAAAAAAAACGAGATCAGGGTTTGGGAATGCTCCCGATTTTCTCGTTAACGGATGCTCGGATCGCAATTCTGTCGCTTCCAACGTGTTCCTCGTGTCATTTTACGTCGGAATTAGTCTTGAGAAATGCACAAACACGTTTCTGGCGTTCAAAAAACACGAGATGAGGTTTTGGGAATGCTCGCGATTTTCTCGTCAACGTTTTCTCGGATCGCAATTCTGTAGCTTCCAACGTGGTCCTCGCGTCATTTTACATCCCAATTAGTCATGAGAAATGCACAAACACGGTTCCGGAGTTAAAAAAAACGAGATCAGGGTTTGGGAATGCTCCCGATTTTCTCGTTAACGGATGCTCGGATCGCAATTCTGTCGCTTCCAACGCGTTCCTCGCGTCATTTTACATCGGAATTAGTCATGAGAAATGCACAAACACGGTTCTGGAATTAAAAAAACACGAAATCAGGGTTTGGGAATGCTCGCGATTTTCTCGTCAACGGTTTCTAGGATCGCAATTCTGTCACTTCCAACGTGTTCCTCGCGTCATTTTACGTCGGAAATAGTGACGAGTAGTGCACGTAAACGTTTTGGATTCCAAAAAACACGAGTTCAGGTTTTGGGAATGCTCGCGATTTTCTCGTCAACGGTTTCTCGGATCGCAATTCTGTCGCTTCCAACGCGTTCCTCGCGTCATTTTACATCGGAATTAGTCATGAGAAATGCACAAACACGGTTCTGGAGTTCAAAAAACACGAGATGAGGTTTTGGGAATGCTGGCGATTTTCTCGTCAACGTTTTCTCGGATCGCAATTCTGTAGCTTCCAACGTGGTCCTCGCGTCATTTTACATCCGAATTAGTCATGAGAAATGCACAAACACGGTTCTGGAGTTAAAAAAAACGAGATCAGGGTTTGGGAATGCTCGCGATTTTCTCGTCAACGTTTTCTCGGATCGCAATTCTGTCGCTTCCAACGTGTTCCTCGTATCATTTTACGTCGGAAATAGTCACGAGTAGTGCACGTAAACGTTTTGGATTCCAAAAAACACGAGTTCAGGTTTTGGGAATGCTCGCGATTTTCTCGTCAACGGTTTCTCGGATCGCAATTCTGTCGCTTCCATCGCGTTCCTAGCGTCATTTTACGTCGGAAATAGTCACGAGCAGTGCATGTAAACGTTTGTGGAGCCCAAAAAACACGAGATCAGGATTTGGGAATGCTCGCGATTTTCTCGTCAACGTTTTCTCGGATCGCAATTCTGTAGCTTCCAACGTGTTCTTCGCGTCATTTTACATCCGAATTAGTCATGAGAAATGCACAAACACGGTTCTGGCGTTCAAAAAACACGAGATGAGGTTTTGGGAATGCTCGCGATTTTCTCGTCAACGTTTTCTCGGATCGCAATTCTGTAGCTTCCAACGTGGTCCTCGCGTCATTTTACATCCGAATTAGTCATGAGAAATGCACAAACACGGTTCTGGAGTTAAAAAAAACGAGATCAGGGTTTGGGAATGCTCCCGATTTTCTCGTTAACGGATGCTCGGATCGCAATTCTGTCGCTTCCAACGTGTTCCTCGTGTCATTTTACGTCGGAATTAGTCTTGAGAAATGCACAAACACGTTTCTGGCGTTCAAAAAACACGAGATGAGGTTTTGGGAATGCTCGCGATCTTCTCGTCAACGGTTTCTCGGATCGTAATTCTGTCGCTTCCAACGCGTTCCTCGCGTCATTTTACATCGGAATTAGTCATGAGAAATGCACAAACACGGTTCTGGAGTTCAAAAAACACGAGATGAGATTTTGGGAATGCTCGCGATTTTCTCGTCAACGGTTTCTCGGATCGCAATTCTGTAGCTTCCAACGTGTTCCTCGTGTCATTTTACGTCGGAAATAGTCACGAGTAGTGCACGTAAACGTTTCTGGATTCCAAAAAACACGAGTTCAGGTTTTGGGAATGCTCGCGATTTTCTCGTCAACGGTTTCCCGGATCGCAATTCTGTCGCTTCCAACGTTTTCCTCGTGTCATTTTACGTCAGAAATAGTCACGAGGAGTTCACGTGAACGTTTGTGGAGTCCAAAAAACACGAGTTCAGGTTCTGGGAATGCTCGCGATTTTCTCGTCAACGGTTTCTCGGATCGCAATTCTGTCGCTTCCAACGTGTTCCTCGTGTCATTTTACGTCGGAAATAGTCACGAGTAGTGCACGTAAACGTTTTGGATTCCAAAAAACACGAGTTCTGGTTTTGGGAATGCTCGCGATTTTCTCGTCAACGGTTTCTCGGATCGCAATTCTGTCGCTTCCATCGCGTTCCTAGCGTCATTTTACGTCGGAAATAGTCACGAGCAGTGCATGTAAACGTTTGTGGAGCCCAAAAAACACGAGATCAGGATTTGGGAATGCTCGCGATTTTCTCGTCAACGTTTTCTCGGATCGCAATTCTGTCGCTTCCAACGTGTTCCTCGTGTCATTTTACGTCGGAAATAGTCACGAGTAGTGCACGTAAACGTTTTGGATTCCAAAAAACACGAGTTCAGGTTTTGGGAATGCTCGCGATTTTCTCGTCAACGGTTTCTCGGATCGCAATTCTGTCGCTTCCATCGCGTTCCTAGCGTCATTTTACGTCGGAAATAGTCAGGAGCAGTGCATGTAAACGTTTGTGGAGCCCAAAAAATACGAGATCAGGATTTGGGAATGCTCGCGATTTTCTCATCAACGGTTTCTCGGGTCGCAATTCTGTCGCTTCCAACGCGTTCCTCGCGTCATTTTACATCGGAATTAGTCATGAGAAATGCACAAACACGGTTCTGGAGTTCAAAAAACACGAGATGAGGTTTTGGGAATGCTCGCGATTTTCTCGTCAACGTTTTCTCGGATCGCAATTCTGTAGCTTCCAACGTGGTCCTCGCGTCATTTTACATCCGAATTAGTCTTGAGAAATGCACAAACACGGTTCTGGAGTTAAAAAAAAACGAGATCAGGGTTTGGGAATGCTCCCGATTTTCTCGTTAACGGATGCTCGGATCGCAATTCTGTCGCTTCCAACGTGTTCCTCGTGTCATTTTACGTAGGAAATAGTCACGAGTAGTGCACGTAAACGTTTCTGGATTCCAAAAAACACGAGTTCAGGTTTTGGGAATGCTCGCGATCTTCTCATCAACGGGTCTCGGATCGCAATTCTGTCGCTTCCAACGCGTTCCTCGCGTCATTTTACATCGGAATTAGTCTTGAGAAATGCACAAACACGGTTCTGGAGTTCAAAAAACACGAGATGAGGTTTTGGGAATGCTCGCGATTTTCTCGTCAACGGTTTCTCGGATCGCAATTCTGTAGCTTCCAACGTGTTCCTCGTGTCATTTTACGTCAGAAATAGTCACGAGTAGTGCACGTAAACGTTTCTGGATTCCAAAAAACACGAGTTCAGGTTTTGGGAATGCTCGCGATTTTCTCGTCAACGGTTTCCCGGATCGCAATTCTGTCGCTTCCAACGTGTTCCTCGTGTCATTTTACGTCGGAAATAGTCACGAGTAGTGCACGTAAACGTTTCTGGATTCCAAAAAACACGAGTTCAGGTTTTGGGAATGCTCGCGATTTTCTCGTCAACGGTTTCTCGGATCGCAATTCTGTCACTTCCAACGTGTTCCTCGCGTCATTTTACGTCGGAAATAGTGACGAGAAATGCACGTAAACGTTTCTGGATTCCAAAAAACACGAGTTCAGGTTTTGGGAATGCTCGCAATTTTCTCGTCAACGGTTTCTCGGATCGCAATTCTGTCGCTTCCATCGCGTTCCTAGCGTCATTTTACGTCGGAAATAGTCACGAGCAGTGCATGTAAACGTTTGTGGAGCCCAAAAAACACGAGATCAGGATTTAGGAATGCTCGCGATTTTCTCGTCAACGTTTTCTCGGATCGCAATTCTGTCGCTTCCAACGTGTTCCTCGTATCATTTTACGTCGGAAATAGTCACGATTAGTGCACGTAAACGTTTTGAATTCCAAAAAACACGAGTTCAGGTTTTGGGAATGCTCGCGATTGTCTTGTCAACGGTTTCTCGGATCGCAATTCTGTCGCTTCCATCGCGTTCCTAGCGTCATTTTACGTCGGAAATAGTCACGAGCAGTGCATGTAAACGTTTGTGGAGCCCAAAAAACACGAGATCAGGATTTGGGAATGCTCGCGATTTTCTCGTCAACGGTTTCTCGGATCGCAATTCTGTAGCTTCCAACGTGTTCCTCGTGTCATTTTACGTCAGAAATAGTCACGAGTAGTGCACGTAAACGTTTCTGGATTCCAAAAAACACGAGTTCAGGTTTTGGGAATGCTCGCGATTTTCTCGTCAACGGTTTCCCGGATCGCAATTCTGTCGCTTCCAACGTGTTCCTCGTTTCATTTTACGTCAGAAATAGTCACGAGGAGTTCACGTGAACGTTTATGGAGTCCAAAAAACACGAGTTCAGGTTCTGGGAATGCTCGCGATTTGCTCGTCAACGGTTTCTCGGATCGCAATTCTGTCGCTTCCAACGCGTTCCTCGCGTCATTTTACATCGGAATTAGTCATGAGAAATGCACAAACACGGTTCTGGAATTAAAAAAACACGAGATCAGGGTTTGGGAATGCTCGCGATTTTCTCGTCAACGGTTTCTCGGATCGCAATTCTGTCACTTCCAACGTGTTCCTCGCGTCATTTTACGTCGGAAATAGTGACGAGAAATGCACGTAAACGTTTCTGGATTCCAAAAAACACGAGTTCAGGTTTTGGGAATGCTCGCAATTTTCTCGTCAACGGTTTCTCGGATCGCAATTCTGTCGCTTCCGTCGCGTTCCTAGCGTCATTTTACGTCGGAAATAGTCACGAGCAGTGCATGTAAACGTTTGTGGAGCCCAAAAAACACGAGATCAGGATTTGGGAATGCTCGCGATTTTCTCGTCAACGTTTTCTCGGATCGCAATTCTGTCGCTTCCAACGTGTTCCTCGTATCATTTTACGTCGGAAATAGTCACGAGTAGTGCACGTAAACGTTTTGGATTCCAAAAAACACGAGTTCAGGTTTTGGGAATGCTCGCGATTTTCTCGTCAACGGTTTCTCGGATCGCAATTCTGTCGCTTCCATCGCGTTCCTAGCGTCATTTTACGTCGGAAATAGTCACGAGTAGTGCACGTAAACGTTTCTGGATTCCAAAAAACACGAGTTCAGGTTTTGGGAATGCTCGCGATTTTCTCGTCAACGGTTTCCCGGATCGCAATTCTGTCGCTTCCAACGTGTTCCTCGTGTCATTTTACGTCGGAAATAGTCACGAGTAGTGCACGTAAACGTTTCTGGATTCCAAAAAACACGAGTTCAGGTTTTGGGAATGCTCGCGATTTTCTCGTCAACGGTTTCTAGGATCGCAATTCTGTCACTTCCAACGTGTTCCTCGCGTCATTTTACGTCGGAAATAGTGACGAGAAATGCACGTAAACGTTTCTGGATTCCAAAAAACACGAGTTCAGGTTTTGGGAATGCTCGCAATTTTCTCGTCAACGGTTTCTCGGATCGCAATTCTGTCGCTTCCATCGCGTTCCTAGCGTCATTTTACGTCGGAAATAGTCACGAGCAGTGCATGTAAACGTTTGTGGAGCCCAAAAAACACGAGATCAGGATTTAGGAATGCTCGCGATTTTCTCGTCAACGTTTTCTCGGATCGCAATTCTGTCGCTTCCAACGTGTTCCTCGTATCATTTTACGTCGGAAATAGTCACGAGTAGTGCACGTAAACGTTTTGAATTCCAAAAAACACGAGTTCAGGTTTTGGGAATGCTCGCGATTGTCTTGTCAACGGTTTCTCGGATCGCAATTCTGTCGCTTCCATCGCGTTCCTAGCGTCATTTTACGTCGGAAATAGTCACGAGCAGTGCATGTAAACGTTTGTGGAGCCCAAAAAACACGAGATCAGGATTTGGGAATGCTCGCGATTTTCTCGTCAACGGTTTCTCGGATCGCAATTCTGTAGCTTCCAACGTGTTCCTCGTGTCATTTTACGTCAGAAATAGTCACGAGTAGTGCACGTAAACGTTTCTGGATTCCAAAAAACACGAGTTCAGGTTTTGGGAATGCTCGCGATTTTCTCGTCAACGGTTTCCCGGATCGCAATTCTGTCGCTTCCAACGTGTTCCTCGTTTCATTTTACGTCAGAAATAGTCACGAGGAGTTCACGTGAACGTTTATGGAGTCCAAAAAACACGAGTTCAGGTTCTGGGAATGCTCGCGATTTGCTCGTCAACGGTTTCTCGGATCGCAATTCTGTCGCTTCCAACGCGTTCCTCGCGTCATTTTACATCGGAATTAGTCATGAGAAATGCACAAACACGGTTCTGGAATTAAAAAAACACGAGATCAGGGTTTGGGAATGCTCGCGATTTTCTCGTCAACGGTTTCTCGGATCGCAATTCTGTCACTTCCAACGTGTTCCTCGCGTCATTTTACGTCGGAAATAGTGACGAGAAATGCACGTAAACGTTTCCGGATTCCAAAAAACACGAGTTCAGGTTTTGGGAATGCTCGCAATTTTCTCGTCAACGGTTTCTCGGATCGCAATTCTGTCGCTTCCGTCGCGTTCCTAGCGTCATTTTACGTCGGAAATAGTCACGAGCAGTGCATGTAAACGTTTGTGGAGCCCAAAAAACACGAGATCAGGATTTGGGAATGCTCGCGATTTTCTCGTCAACGTTTTCTCGGATCGCAATTCTGTCGCTTCCAACGTGTTCCTCGTATCATTTTACGTCGGAAATAGTCACGAGTAGTGCACGTAAACGTTTTGGATTCCAAAAAACACGAGTTCAGGTTTTGGGAATGCTCGCGATTTTCTCGTCAACGGTTTCTCGGATCGCAATTCTGTCGCTTCCATCGCGTTCCTAGCGTCATTTTACGTCGGAAATAGTCACGAGCAGTGCATGTAAACGTTTGTGGAGCCCAAAAAACACGAGATCAGGATTTGGGAATGCTCGCGATTTTCTCGTCAACGTTTTCTCGGATCGCAATTCTGTAGCTTCCAACGTGTTCCTCGCGTCATTTTACATCCGAAGTAGTCATGAGAAATGCACAAACACGGTTCTGGCGTTCAAAAAACACGAGATGAGGTTTTGGGAATGCTCGCGATCTTCTCATCAACGGTTTCTCGGATCGCAATTCTGTCGCTTCCAACGCGTTCCTCGCGTCATTTTACATCGGAATTAGTCTTGAGAAATGCACAAACACGGTTCTGGATTCCAAAAAACACGAGTTCAGGTTTTGGGAATGCTCGCGATTTTCTCGTCAACGGTTTCCCGGATCGCAATTCTGTCGCTTCCAACGTGTTCCTCGTTTCATTTTACGTCAGAAATAGTCACGAGGAGTTCACGTGAACGTTTATGGAGTCCAAAAAACACGAGTTCAGGTTCTGGGAATGCTCGCGATTTGCTCGTCAACGGTTTCTCGGATCGCAATTCTGTAGCTTCCAACGCGTTCCTCGCGTCATTTTACATCGGAATTAGTCATGAGAAATGCACAAACACGATTCTGGAATTAAAAAAACACGCAATCAGGGTTTGGGAATGCTCGCGATTTTCTCGTCAACGGTTTCTCGGATCGCAATTCTGTCACTTCCAACGTGTTCCTCGCGTCATTTTACGTCGGAAATAGTGACGAGAAATGCACGTAAACGTTTCTGGATTCCAAAAAACACGAGTTCAGGTTTTGGGAATGCTCGCAATTTTCTCGTCAACGGTTTCTCGGATCGCAATTCTGTCGCTTCCGTCGCGTTCCTAGCGTCATTTTACGTCGGAAATAGTCACGAGCAGTGCATGTAAACGTTTGTGGAGCCCAAAAAACACGAGATCAGGATTTGGGAATGCTCGCGATTTTCTCGTCAACGTTTTCTCGGATCGCAATTCTGTCGCTTCCAACGTGTTCCTCGTATCATTTTACGTCGGAAATAGTCACGAGTAGTGCACGTAAACGTTTTGGATTCCAAAAAACACGAGTTCAGGTTTTGGGAATGCTCGCGATTTTCTCGTCAACGGTTTCTCGGATCGCAATTCTGTCGCTTCCATCGCGTTCCTAGCGTCATTTTACGTCGGAAATAGTCACGAGCAGTGCATGTAAACGTTTGTGGAGCCCAAAAAACACGAGATCAGGATTTGGGAATGCTCGCGATTTTCTCGTCAACGTTTTCTCGGATCGCAATTCTGTAGCTTCCAACGTGTTCCTCGCGTCATTTTACATCCGAATTAGTCATGAGAAATGCACAAACACGGTTCTGGCGTTCAAAAAACACGAGATGAGGTTTTGGGAATGCTCGCGATCTTCTCATCAACGGTTTCTCGGATCGCAATTCTGTCGCTTCCAACGCGTTCCTCGCGTCATTTTACATCGGAATTAGTCTTGAGAAATGCACAAACACGGTTCTGGATTCCAAAAAACACGAGTTCAGGTTTTGGGAATGCTCGCGATTTTCTCGTCAACGGTTTCCCGGATCGCAATTCTGTCGCTTCCAACGTGTTCCTCGTTTCATTTTACGTCAGAAATAGTCACGAGGAGGTCACGTGAACGTTTATGGAGTCCAAAAAACACGAGTTCAGGTTCTGGGAATGCTCGCGATTTGCTCGTCAACGGTTTCTCGGATCGCAATTCTGTCGCTTCCAACGCGTTCCTCGCGTCATTTTACATCGGAATTAGTCATGAGAAATGCACAAACACGGTTCTGGAATTAAAAAAACACGCAATCAGGGTTTGGGAATGCTCGCGATTTTCTCGTCAACGGTTTCTCGGATCGCAATTCTGTCACTTCCAACGTGTTCCTCGCGTCATTTTACGTCGGAAATAGTGACGAGAAATGCACGTAAACGTTTCTGGATTCCAAAAAACACGAGTTCAGGTTTTGGGAATGCTCGCAATTTTCTCGTCAACGGTTTCTCGGATCGCAATTCTGTCGCTTCCGTCGCGTTCCTAGCGTCATTTTACGTCGGAAATAGTCACGAGCAGTGCATGTAAACGTTTGTGGAGCCCAAAAAACACGAGATCAGGATTTGGGAATGCTCGCGATTTTCTCGTCAACGTTTTCTCGGATCGCAATTCTGTCGCTTCCAACGTGTTCCTCGTATCATTTTACGTCGGAAATAGTCACGAGTAGTGCACGTAAACGTTTTGGATTCCAAAAAACACGAGTTCAGGTTTTGGGAATGCTCGCGATTTTCTCGTCAACGGTTTCTCGGATCGCAATTCTGTCGCTTCCATCGCGTTCCTAGCGTCATTTTACGTCGGAAATAGTCACGAGCAGTGCATGTAAACGTTTGTGGAGCCCAAAAAACACGAGATCAGGATTTGGGAATGCTCGCTATTTTCTCGTCAACGTTTTCTCGGATCGCAATTCTGTAGCTTCCAACGTGTTCCTCGCGTCATTTTACATCCGAATTAGTCATGAGAAATGCACAAACACGGTTCTGGCGTTCAAAAAACACGAGATGAGGTTTTGGGAATGCTCGCGATCTTCTCATCAACGGTTTCTCGGATAGCAATTCTGTCGCTTCCAACGCGTTCCTCGCGTCATTTTACATCGGAATTAGTCATGAGAAATGCACAAACACGGTTCTGGAGTTCAAAAAACACGAGATGAGGTTTTGGGAATGCTCGCGATTTTCTCGTCAACGTTTTCTCGGATCGCAATTCTGTAGCTTCCAACGTGGTCCTCGCGTCATTTTACATCCGAATTAGTCATGAGAAATGCACAAACACGGTTCTGGAGTCAAAAAAAACGAGATCAGGGTTTGGGAATGCTCCCGATTTTCTCGTTAACGGATGCTCGGATCGCAATTCTGTCGCTTCCAACGTGTTCCTCGTGTCATTTTACGTCGGAATTAGTCTTGAGAAATGCACAAACACGTTTCTGGCGTTCAAAAAACACGAGATGAGGTTTTGGGAATGCTCGCGATCTTCTCGTCAACGGTTTCTCGGATCGCAATTCTGTCGCTTCCAACGCGTTCCTCGCGTCATTTTACATCGGAATTAGTCATGAGAAATGCACAAACACGGTTCTGGAGTTCAAAAAACACGAGACGAGATTTTGGGAATGCTCGCGATTTTCTCGTCAACGGTTTCTCGGATCGCAATTCTGTAGCTTCCAACGTGTTCCTCGTGTCATTTTACGTCGGAAATAGTCACGAGTAGTGCACGTAAACGTTTCTGGATTCCAAAAAACACGAGTTCAGGTTTTGGGAATGCTCGCGATTTTCTCGTCAACGGTTTCCCGGATCGCAATTCTGTCGCTTCCATCGCGTTCCTAGCGTCATTTTACGTCGGAAATAGTCACGAGCAGTACACGTAAACGTTTCTGGAGTCCAAAAAACACGAGTTCAGGTTTTGGGAATGCTCGCGATTTTCTCGTCAACGGTTTCCCGGATCGCAATTCTGTCGCTTCCAACGTGTTCCTCGTGTCATTTTACGTCAGAAATAGTCACGAGGAGTTCACGTGAACGTTTGTGGAGTCCAAAAAACACGAGTTCAGGTTCTGGGAATGCTCGCGATTTTCTCGTCAACGGTTTCTCGGATCGCAATTCTGTCGCTTCCAACGTGTTCCTCGTGTCATTTTACGTCGGAAATAGTCACGAGTAGTGCACGTAAACGTTTTGGATTCCAAAAAACACGAGTTCTGGTTTTGGGAATGCTCGCGATTTTCTCGTCAACGGTTTCTCGGATCGCAATTCTGTCGCTTCCATCGCGTTCCTAGCGTCATTTTACGTCGGAAATAGTCACGAGCAGTGCATGTAAACGTTTGTGGAGCCCAAAAAACACGAGATCAGGATTTGGGAATGCTCGCGATTTTCTCGTCAACGTTTTCTCGGATCGCAATTCTGTCGCTTCCAACGTGTTCCTCGTGTCATTTTACGTCGGAAATAGTCACGAGTAGTGCACGTAAACGTTTCTGGATTCCAAAAAACACGAGTTCAGGTTTTGGGAATGCTCGCGATTTTCTCGTCAACGGTTTCTCGGATCGCAATTCTGTCACTTCCAACGTGTTCCTCGCGTCATTTTACGTCGGAAATAGTGACGAGAAATGCACGTAAACGTTTCTGGATTCCAAAAAACACGAGTTCAGGTTTTGGGAATGCTCGCAATTTTCTCGTCAACGGTTTCTCGGATCGCAATTCTGTCGCTTCCATCGCGTTCCTAGCGTCATTTTACGTCGGAAATAGTCACGAGCAGTGCATGTAAACGTTTGTGGAGCCCAAAAAACACGAGATCAGGATTTAGGAATGCTCGCGATTTTCTCGTCAACGTTTTCTCGGATCGCAATTCTGTCGCTTCCAACGTGTTCCTCGTTTCATTTTACGTCAGAAATAGTCACGAGGAGTTCACGTGAACGTTTATGGAGTCCAAAAAACACGAGTTCAGGTTCTGGGAATGCTCGCGATTTGCTCGTCAACGGTTTCTCGGATCGCAATTCTGTCGCTTCCAACGCGTTCCTCGCGTCATTTTACATCGGAATTAGTCATGAGAAATGCACAAACACGGTTCTGGAATTAAAAAAACACGAGATCAGGGTTTGGGAATGCTCGCGATTTTCTCGTCAACGGTTTCTCGGATCGCAATTCTGTCGCTTCCAACGTGTTCCTCGTGTCATTTTACGTCGGAAATAGTCACGAGTAGTGCACGTAAACGTTTCTGGATTCCAAAAAACACGAGTTCAGGTTTTGGGAATGCTCGCGATTTTCTCGTCAACGGTTTCTCGGATCGCAATTCTGTCACTTCCAACGTGTTCCTCGCGTCATTTTACGTCGGAAATAGTGACGAGAAATGCACGTAAACGTTTCTGGATTCCAAAAAACACGAGTTCAGGTTTTGGGAATGCTCGCAATTTTCTCGTCAACGGTTTCTCGGATCGCAATTCTGTCGCTTCCATCGCGTTCCTAGCGTCATTTTACGTCGGAAATAGTCACGAGCAGTGCATGTAAACGTTTGTGGAGCCCAAAAAACACGAGATCAGGATTTAGGAATGCTCGCGATTTTCTCGTCAACGTTTTCTCGGATCGCAATTCTGTCGCTTCCAACGTGTTCCTCGTTTCATTTTACGTCAGAAATAGTCACGAGGAGTTCACGTGAACGTTTATGGAGTCCAAAAAACACGAGTTCAGGTTCTGGGAATGCTCGCGATTTGCTCGTCAACGGTTTCTCGGATCGCAATTCTGTCGCTTCCAACGCGTTCCTCGCGTCATTTTACATCGGAATTAGTCATGAGAAATGCACAAACACGGTTCTGGAATTAAAAAAACACGAGATCAGGGTTTGGGAATGCTCGCGATTTTCTCGTCAACGGTTTCTCGGATCGCAATTCTGTCACTTCCAACGTGTTCCTCGCGTCATTTTACGTCGGAAATAGTGACGAGAAATGCACGTAAACGTTTCTGGATTCCAAAAAACACGAGTTCAGGTTTTGGGAATGCTCGCAATTTTCTCGTCAACGGTTTCTCGGATCGCAATTCTGTCGCTTCCGTCGCGTTCCTAGCGTCATTTTACGTCGGAAATAGTCACGAGCAGTGCATGTAAACGTTTGTGGAGCCCAAAAAACACGAGATCAGGATTTGGGAATGCTCGCGATTTTCTCGTCAACGTTTTCTCGGATCGCAATTCTGTCGCTTCCAACGTGTTCCTCGTATCATTTTACGTCGGAAATAGTCACGAGTAGTGCACGTAAACGTTTTGGATTCCAAAAAACACGAGTTCAGGTTTTGGGAATGCTCGCGATTTTCTCGTCAACGGTTTCTCGGATCGCAATTCTGTCGCTTCCATCGCGTTCCTAGCGTCATTTTACGTCGGAAATAGTCACGAGCAGTGCATGTAAACGTTTGTGGAGCCCAAAAAACACGAGATCAGGATTTGGGAATGCTCGCGATTTTCTCGTCAACGTTTTCTCGGATCGCAATTCTGTAGCTTCCAACGTGTTCCTCGCGTCATTTTACATCCGAATTAGTCATGAGAAATGCACAAACACGGTTCTGGCGTTCAAAAAACACGAGATGAGGTTTTGGGAATGCTCGCGATCTTCTCATCAACGGTTTCTCGGATCGCAATTCTGTCGCTTCCAACGCGTTCCTCGCGTCATTTTACATCGGAATTAGTCTTGAGAAATGCACAAACACGGTTCTGGATTCCAAAAAACACGAGTTCAGGTTTTGGGAATGCTCGCGATTTTCTCGTCAACGGTTTCCCGGATCGCAATTCTGTCGCTTCCAACGTGTTCCTCGTTTCATTTTACGTCAGAAATAGTCACGAGGAGTTCACGTGAACGTTTATGGAGTCCAAAAAACACGAGTTCAGGTTCTGGGAATGCTCGCGATTTGCTCGTCAACGGTTTCTCGGATCGCAATTCTGTCGCTTCCAACGCGTTCCTCGCGTCATTTTACATCGGAATTAGTCATGAGAAATGCACAAACACGGTTCTGGAATTAAAAAAACACGAAATCAGGGTTTGGGAATGCTCGCGATTTTCTCGTCAACGGTTTCTCGGATCGCAATTCTGTCACTTCCAACGTGTTCCTCGCGGCATTTTACGTCGGAAATAGTGACGAGTAGTGCACGTAAACGTTTTGGATTCCAAAAAACACGAGTTCAGGTTTTGGGAATGCTCGCGATTTTCTCGTCAACGGTTTCTCGGATCGCAATTCTGTCGCTTCCGTCGCGTTCCTAGCGTCATTTTACGTCGGAAATAGTCACGAGCAGTGCATGTAAACGTTTGTGGAGCCCAAAAAACACGAGATCAGGATTTGGGAATGCTCGCTATTTTCTCGTCAACGTTTTCTCGGATCGCAATTCTGTAGCTTCCAACGTGTTCCTCGCGTCATTTTACATCCGAATTAGTCATGAGAAATGCACAAACACGGTTCTGGCGTTCAAAAAACACGAGATGAGGTTTTGGGAATGCTCGCGATCTTCTCATCAACGGTTTCTCGGATCGCAATTCTGTCGCTTCCAACGCGTTCCTCGCGTCATTTTACATCGGAATTAGTCATGAGAAATGCACAAACACGGTTCTGGAGTTCAAAAAACACGAGATGAGGTTTTGGGAATGCTCGCGATTTTCTCGTCAACGTTTTCTCGGATCGCAATTCTGTAGCTTCCAACGTGGTCCTCGCGTCATTTTACATCCGAATTAGTCATGAGAAATGCACAAACACGGTTCCGGAGTTAAAAAAAACGAGATCAGGGTTTGGGAATGCTCCCGATTTTCTCGTTAACGGATGCTCGGATCGCAATTCTGTCGCTTCCAACGTGTTCCTCGTGTCATTTTACGTCGGAATTAGTCTTGAGAAATGCACAAACACGTTTCTGGCGTTCAAAAAACACGAGATGAGGTTTTGGGAATGCTCGCGATTTTCTCGTCAACGGTTTCTCGGATCGCAATTCTGTCGCTTCCAACGCGTTCCTCGCGTCATTTTACATCGGAATTAGTCATGAGAAATGCACAAACACGGTTCTGGAGTTCAAAAAACACGAGATGAGATTTTGGGAATGCTCGCGATTTTCTCGTCAACGGTTTCTCGGATCGCAATTCTGTAGCTTCCAACGTGTTCCTCGTGTCATTTTACGTCGGAAATAGTCACGAGTAGTGCACGTAAACGTTTCTGGATTCCAAAAAACACGAGTTCAGGTTTTGGGAATGCTCGCGATTTTCTCGTCAACGGTTTCCCGGATCGCAATTCTGTCGCTTCCATCGCGTTCCTAGCGTCATTTTACGTCGGAAATAGTCACGAGCAGTACACGTAAACGTTTCTGGAGTCCAAAAAACACGAGTTCAGGTTTTGGGAATGCTCGCGATTTTCTCGTCAACGGTTTCCCGGATCGCAATTCTGTCGCTTCCAACGTGTTCCTCGTGTCATTTTACGTCAGAAATAGTCACGAGGAGTTCACGTGAACGTTTGTGGAGTCCAAAAAACACGAGTTCAGGTTCTGGGAATGCTCGCGATTTTCTCGTCAACGGTTTCTCGGATCGCAATTCTGTCGCTTCCAACGTGTTCCTCGTGTCATTTTACGTAGGAAATAGTCACGAGTAGTGCACGTAAACGTTTCTGGATTCCAAAAAACACGAGTTCAGGTTTTGGGAATGCTCGCGATTTTCTCGTCAACGGTTTCCCGGATCGCAATTCTGTAGCTTCCAACGTGTTCCTCGTGTCATTTTACGTCGGAAATAGTCACGAGTAGTGCACGTAAACGTTTCTGGATTCCAAAAAACACGAGTTCAGGTTTTGGGAATGCTCGCGATTTTCTCGTCAACGGTTTCCCGGATCGCAATTCTGTCGCTTCCATCGCGTTCCTAGCGTCATTTTACGTCGGAAATAGTCACGAGCAGTACACGTAAACGTTTCTGGATTCCAAAAAACACGAGTTCAGGTTTTGGGAATGCTCGCGATTTTCTCGTCAACGTTTTCTCGGATCGCAATTCTGTAGCTTCCAACGTGGTCCTCGCGTCATTTTACATCCGAATTAGTCATGAGAAATGCACAAACACGGTTCTGGAGTTAAAAAAAAACGAGATCAGGGTTTGGGAATGCTCCCGATTTTCTCGTTAACGGATGCTCGGATCGCAATTCTGTCGCTTCCAACGTGTTCCTCGTGTCATTTTACGTAGGAAATAGTCACGAGTAGTGCACGTAAACGTTTCTGGATTCCAAAAAACACGAGTTCAGGTTTTGGGAATGCTCGCGATCTCCTCATCAACGGTTTCTCGGATCGCAATTCTGTCGCTTCCAACGCGTTCCTCGCGTCATTTTACATCGGAATTAGTCTTGAGAAATGCACAAACACGGTTCTGGAGTTCAAAAAACACGAGATGAGGTTTTGGGAATGCTCGTGATTTTCTCGTCAACGGTTTCTCGGATCGCAATTCTGTAGCTTCCAACGTGTTCCTCGTGTCATTTTACGTCAGAAATAGTCACGAGTAGTGCACGTAAACGTTTCTGGATTCCAAAAAACACGAGTTCAGGTTTTGGGAATGCTCGCGATTTTCTCGTCAACGGTTTCCCGGATCGCAATTCTGTCGCTTCCATCGCGTTCCTAGCGTCATTTTACGTCGGAAATAGTCACGAGCAGTACACGTAAACGTTTCTGGAGTCCAAAAAACACGAGTTCAGGTTTTGGGAATGCTCGCGATTTTCTCGTCAACGGTTTCCCGGATCGCAATTCTGTCGCTTCCAACGTGTTCCTCGTGTCATTTTACGTCAGAAATAGTCACGAGGAGTTCACGTGAACGTTTGTGGAGTCCAAAAAACACGAGTTCAGGTTCTGGGAATGCTCGCGATTTTCTCGTCAACGGTTTCTCGGATCGCAATTCTGTCGCTTCCAACGTGTTCCTCGTGTCATTTTACGTCGGAAATAGTCACGAGTAGTGCACGTAAACGTTTTGGATTCCAAAAAACACGAGTTCTGGTTTTGGGAATGCTCGCGATTTACTCGTCAACGGTTTCTCGGATCGCAATTCTGTCGCTTCCATCGCGTTCCTAGCGTCATTTTACGTCGGAAATAGTCACGAGCAGTGCATGTAAACGTTTGTGGAGCCCAAAAAACACGAGATCAGGATTTGGGAATGCTCGCGATTTTCTCGTCAACGTTTTCTCGGATCGCAATTCTGTCGCTTCCAACGTGTTCCTCGTGTCATTTTACGTCGGAAATAGTCACGAGTAGTGCACGTAAACGTTTTGGATTCCAAAAAACACGAGTTCTGGTTTTGGGAATGCTCGCGATTTTCTCGTCAACGGTTTCTCGGATCGCAATTCTGTCGCTTCCATCGCGTTCCTAGCGTCATTTTACGTCGGAAATAGTCACGAGCAGTGCATGTAAACGTTTGTGGAGCCCAAAAAACACGAGATCAGGATTTGGGAATGCTCGCGATTTTCTCGTCAACGGTTTCTCGGATCGCAATTCTGTCGCTTCCAACGCGTTCCTCGCGTCATTTTACATCGGAATTAGTCTTGAGAAATGCACAAACACGGTTCTGGAGTTCAAAAAACACGAGATGAGGTTTTGGGAATGCTCGTGATTTTCTCGTCAACGGTTTCTCGGATCGCAATTCTGTAGCTTCCAACGTGTTCCTCGTGTCATTTTACGTCAGAAATAGTCACGAGTAGTGCACGTAAACGTTTCTGGATTCCAAAAAACACGAGTTCAGGTTTTGGGAATGCTCGCGATTTTCTCGTCAACGGTTTCCCGGATCGCAATTCTGTCGCTTCCATCGCGTTCCTAGCGTCATTTTACGTCGGAAATAGTCACGAGCAGTACACGTAAACGTTTCTGGAGTCCAAAAAACACGAGTTCAGGTTTTGGGAATGCTCGCGATTTTCTCGTCAACGGTTTCCCGGATCGCAATTCTGTCGCTTCCAACGTGTTCCTCGTGTCATTTTACGTCAGAAATAGTCACGAGGAGTTCACGTGAACGTTTGTGGAGTCCAAAAAACACGAGTTCAGGTTCTGGGAATGCTCGCGATTTTCTCGTCAACGGTTTCTCGGATCGCAATTCTGTCGCTTCCAACGTGTTCCTCGTGTCATTTTACGTCGGAAATAGTCACGAGTAGTGCACGTAAACGTTTTGGATTCCAAAAAACACGAGTTCTGGTTTTGGGAATGCTCGCGATTTACTCGTCAACGGTTTCTCGGATCGCAATTCTGTCGCTTCCAACGTGTTCCTCGTGTCATTTTACGTCGGAAATAGTCACGAGTAGTGCACGTAAACGTTTCTGGATTCCAAAAAACACGAGTTCAGGTTTTGGGAATGCTCGCGATTTTCTCGTCAGCGGTTTCCCGGATCGCAATTCTGTCGCTTCCATCGCGTTCCTAGCGTCATTTTACGTCGGAAATAGTCACGAGCAGTACACGTAAACGTTTCTGGAGTCCAAAAAACACGAGTTCAGGTTTTGGGAATGCTCGCGATTTTCTCGTCAACGGTTTCCCGGATCGCAATTCTGTCGCTTCCAACGTGTTCCTCGTGTCATTTTACGTCAGAAATAGTCACGAGGAGTTCACGTGAACGTTTGTGGAGTCCAAAAAACACGAGTTCAGGTTCTGGGAATGCTCGCGATTTTCTCGTCAACGGTTTCTCGGATCGCAATTCTGTCGCTTCCAACGTGTTCCTCGTGTCATTTTACGTCGGAAATAGTCACGAGTAGTGCACGTAAACGTTTTGGATTCCAAAAAACACGAGTTCTGGTTTTGGGAATGCTCGCGATTTTCTCGTCAACGGTTTCTCGGATCGCAATTCTGTCGCTTCCATCGCGTTCCTAGCGTCATTTTACGTCGGAAATAGTCACGAGCAGTGCATGTAAACGTTTGTGGAGCCCAAAAAACACGAGATCAGGATTTGGGAATGCTCGCGATTTTCTCGTCAACGTTTTCTCGGATCGCAATTCTGTCGCTTCCAACGTGTTCCTCGTGTCATTTTACGTCGGAAATAGTCACGAGTAGTGCACGTAAACGTTTCTGGATTCCAAAAAACACGAGTTCAGGTTTTGGGAATGCTCGCGATTTTCTCGTCAACGTTTTCTCGGATCGCAATTCTGTAGCTTCCAACGTGGTCCTCGCGTCATTTTACATCCGAATTAGTCATGAGAAATGCACAAACACGGTTCTGGAGTTAAAAAAAAACGAGATCAGGGTTTGGGAATGCTCCCGATTTTCTCGTTAACGGATGCTCGGATCGCAATTCTGTCGCTTCCAACGTGTTCCTCGTGTCATTTTACGTAGGAAATAGTCACGAGTAGTGCACGTAAACGTTTCTGGATTCCAAAAAACACGAGTTCAGGTTTTGGGAATGCTCGCGATCTTCTCATCAACGGTTTCTCGGATCGCAATTCTGTCGCTTCCAACGCGTTCCTCGCGTCATTTTACATCGGAATTAGTCTTGAGAAATGCACAAACACGGTTCTGGAGTTCAAAAAACACGAGATGAGGTTTTGGGAATGCTCGTGATTTTCTCGTCAACGGTTTCTCGGATCGCAATTCTGTAGCTTCCAACGTGTTCCTCGTGTCATTTTACGTCAGAAATAGTCACGAGTAGTGCACGTAAACGTTTCTGGATTCCAAAAAACACGAGTTCAGGTTTTGGGAATGCTCGCGATTTTCTCGTCAACGGTTTCCCGGATCGCAATTCTGTCGCTTCCATCGCGTTCCTAGCGTCATTTTACGTCGGAAATAGTCACGAGCAGTACACGTAAACGTTTCTGGAGTCCAAAAAACACGAGTTCAGGTTTTGGGAATGCTCGCGATTTTCTCGTCAACGGTTTCCCGGATCGCAATTCTGTCGCTTCCAACGTGTTCCTCGTGTCATTTTACGTCAGAAATAGTCACGAGGAGTTCACGTGAACGTTTGTGGAGTCCAAAAAACACGAGTTCAGGTTCTGGGAATGCTCGCGATTTTCTCGTCAACGGTTTCTCGGATCGCAATTCTGTCGCTTCCAACGTGTTCCTCGTGTCATTTTACGTCGGAAATAGTCACGAGTAGTGCACGTAAACGTTTTGGATTCCAAAAAACACGAGTTCTGGTTTTGGGAATGCTCGCGATTTACTCGTCAACGGTTTCTCGGATCGCAATTCTGTCGCTTCCATCGCGTTCCTAGCGTCATTTTACGTCGGAAATAGTCACGAGCAGTGCATGTAAACGTTTGTGGAGCCCAAAAAACACGAGATCAGGATTTGGGAATGCTCGCGATTTTCTCGTCAACGTTTTCTCGGATCGCAATTCTGTCGCTTCCAACGTGTTCCTCGTGTCATTTTACGTCGGAAATAGTCACGAGTAGTGCACGTAAACGTTTTGGATTCCAAAAAACACGAGTTCTGGTTTTGGGAATGCTCGCGATTTTCTCGTCAACGGTTTCTCGGATCGCAATTCTGTCGCTTCCATCGCGTTCCTAGCGTCATTTTACGTCGGAAATAGTCACGAGCAGTGCATGTAAACGTTTGTGGAGCCCAAAAAACACGAGATCAAGATTTGGGAATGCTCGCGATTTTCTCGTCAACGGTTTCTCGGATCGCAATTCTGTCGCTTCCAACGCGTTCCTCGCGTCATTTTACATCGGAATTAGTCTTGAGAAATGCACAAACACGGTTCTGGAGTTCAAAAAACACGAGATGAGGTTTTGGGAATGCTCGTGATTTTCTCGTCAACGGTTTCTCGGATCGCAATTCTGTAGCTTCCAACGTGTTCCTCGTGTCATTTTACGTCAGAAATAGTCACGAGTAGTGCACGTAAACGTTTCTGGATTCCAAAAAACACGAGTTCAGGTTTTGGGAATGCTCGCGATTTTCTCGTCAACGGTTTCCCGGATCGCAATTCTGTCGCTTCCATCGCGTTCCTAGCGTCATTTTACGTCGGAAATAGTCACGAGCAGTACACGTAAACGTTTCTGGAGTCCAAAAAACACGAGTTCAGGTTTTGGGAATGCTCGCGATTTTCTCGTCAACGGTTTCCCGGATCGCAATTCTGTCGCTTCCAACGTGTTCCTCGTGTCATTTTACGTCAGAAATAGTCACGAGGAGTTCACGTGAACGTTTGTGGAGTCCAAAAAACACGAGTTCAGGTTCTGGGAATGCTCGCGATTTTCTCGTCAACGGTTTCTCGGATCGCAATTCTGTCGCTTCCATCGCGTTCCTAGCGTCATTTTACGTCGGAAATAGTCACGAGTAGTGCACGTAAACGTTTTGGATTCCAAAAAACACGAGTTCTGGTTTTGGGAATGCTCGCGATTTTCTCGTCAACGGTTTCTCGGATCGCAATTCTGTCGCTTCCATCGCGTTCCTAGCGTCATTTTACGTCGGAAATAGTCACGAGCAGTGCATGTAAACGTTTGTGGAGCCCAAAAAACACGAGATCAGGATTTGGGAATGCTCGCGATTTTCTCGTCAACGGTTTCTCGGATCGCAATTCTGTCGCTTCCAACGCGTTCCTCGCGTCATTTTACATCGGAATTAGTCTTGAGAAATGCACAAACACGGTTCTGGAGTTCAAAAAACACGAGATGAGGTTTTGGGAATGCTCGTGATTTTCTCGTCAACGGTTTCTCGGATCGCAATTCTGTAGCTTCCAACGTGTTCCTCGTGTCATTTTACGTCAGAAATAGTCACGAGTAGTGCACGTAAACGTTTCTGGATTCCAAAAAACACGAGTTCAGGTTTTGGGAATGCTCGCGATTTTCTCGTCAACGGTTTCCCGGATCGCAATTCTGTCGCTTCCATCGCGTTCCTAGCGTCATTTTACGTCGGAAATAGTCACGAGCAGTACACGTAAACGTTTCTGGAGTCCAAAAAACACGAGTTCAGGTTTTGGGAATGCTCGCGATTTTCTCGTCAACGGTTTCCCGGATCGCAATTCTGTCGCTTCCAACGTGTTCCTCGTGTCATTTTACGTCAGAAATAGTCACGAGGAGTTCACGTGAACGTTTGTGGAGTCCAAAAAACACGAGTTCAGGTTCTGGGAATGCTCGCGATTTTCTCGTCAACGGTTTCTCGGATCGCAATTCTGTCGCTTCCAACGTGTTCCTCGTGTCATTTTACGTCGGAAATAGTCACGAGTAGTGCACGTAAACGTTTTGGATTCCAAAAAACACGAGTTCTGGTTTTGGGAATGCTCGCGATTTACTCGTCAACGGTTTCTCGGATCGCAATTCTGTCGCTTCCAACGTGTTCCTCGTGTCATTTTACGTCGGAAATAGTCACGAGTAGTGCACGTAAACGTTTCTGGATTCCAAAAAACACGAGTTCAGGTTTTGGGAATGCTCGCGATTTTCTCGTCAGCGGTTTCCCGGATCGCAATTCTGTCGCTTCCATCGCGTTCCTAGCGTCATTTTACGTCGGAAATAGTCACGAGCAGTACACGTAAACGTTTCTGGAGTCCAAAAAACACGAGTTCAGGTTTTGGGAATGCTCGCGATTTTCTCGTCAACGGTTTCCCGGATCGCAATTCTGTCGCTTCCAACGTGTTCCTCGTGTCATTTTACGTCAGAAATAGTCACGAGGAGTTCACGTGAACGTTTGTGGAGTCCAAAAAACACGAATTCAGGTTCTGGGAATGCTCGCGATTTTCTCGTCAACGGTTTCTCGGATCGCAATTCTGTCGCTTCCAACGTGTTCCTCGTGTCATTTTACGTCGGAAATAGTCACGAGTAGTGCACGTAAACGTTTTGGATTCCAAAAAACACGAGTTCTGGTTTTGGGAATGCTCGCGATTTTCTCGTCAACGGTTTCTCGGATCGCAATTCTGTCGCTTCCATCGCGTTCCTAGCGTCATTTTACGTCGGAAATAGTCACGAGCAGTGCATGTAAACGTTTGTGGAGCCCAAAAAACACGAGATCAGGATTTGGGAATGCTCGCGATTTTCTCGTCAACGTTTTCTCGGATCGCAATTCTGTCGCTTCCAACGTGTTCCTCGTGTCATTTTACGTCGGAAATAGTCACGAGTAGTGCACGTAAACGTTTCTGGATTCCAAAAAACACGAGTTCAGGTTTTGGGAATGCTCGCGATTTTCTCGTCAACGTTTTCTCGGATCGCAATTCTGTAGCTTCCAACGTGGTCCTCGCGTCATTTTACATCCGAATTAGTCATGAGAAATGCACAAACACGGTTCTGGAGTTAAAAAAAAACGAGATCAGGGTTTGGGAATGCTCCCGATTTTCTCGTTAACGGATGCTCGGATCGCAATTCTGTCGCTTCCAACGTGTTCCTCGTGTCATTTTACGTAGGAAATAGTCACGAGTAGTGCACGTAAACGTTTCTGGATTCCAAAAAACACGAGTTCAGGTTTTGGGAATGCTCGCGATCTTCTCATCAACGGTTTCTCGGATCGCAATTCTGTCGCTTCCAACGCGTTCCTCGCGTCATTTTACATCGGAATTAGTCTTGAGAAATGCACAAACACGGTTCTGGAGTTCAAAAAACACGAGATGAGGTTTTGGGAATGCTCGTGATTTTCTCGTCAACGGTTTCTCGGATCGCAATTCTGTAGCTTCCAACGTGTTCCTCGTGTCATTTTACGTCAGAAATAGTCACGAGTAGTGCACGTAAACGTTTCTGGATTCCAAAAAACACGAGTTCAGGTTTTGGGAATGCTCGCGATTTTCTCGTCAACGGTTTCCCGGATCGCAATTCTGTCGCTTCCATCGCGTTCCTAGCGTCATTTTACGTCGGAAATAGTCACGAGCAGTACACGTAAACGTTTCTGGAGTCCAAAAAACACGAGTTCAGGTTTTGGGAATGCTCGCGATTTTCTCGTCAACGGTTTCCCGGATCGCAATTCTGTCGCTTCCAACGTGTTCCTCGTGTCATTTTACGTCAGAAATAGTCACGAGGAGTTCACGTGAACGTTTGTGGAGTCCAAAAAACACGAGTTCAGGTTCTGGGAATGCTCGCGATTTTCTCGTCAACGGTTTCTCGGATCGCAATTCTGTCGCTTCCAACGTGTTCCTCGTGTCATTTTACGTCGGAAATAGTCACGAGTAGTGCACGTAAACGTTTTGGATTCCAAAAAACACGAGTTCTGGTTTTGGGAATGCTCGCGATTTACTCGTCAACGGTTTCTCGTATCGCAATTCTGTCGCTTCCATCGCGTTCCTAGCGTCATTTTACGTCGGAAATAGTCACGAGCAGTGCATGTAAACGTTTGTGGAGCCCAAAAAACACGAGATCAGGATTTGGGAATGCTCGCGATTTTCTCGTCAACGTTTTCTCGGATCGCAATTCTGTCGCTTCCAACGTGTTCCTCGTGTCATTTTACGTCGGAAATAGTCACGAGTAGTGCACGTAAACGTTTTGGATTCCAAAAAACACGAGTTCTGGTTTTGGGAATGCTCGCGATTTTCTCGTCAACGGTTTCTCGGATCGCAATTCTGTCGCTTCCATCGCGTTCCTAGCGTCATTTTACGTCGGAAATAGTCACGAGCAGTGCATGTAAACGTTTGTGGAGCCCAAAAAACACGAGATCAGGATTTGGGAATGCTCGCGATTTTCTCGTCAACGGTTTCTCGGATCGCAATTCTGTCGCTTCCAACGCGTTCCTCGCGTCATTTTACATCGGAATTAGTCTTGAGAAATGCACAAACACGGTTCTGGAGTTCAAAAAACACGAGATGAGGTTTTGGGAATGCTCGTGATTTTCTCGTCAACGGTTTCTCGGATCGCAATTCTGTAGCTTCCAACGTGTTCCTCGTGTCATTTTACGTCAGAAATAGTCACGAGTAGTGCACGTAAACGTTTCTGGATTCCAAAAAACACGAGTTCAGGTTTTGGGAATGCTCGCGATTTTCTCGTCAACGGTTTCCCGGATCGCAATTCTGTCGCTTCCATCGCGTTCCTAGCGTCATTTTACGTCGGAAATAGTCACGAGCAGTACACGTAAACGTTTCTGGAGTCCAAAAAACACGAGTTCAGGTTTTGGGAATGCTCGCGATTTTCTCGTCAACGGTTTCCCGGATCGCAATTCTGTCGCTTCCAACGTGTTCCTCGTGTCATTTTACGTCAGAAATAGTCACGAGGAGTTCACGTGAACGTTTGTGGAGTCCAAAAAACACGAGTTCAGGTTCTGGGAATGCTCGCGATTTTCTCGTCAACGGTTTCTCGGATCGCAATTCTGTCGCTTCCAACGTGTTCCTCGTGTCATTTTACGTCGGAAATAGTCACGAGTAGTGCACGTAAACGTTTTGGATTCCAAAAAACACGAGTTCTGGTTTTGGGAATGCTCGCGATTTACTCGTCAACGGTTTCTCGGATCGCAATTCTGTCGCTTCCATCGCGTTCCTAGCGTCATTTTACGTCGGAAATAGTCACGAGCAGTGCATGTAAACGTTTGTGGAGCCCAAAAAACACGAGATCAGGATTTGGGAATGCTCGCGATTTTCTCGTCAACGTTTTCTCGGATCGCAATTCTGTCGCTTCCAACGTGTTCCTCGTGTCATTTTACGTCGGAAATAGTCACGAGTAGTGCACGTAAACGTTTTGGATTCCAAAAAACACGAGTTCTGGTTTTGGGAATGCTCGCGATTTTCTCGTCAACGGTTTCTCGGATTGCAATTCTGTCGCTTCCATCGCGTTCCTAGCGTCATTTTACGTCGGAAATAGTCACGAGCAGTGCATGTAAACGTTTGTGGAGCCCAAAAAACACGAGATCAGGATTTGGGAATGCTCGCGATTTTCTCGTCAACGGTTTCTCGGATCGCAATTCTGTAGCTTCCAACGTGTTCCTCGTGTCATTTTACGTCGGAAATAGTCACGAGTAGTGCACGTAAACGTTTCTGGATTCCAAAAAACACGAGTTCAGGTTTTGGGAATGCTCGCGATTTTCTCGTCAACGGTTTCCCGGATCGCAATTCTGTCGCTTCCATCGCGTTCCTAGCGTCATTTTACGTCGGAAATAGTCACGAGCAGTACACGTAAACGTTTCTGGAGTCCAAAAAACACGAGTTCAGGTTTTGGGAATGCTCGCGATTTTCTCGTCAACGGTTTCCCGGATCGCAATTCTGTCGCTTCCAACGTGTTCCTCGTGTCATTTTACGTCAGAAATAGTCACGAGGAGTTCACGTGAACGTTTGTGGAGTCCAAAAAACACGAGTTCAGGCTCTGGGAATGCTCGCGATTTTCTCGTCAACGGTTTCTCGGATCGCAATTCTGTCGCTTCCAACGTGTTCCTCGTGTCATTTTACGTCGGAAATAGTCACGAGTAGTGCACGTAAACGTTTCTGGATTCCAAAAAACACGAGTTCAGGTTTTGGGAATGCTCGCGATTTTCTCGTCAACGGTTTCCCGGATCGCAATTCTGTCGCTTCCATCGCGTTCCTAGCGTCATTTTACGTCGGAAATAGTCACGAGCAGTACACGTAAACGTTTCTGGAGTCCAAAAAACACGAGTTCAGGTTTTGGGAATGCTCGCGATTTTCTCGTCAACGGTTTCCCGGATCGCAATTCTGTCGCTTCCAACGTGTTCCTCGTGTCATTTTACGTCAGAAATAGTCACGAGGAGTTCACGTGAACGTTTGTGGAGTCCAAAAAACACGAGTTCAGGTTCTGGGAATGCTCGCGATTTTCTCGTCAACGGTTTCTCGGATCGCAATTCTGTCGCTTCCAACGTGTTCCTCGTGTCATTTTACGTCGGAAATAGTCACGAGTAGTGCACGTAAACGTTTTGGATTCCAAAAAACACGAGTTCTGGTTTTGGGAATGCTCGCGATTTTCTCGTCAACGGTTTCTCGGATCGCAATTCTGTCGCTTCCATCGCGTTCCTAGCGTCATTTTACGTCGGAAATAGTCACGAGCAGTGCATGTAAACGTTTGTGGAGCCCAAAAAACACGAGATCAGGATTTGGGAATGCTCGCGATTTTCTCGTCAACGTTTTCTCGGATCGCAATTCTGTCGCTTCCAACGTGTTCCTCGTGTCATTTTACGTCGGAAATAGTCACGAGTAGTGCACGTAAACGTTTTGGATTCCAAAAAACACGAGTTCAGGTTTTGGGAATGCTCGCGATTTTCTCGTCAACGGTTTCTCGGATCGCAATTCTGTCGCTTCCATCGCGTTCCTAGCGTCATTTTACGTCGGAAATAGTCACGAGCAGTGCATGTAAACGTTTGTGGAGCCCAAAAAATACGAGATCAGGATTTGGGAATGCTCGCGATTTTCTCATCAACGGTTTCTCGGGTCGCAATTCTGTCGCTTCCAACGCGTTCCTCGCGTCATTTTACATCGGAATTAGTCATGAGAAATGCACAAACACGGTTCTGGAGTTCAAAAAACACGAGATGAGGTTTTGGGAATGCTCGCGATTTTCTCGTCAACGTTTTCTCGGATCGCAATTCTGTAGCTTCCAACGTGGTCCTCGCGTCATTTTACATCCGAATTAGTCATGAGAAATGCACAAACACGGTTCTGGAGTTAAAAAAAACGAGTTCAGGGTTTGGGAATGCTCCCGATTTTCTCGTTAACGGATGCTCGGATCGCAATTCTGTCGCTTCCAACGTGTTCCTCGTGTCATTTTACGTAGGAAATAGTCACGAGTAGTGCACGTAAACGTTTCTGGATTCCAAAAAACACGAGTTCAGGTTTTGGGAATGCTCGCGATCTTCTCATCAACGGTTTCTCGGATCGCAATTCTGTCGCTTCCAACGCGTTCCTCGCGTCATTTTACGTCGGAAATAGTCACGAGTAGTGCACGTAAACGTTTCTGGATTCCAAAAAACACGAGTTCAGGTTTTGGGAATGCTCGCGATTTTCTCGTCAACGGTTTCTCGGATCGCAATTCTGTCACTTCCAACGTGTTCCTCGCGTCATTTTACGTCGGAAATAGTGACGAGAAATGCACGTAAACGTTTCTGGATTCCAAAAAACACGAGTTCAGGTTTTGGGAATGCTCGCAATTTTCTCGTCAACGGTTTCTCGGATCGCAATTCTGTCGCTTCCATCGCGTTCCTAGCGTCATTTTACGTCGGAAATAGTCACGAGCAGTGCATGTAAACGTTTGTGGAGCCCAAAAAACACGAGATCAGGATTTAGGAATGCTCGCGATTTTCTCGTCAACGTTTTCTCGGATCGCAATTCTGTCGCTTCCAACGTGTTCCTCGTATCATTTTACGTCGGAAATAGTCACGAGTAGTGCACGTAAACGTTTTGAATTCCAAAAAACACGAGTTCAGGTTTTGGGAATGCTCGCGATTTTCTTGTCAACGGTTTCTCGGATCGCAATTCTGTCGCTTCCATCGCGTTGCTAGCGTCATTTTACGTCGGAAATAGTCACGAGCAGTGCATGTAAACGTTTGTGGAGCCCAAAAAACACGAGATCAGGATTTGGGAATGCTCGCGATTTTCTCGTCAACGTTTTCTCGGATCGCAATTCTGTAGCTTCCAACGTGTTCCTCGCGTCATTTTACATCCGAATTAGTCATGAGAAATGCACAAACACGGTTCTGGCGTTCAAAAAACACGAGATGAGGTTTTGGGAATGCTCGCGATCTTCTCATCAACGGTTTCTCGGATCGCAATTCTGTCGCTTCCAACGCGTTCCTCGCGTCATTTTACATCGGAATTAGTCTTGAGAAATGCACAAACACGGTTCTGGAGTTCAAAAAACACGAGATGAGGTTTTGGGAATGCTCGCGATTTTCTCGTCAACGGTTTCTCGGATCGCAATTCTGTAGCTTCCAACGTGTTCCTCGTGTCATTTTACGTCAGAAATAGTCACGAGTAGTGCACGTAAACGTTTCTGGATTCCAAAAAACACGAGTTCAGGTTTTGGGAATGCTCGCGATTTTCTCGTCAACGGTTTCCCGGATCGCAACTCTGTCGCTTCCAACGTGTTCCTCGTTTCATTTTACGTCAGAAATAGTCACGAGGAGTTCACGTGAACGTTTATGGAGTCCAAAAAACACGAGTTCAGGTTCTGGGAATGCTCGCGATTTGCTCGTCAACGGTTTCTCGGATCGCAATTCTGTCGCTTCCAACGCGTTCCTCGCCTCATTTTACATCGGAATTAGTCATGAGAAATGCACAAACACGGTTCTGGAATTAAAAAAACACGAGATCAGGGTTTGGGAATGCTCGCGATTTTCTCGTCAACGGTTTCTCGGATCGCAATTCTGTCAGTTCCAACGTGTTCCTCGCGTCATTTTACGTCGGAAATAGTGACGAGAAATGCACGTAAACGTTTCTGGATTCCAAAAAACACGAGTTCAGGTTTTGGGAATGCTCGCAATTTTCTCGTCAACGGTTTCTCGGATCGCAATTCTGTCGCTTCCGTCGCGTTCCTAGCGTCATTTTACGTCGGAAATAGTCACGAGCAGTGCATGTAAACGTTTGTGGAGCCCAAAAAACACGAGATCAGGATTTGGGAATGCTCGCGATTTTCTCGTCAACGTTTTCTCGGATCGCAATTCTGTCGCTTCCAACGTGTTCCTCGTATCATTTTACGTCGGAAATAGTCACGAGTAGTGCACGTAAACGTTTTGGATTCCAAAAAACACGAGTTCAGGTTTTGGGAATGCTCGCGATTTTCTCGTCAACGGTTTCTCGGATCGCAATTCTGTCGCTTCCATCGCGTTCCTAGCGTCATTTTACGTCGGAAATAGTCACGAGCAGTGCATGTAAACGTTTGTGGAGCCCAAAAAACACGAGATCAGGATTTGGGAATGCTCGCGATTTTCTCGTCAACGTTTTCTCGGATCGCAATTCTGTAGCTTCCAACGTGTTCCTCGCGTCATTTTACATCCGAATTAGTCATGAGAAATGCACAAACACGGTTCTGGCGTTCAAAAAACACGAGATGAGGTTTTGGGAATGCTCGCGATCTTCTCATCAACGGTTTCTCGGATCGCAATTCTGTCGCTTCCAACGCGTTCCTCGCGTCATTTTACATCGGAATTAGTCTTGAGAAATGCACAAACACGGTTCTGGAGTTCAAAAAACCAGAGATGAGGTTTTGGGAATGCTCGCGATTTTCTCGTCAACGGTTTCTCGGATCGCAATTCTGTAGCTTCCAACGTGTTCCTCGTGTCATTTTACGTCAGAAATAGTCACGAGTAGTGCACGTAAACGTTTCTGGATTCCAAAAAACACGAGTTCAGGTTTTGGGAATGCTCGCGATTTTCTCGTCAACGGTTTCCCGGATCGCAATTCTGTCGCTTCCAACGTGTTCCTCGTTTCATTTTACGTCAGAAATAGTCACGAGGAGTTCACGTGAACGTTTATGGAGTCCAAAAAACACGAGTTCAGGTTCTGGGAATGCTCGCGATTTGCTCGTCAACGGTTTCTCGGATCGCAATTCTGTCGCTTCCAACGCGTTCCTCGCGTCATTTTACATCGGAATTAGTCATGAGAAATGCACAAACACGGTTCTGGAATTAAAAAAACACGAAATCAGGGTTTGGGAATGCTCGCGATTTTCTCGTCAACGGTTTCTCGGATCGCAATTCTGTCGCTTCCAACGTGTTCCTCGTATCATTTTACGTCGGAAATAGTCACGAGCAGTGCATGTAAACGTTTGTGGAGCCCAAAAAACACGAGTTCAGGATTTGGGAATGCTCGCGATTTTCTCGTCAACGTTTTCTCGGATCGCAATTCTGTCGCTTCCAACGTGTTCCTCGTATCATTTTACGTCGGAAATAGTCACGAGTAGTGCACGTAAACGTTTTGGATTCCAAAAAACACGAGTTCAGGTTTTGGGAATGCTCGCGATTTTCTCGTCAACGGTTTCTCGGATCGCAATTCTGTCGCTTCCATCGCGTTCCTAGCGTCATTTTACGTCGGAAATAGTCACGAGCAGTGCATGTAAACGTTTGTGGAGCCCAAAAAACACGAGATCAGGATTTGGGAATGCTCGCGATTTTCTCGTCAACGTTTTCTCGGATCGCAATTCTGTAGCTTCCAACGTGTTCCTCGCGTCATTTTACATCCGAATTAGTCATGAGAAATGCACAAACACGGTTCTGGCGTTCAAAAAACACGAGATGAGGTTTTGGGAATGCTCGCGATCTTCTCATCAACGTTTTCTCGGATCGCAATTCTGTCGCTTCCAACGTGTTCCTCGTATCATTTTACGTCGGAAATAGTCACGAGTAGTGCACGTAAACGTTTTGGATTCCAAAAAACACGAGTTCAGGTTTTGGGAATGCTCGCGATTTTCTCGTCAACGGTTTCTCGGATCGCAATTCTGTCGCTTCCATCGCGTTCCTAGCGTCATTTTACGTCGGAAATAGTCACGAGCAGTGCATGTAAACGTTTGTGGAGCCCAAAAAACACGAGATCAGGATTTGGGAATGCTCGCGATTTTCTCGTCAACGTTTTCTCGGATCGCAATTCTGTAGCTTCCAACGTGTTCCTCGCGTCATTTTACATCCGAATTAGTCATGAGAAATGCACAAACACGGTTCTGGCGTTCAAAAAACACGAGATGAGGTTTTGGGAATGCTCGCGATCTTCTCATCAACGGTTTCTCGGATCGCAATTCTGTCGCTTCCAACGCGTTCCTCGCGTCATTTTACATCGGAATTAGTCTTGAGAAATGCACAAACACGGTTCTGGAGTTCAAAAAACACGAGATGAGGTTTTGGGAATGCTCGCGATTTTCTCGTCAACGGTTTCTCGGATCGCAATTCTGTAGCTTCCAACGTGTTCCTCGTGTCATTTTACGTCAGAAATAGTCACGAGTAGTGCACGTAAACGTTTCTGGATTCCAAAAAACACGAGTTCAGGTTTTGGGAATGCTCGCGATTTTCTCGTCAACGGTTTCCCGGATCGCAACTCTGTCGCTTCCAACGTGTTCCTCGTTTCATTTTACGTCAGAAATAGTCACGAGGAGTTCACGTGAACGTTTATGGAGTCCAAAAAACACGAGTTCAGGTTCTGGGAATGCTCGCGATTTGCTCGTCAACGGTTTCTCGGATCGCAATTCTGTCGCTTCCAACGCGTTCCTCGCCTCATTTTACATCGGAATTAGTCATGAGAAATGCACAAACACGGTTCTGGAATTAAAAAAACACGAGATCAGGGTTTGGGAATGCTCGCGATTTTCTCGTCAACGGTTTCTCGGATCGCAATTCTGTCAGTTCCAACGTGTTCCTCGCGTCATTTTACGTCGGAAATAGTGACGAGAAATGCACGTAAACGTTTCTGGATTCCAAAAAACACGAGTTCAGGTTTTGGGAATGCTCGCAATTTTCTCGTCAACGGTTTCTCGGATCGCAATTCTGTCGCTTCCGTCGCGTTCCTAGCGTCATTTTACGTCGGAAATAGTCACGAGTAGTGCACGTAAACGTTTTGGATTCCAAAAAACACGAGTTCAGGTTTTGGGAATGCTCGCGATTTTCTCGTCAACGGTTTCTCGGATCGCAATTCTGTCGCTTCCATCGCGTTCCTAGCGTCATTTTACGTCGGAAATAGTCACGAGCAGTGCATGTAAACGTTTGTGGAGCCCAAAAAACACGAGATCAGGATTTGGGAATGCTCGCGATTTTCTCGTCAACGTTTTCTCGGATCGCAATTCTGTAGCTTCCAACGTGTTCCTCGCGTCATTTTACATCCGAATTAGTCATGAGAAATGCACAAACACGGTTCTGGCGTTCAAAAAACACGAGATGAGGTTTTGGGAATGCTCGCGATTTTCTCGTCAACGGTTTCTCGGATCGCAATTCTGTAGCTTCCAACGTGTTCCTCGTGTCATTTTACGTCAGAAATAGTCACGAGTAGTGCACGTAAACGTTTCTGGATTCCAAAAAACACGAGTTCAGGTTTTGGGAATGCTCGCGATTTTCTCGTCAACGGTTTCCCGGATCGCAACTCTGTCGCTTCCAACGTGTTCCTCGTTTCATTTTACGTCAGAAATAGTCACGAGGAGTTCACGTGAACGTTTATGGAGTCCAAAAAACACGAGTTCAGGTTCTGGGAATGCTCGCGATTTGCTCGTCAACGGTTTCTCGGATCGCAATTCTGTCGCTTCCAACGCGTTCCTCGCCTCATTTTACATCGGAATTAGTCATGAGAAATGCACAAACACGGTTCTGGAATTAAAAAAACACGAGATCAGGGTTTGGGAATGCTCGCGATTTTCTCGTCAACGGTTTCTCGGATCGCAATTCTGTCAGTTCCAACGTGTTCCTCGCGTCATTTTACGTCGGAAATAGTGACGAGAAATGCACGTAAACGTTTCTGGATTCCAAAAAACACGAGTTCAGGTTTTGGGAATGCTCGCAATTTTCTCGTCAACGGTTTCTCGGATCGCAATTCTGTCGCTTCCGTCGCGTTCCTAGCGTCATTTTACGTCGGAAATAGTCACGAGCAGTGCATGTAAACGTTTGTGGAGCCCAAAAAACACGAGATCAGGATTTGGGAATGCTCGCGATTTTCTCGTCAACGTTTTCTCGGATCGCAATTCTGTCGCTTCCAACGTGTTCCTCGTATCATTTTACGTCGGAAATAGTCACGAGTAGTGCACGTAAACGTTTTGGATTCCAAAAAACACGAGTTCAGGTTTTGGGAATGCTCGCGATTTTCTCGTCAACGGTTTCTCGGATCGCCATTCTGTCGCTTCCATCGCGTTCCTAGCGTCATTTTACGTCGGAAATAGTCACGAGCAGTGCATGTAAACGTTTGTGGAGCCCAAAAAACACGAGATCAGGATTTGGGAATGCTCGCGATTTTCTCGTCAACGTTTTCTCGGATCGCAATTCTGTAGCTTCCAACGTGTTCCTCGCGTCATTTTACATCCGAATTAGTCATGAGAAATGCACAAACACGGTTCTGGCGTTCAAAAAACACGAGATGAGGTTTTGGGAATGCTCGCGATCTTCTCATCAACGGTTTCTCGGATCGCAATTCTGTCGCTTCCAACGCGTTCCTCGCGTCATTTTACATCGGAATTAGTCTTGAGAAATGCACAAACACGGTTCTGGAGTTCAAAAAACACGAGATGAGGTTTTGGGAATGCTCGCGATTTTCTCGTCAACGGTTTCTCGGATCGCAATTCTGTAGCTTCCAACGTGTTCCTCGTGTCATTTTACGTCAGAAATAGTCACGAGTAGTGCACGTAAACGTTTCTGGATTCCAAAAAACACGAGTTCAGGTTTTGGGAATGCTCGCGATTTTCTCGTCAACGGTTTCCCGGATCGCAATTCTGTCGCTTCCAACGTGTTCCTCGTTTCATTTTACGTCAGAAATAGTCACGAGGAGTTCACGTGAACGTTTATGGAGTCCAAAAAACACGAGTTCAGGTTCTGGGAATGCTCGCGATTTGCTCGTCAACGGTTTCTCGGATCGCAATTCTGTCGCTTCCAACGCGTTCCTCGCGTCATTTTACATCGGAATTAGTCATGAGAAATGCACAAACACGGTTCTGGAATTAAAAAAACACGAAATCAGGGTTTGGGAATGCTCGCGATTTTCTCGTCAACGGTTTCTCGGATCGCAATTCTGTCGCTTCCAACGTGTTCCTCGTATCATTTTACGTCGGAAATAGTCACGAGCAGTGCATGTAAACGTTTGTGGAGCCCAAAAAACACGAGATCAGGATTTGGGAATGCTCGCGATTTTCTCGTCAACGGTTTCTCGGATCGCAATTCTGTCGCTTCCAACGCGTTCCTCGCGTCATTTTACATCGGAATTAGTCTTGAGAAATGCACAAACACGGTTCTGGAGTTCAAAAAACACGAGATGAGGTTTTGGGAATGCTCGTGATTTTCTCGTCAACGGTTTCTCGGATCGCAATTCTGTAGCTTCCAACGTGTTCCTCGTGTCATTTTACGTCAGAAATAGTCACGAGTAGTGCACGTAAACGTTTCTGGATTCCAAAAAACACGAGTTCAGGTTTTGGGAATGCTCGCGATTTTCTCGTCAACGGTTTCCCGGATCGCAATTCTGTCGCTTCCATCGCGTTCCTAGCGTCATTTTACGTCGGAAATAGTCACGAGCAGTACACGTAAACGTTTCTGGAGTCCAAAAAACACGAGTTCAGGTTTTGGGAATGCTCGCGATTTTCTCGTCAACGGTTTCCCGGATCGCAATTCTGTCGCTTCCAACGTGTTCCTCGTGTCATTTTACGTCAGAAATAGTCACGAGGAGTTCACGTGAACGTTTGTGGAGTCCAAAAAACACGAGTTCAGGTTCTGGGAATGCTCGCGATTTTCTCGTCAACGGTTTCTCGGATCGCAATTCTGTCGCTTCCATCGCGTTCCTAGCGTCATTTTACGTCGGAAATAGTCACGAGTAGTGCACGTAAACGTTTTGGATTCCAAAAAACACGAGTTCTGGTTTTGGGAATGCTCGCGATTTTCTCGTCAACGGTTTCTCGGATCGCAATTCTGTCGCTTCCATCGCGTTCCTAGCGTCATTTTACGTCGGAAATAGTCACGAGCAGTGCATGTAAACGTTTGTGGAGCCCAAAAAACACGAGATCAGGATTTGGGAATGCTCGCGATTTTCTCGTCAACGGTTTTTCGGATCGCAATTCTGTCGCTTCCAACGCGTTCCTCGCGTCATTTTACATCGGAATTAGTCTTGAGAAATGCACAAACACGGTTCTGGAGTTCAAAAAACACGAGATGAGGTTTTGGGAATGCTCGTGATTTTCTCGTCAACGGTTTCTCGGATCGCAATTCTGTAGCTTCCAACGTGTTCCTCGTGTCATTTTACGTCAGAAATAGTCACGAGTAGTGCACGTAAACGTTTCTGGATTCCAAAAAACACGAGTTCAGGTTTTGGGAATGCTCGCGATTTTCTCGTCAACGGTTTCCCGGATCGCAATTCTGTCGCTTCCATCGCGTTCCTAGCGTCATTTTACGTCGGAAATAGTCACGAGCAGTACACGTAAACGTTTCTGGAGTCCAAAAAACACGAGTTCAGGTTTTGGGAATGCTCGCGATTTTCTCGTCAACGGTTTCCCGGATCGCAATTCTGTCGCTTCCAACGTGTTCCTCGTGTCATTTTACGTCAGAAATAGTCACGAGGAGTTCACGTGAACGTTTGTGGAGTCCAAAAAACACGAGTTCAGGTTCTGGGAATGCTCGCGATTTTCTCGTCAACGGTTTCTCGGATCGCAATTCTGTCGCTTCCAACGTGTTCCTCGTGTCATTTTACGTCGGAAATAGTCACGAGTAGTGCACGTAAACGTTTTGGATTCCAAAAAACACGAGTTCTGGTTTTGGGAATGCTCGCGATTTACTCGTCAACGGTTTCTCGGATCGCAATTCTGTCGCTTCCAACGTGTTCCTCGTGTCATTTTACGTCGGAAATAGTCACGAGTAGTGCACGTAAACGTTTCTGGATTCCAAAAAACACGAGTTCAGGTTTTGGGAATGCTCGCGATTTTCTCGTCAGCGGTTTCCCGGATCGCAATTCTGTCGCTTCCATCGCGTTCCTAGCGTCATTTTACGTCGGAAATAGTCACGAGCAGTACACGTAAACGTTTCTGGAGTCCAAAAAACACGAGTTCAGGTTTTGGGAATGCTCGCGATTTTCTCGTCAACGGTTTCCCGGATCGCAATTCTGTCGCTTCCAACGTGTTCCTCGTGTCATTTTACGTCAGAAATAGTCACGAGGAGTTCACGTGAACGTTTGTGGAGTCCAAAAAACACGAGTTCAGGTTCTGGGAATGCTCGCGATTTTCTCGTCAACGGTTTCTCGGATCGCAATTCTGTCGCTTCCAACGTGTTCCTCGTGTCATTTTACGTCGGAAATAGTCACGAGTAGTGCACGTAAACGTTTTGGATTCCAAAAAACACGAGTTCTGGTTTTGGGAATGCTCGCGATTTTCTCGTCAACGGTTTCTCGGATCGCAATTCTGTCGCTTCCATCGCGTTCCTAGCGTCATTTTACGTCGGAAATAGTCACGAGCAGTGCATGTAAACGTTTGTGGAGCCCAAAAAACACGAGATCAGGATTTGGGAATGCTCGCGATTTTCTCGTCAACGTTTTCTCGGATCGCAATTCTGTCGCTTCCAACGTGTTCCTCGTGTCATTTTACGTCGGAAATAGTCACGAGTAGTGCACGTAAACGTTTCTGGATTCCAAAAAACACGAGTTCAGGTTTTGGGAATGCTCGCGATTTTCTCGTCAACGTTTTCTCGGATCGCAATTCTGTAGCTTCCAACGTGGTCCTCGCGTCATTTTACATCCGAATTAGTCATGAGAAATGCACAAACACGGTTCTGGAGTTAAAAAAAAACGAGATCAGGGTTTGGGAATGCTCCCGATTTTCTCGTTAACGGATGCTCGGATCGCAATTCTGTCGCTTCCAACGTGTTCCTCGTGTCATTTTACGTAGGAAATAGTCACGAGTAGTGCACGTAAACGTTTCTGGATTCCAAAAAACACGAGTTCAGGTTTTGGGAATGCTCGCGATCTTCTCATCAACGGTTTCTCGGATCGCAATTCTGTCGCTTCCAACGCGTTCCTCGCGTCATTTTACATCGGAATTAGTCTTGAGAAATGCACAAACACGGTTCTGGAGTTCAAAAAACACGAGATGAGGTTTTGGGAATGCTCGTGATTTTCTCGTCAACGGTTTCTCGGATCGCAATTCTGTAGCTTCCAACGTGTTCCTCGTGTCATTTTACGTCAGAAATAGTCACGAGTAGTGCACGTAAACGTTTCTGGATTCCAAAAAACACGAGTTCAGGTTTTGGGAATGCTCGCGATTTTCTCGTCAACGGTTTCCCGGATCGCAATTCTGTCGCTTCCATCGCGTTCCTAGCGTCATTTTACGTCGGAAATAGTCACGAGCAGTACACGTAAACGTTTCTGGAGTCCAAAAAACACGAGTTCAGGTTTTGGGAATGCTCGCGATTTTCTCGTCAACGGTTTCCCGGATCGCAATTCTGTCGCTTCCAACGTGTTCCTCGTGTCATTTTACGTCAGAAATAGTCACGAGGAGTTCACGTGAACGTTTGTGGAGTCCAAAAAACACGAGTTCAGGTTCTGGGAATGCTCGCGATTTTCTCGTCAACGGTTTCTCGGATCGCAATTCTGTCGCTTCCAACGTGTTCCTCGTGTCATTTTACGTCGGAAATAGTCACGAGTAGTGCACGTAAACGTTTTGGATTCCAAAAAACACGAGTTCTGGTTTTGGGAATGCTCGCGATTTACTCGTCAACGGTTTCTCGGATCGCAATTCTGTCGCTTCCATCGCGTTCCTAGCGTCATTTTACGTCGGAAATAGTCACGAGCAGTGCATGTAAACGTTTGTGGAGCCCAAAAAACACGAGATCAGGATTTGGGAATGCTCGCGATTTTCTCGTCAACGTTTTCTCGGATCGCAATTCTGTCGCTTCCAACGTGTTCCTCGTGTCATTTTACGTCGGAAATAGTCACGAGTAGTGCACGTAAACGTTTTGGATTCCAAAAAACACGAGTTCTGGTTTTGGGAATGCTCGCGATTTTCTCGTCAACGGTTTCTCGGATCGCAATTCTGTCGCTTCCATCGCGTTCCTAGCGTCATTTTACGTCGGAAATAGTCACGAGCAGTGCATGTAAACGTTTGTGGAGCCCAAAAAACACGAGATCAGGATTTGGGAATGCTCGCGATTTTCTCGTCAACGGTTTCTCGGATCGCAATTCTGTCGCTTCCAACGCGTTCCTCGCGTCATTTTACATCGGAATTAGTCTTGAGAAATGCACAAACACGGTTCTGGAGTTCAAAAAACACGAGATGAGGTTTTGGGAATGCTCGTGATTTTCTCGTCAACGGTTTCTCGGATCGCAATTCTGTAGCTTCCAACGTGTTCCTCGTGTCATTTTACGTCAGAAATAGTCACGAGTAGTGCACGTAAACGTTTCTGGATTCCAAAAAACACGAGTTCAGGTTTTGGGAATGCTCGCGATTTTCTCGTCAACGGTTTCCCGGATCGCAATTCTGTCGCTTCCATCGCGTTCCTAGCGTCATTTTACGTCGGAAATAGTCACGAGCAGTACACGTAAACGTTTCTGGAGTCCAAAAAACACGAGTTCAGGTTTTGGGAATGCTCGCGATTTTCTCGTCAACGGTTTCCCGGATCGCAATTCTGTCGCTTCCAACGTGTTCCTCGTGTCATTTTACGTCAGAAATAGTCACGAGGAGTTCACGTGAACGTTTGTGGAGTCCAAAAAACACGAGTTCAGGTTCTGGGAATGCTCGCGATTTTCTCGTCAACGGTTTCTCGGATCGCAATTCTGTCGCTTCCAACGTGTTCCTCGTGTCATTTTACGTCGGAAATAGTCACGAGTAGTGCACGTAAACGTTTTGGATTCCAAAAAACACGAGTTCTGGTTTTGGGAATGCTCGCGATTTACTCGTCAACGGTTTCTCGGATCGCAATTCTGTCGCTTCCATCGCGTTCCTAGCGTCATTTTACGTCGGAAATAGTCACGAGCAGTGCATGTAAACGTTTGTGGAGCCCAAAAAACACGAGATCAGGATTTGGGAATGCTCGCGATTTTCTCGTCAACGTTTTCTCGGATCGCAATTCTGTCGCTTCCAACGTGTTCCTCGTGTCATTTTACGTCGGAAATAGTCACGAGTAGTGCACGTAAACGTTTTGGATTCCAAAAAACACGAGTTCTGGTTTTGGGAATGCTCGCGATTTTCTCGTCAACGGTTTCTCGGATCGCAATTCTGTCGCTTCCATCGCGTTCCTAGCGTCATTTTACGTCGGAAATAGTCACGAGCAGTGCATGTAAACGTTTGTGGAGCCCAAAAAACACGAGATCAGGATTTGGGAATGCTCGCGATTTTCTCGTCAACGGTTTCTCGGATCGCAATTCTGTAGCTTCCAACGTGTTCCTCGTGTCATTTTACGTCGGAAATAGTCACGAGTAGTGCACGTAAACGTTTCTGGATTCCAAAAAACACGAGTTCAGGTTTTGGGAATGCTCGCGATTTTCTCGTCAACGGTTTCCCGGATCGCAATTCTGTCGCTTCCATCGCGTTCCTAGCGTCATTTTACGTCGGAAATAGTCACGAGCAGTACACGTAAACGTTTCTGGAGTCCAAAAAACACGAGTTCAGGTTTTGGGAATGCTCGCGATTTTCTCGTCAACGGTTTCCCGGATCGCAATTCTGTCGCTTCCAACGTGTTCCTCGTGTCATTTTACGTCAGAAATAGTCACGAGGAGTTCACGTGAACGTTTGTGGAGTCCAAAAAACACGAGTTCAGGCTCTGGGAACGCTCGCGATTTTCTCGTCAACGGTTTCTCGGATCGCAATTCTGTCGCTTCCAACGTGTTCCTCGTGTCATTTTACGTCGGAAATAGTCACGAGTAGTGCACGTAAACGTTTCTGGATTCCAAAAAACACGAGTTCAGGTTTTGGGAATGCTCGCGATTTTCTCGTCAACGGTTTCCCGGATCGCAATTCTGTCGCTTCCATCGCGTTCCTAGCGTCATTTTACGTCGGAAATAGTCACGAGCAGTACACGTAAACGTTTCTGGAGTCCAAAAAACACGAGTTCAGGTTTTGGGAATGCTCGCGATTTTCTCGTCAACGGTTTCCCGGATCGCAATTCTGTCGCTTCCAACGTGTTCCTCGTGTCATTTTACGTCAGAAATAGTCACGAGGAGTTCACGTGAACGTTTGTGGAGTCCAAAAAACACGAGTTCAGGTTCTGGGAATGCTCGCGATTTTCTCGTCAACGGTTTCTCGGATCGCAATTCTGTCGCTTCCAACGTGTTCCTCGTGTCATTTTACGTCGGAAATAGTCACGAGTAGTGCACGTAAACGTTTTGGATTCCAAAAAACACGAGTTCTGGTTTTGGGAATGCTCGCGATTTACTCGTCAACGGTTTCTCGGATCGCAATTCTGTCGCTTCCATCGCGTTCCTAGCGTCATTTTACGTCGGAAATAGTCACGAGCAGTGCATGTAAACGTTTGTGGAGCCCAAAAAACACGAGATCAGGATTTGGGAATGCTCGCGATTTTCTCGTCAACGGTTTCTCGGATCGCAATTCTGTAGCTTCCAACGTGTTCCTCGTGTCATTTTACGTCGGAAATAGTCACGAGTAGTGCACGTAAACGTTTCTGGATTCCAAAAAACACGAGTTCAGGTTTTGGGAATGCTCGCGATTTTCTCGTCAACGGTTTCCCGGATCGCAATTCTGTCGCTTCCATCGCGTTCCTAGCGTCATTTTACGTCGGAAATAGTCACGAGCAGTACACGTAAACGTTTCTGGAGTCCAAAAAACACGAGTTCAGGTTTTGGGAATGCTCGCGATTTTCTCGTCAACGGTTTCCCGGATCGCAATTCTGTCGCTTCCAACGTGTTCCTCGTGTCATTTTACGTCAGAAATAGTCACGAGGAGTTCACGTGAACGTTTGTGGAGTCCAAAAAACACGAGTTCAGGCTCTGGGAATGCTCGCGATTTTCTCGTCAACGGTTTCTCGGATCGCAATTCTGTCGCTTCCAACGTGTTCCTCGTGTCATTTTACGTCGGAAATAGTCACGAGTAGTGCACGTAAACGTTTCTGGATTCCAAAAAACACGAGTTCAGGTTTTGGGAATGCTCGCGATTTTCTCGTCAACGGTTTCCCGGATCGCAATTCTGTCGCTTCCATCGCGTTCCTAGCGTCATTTTACGTCGGAAATAGTCACGAGCAGTACACGTAAACGTTTCTGGAGTCCAAAAAACACGAGTTCAGGTTTTGGGAATGCTCGCGATTTTCTCGTCAACGGTTTCCCGGATCGCAATTCTGTCGCTTCCAACGTGTTCCTCGTGTCATTTTACGTCAGAAATAGTCACGAGGAGTTCACGTGAACGTTTGTGGAGTCCAAAAAACACGAGTTCAGGTTCTGGGAATGCTCGCGATTTTCTCGTCAACGGTTTCTCGGATCGCAATTCTGTCGCTTCCAACGTGTTCCTCGTGTCATTTTACGTCGGAAATAGTCACGAGTAGTGCACGTAAACGTTTTGGATTCCAAAAAACACGAGTTCTGGTTTTGGGAATGCTCGCGATTTTCTCGTCAACGGTTTCTCGGATCGCAATTCTGTCGCTTCCATCGCGTTCCTAGCGTCATTTTACGTCGGAAATAGTCACGAGCAGTGCATGTAAACGTTTGTGGAGCCCAAAAAACACGAGATCAGGATTTGGGAATGCTCGCGATTTTCTCGTCAACGTTTTCTCGGATCGCAATTCTGTCGCTTCCAACGTGTTCCTCGTGTCATTTTACGTCGGAAATAGTCACGAGTAGTGCACGTAAACGTTTTGGATTCGAAAAACACGAGTTCTGGTTTTGGGAATGCTCGCGATTTTCTCGTCAACGGTTTCTCGGATCGCAATTCTGTCGCTTCCATCGCGTTCCTAGCGTCATTTTACGTCGGAAATAGTCACGAGCAGTGCATGTAAACGTTTGTGGAGCCCAAAAAACACGAGATCAGGATTTGGGAATGCTCGCGATTTTCTCGTCAACGGTTTCTCGGATCGCAATTCTGTCGCTTCCAACGCGTTCCTCGCGTCATTTTACATCGGAATTAGTCTTGAGAAATGCACAAACACGGTTCTGGAGTTCAAAAAACACGAGATGAGGTTTTGGGAATGCTCGTGATTTTCTCGTCAACGGTTTCTCGGATCGCAATTCTGTAGCTTCCAACGTGTTCCTCGTGTCATTTTACGTCAGAAATAGTCACGAGTAGTGCACGTAAACGTTTCTGGATTCCAAAAAACACGAGTTCAGGTTTTGGGAATGCTCGCGATTTTCTCGTCAACGGTTTCCCGGATCGCAATTCTGTCGCTTCCATCGCGTTCCTAGCGTCATTTTACGTCGGAAATAGTCACGAGCAGTACACGTAAACGTTTCTGGAGTCCAAAAAACACGAGTTCAGGTTTTGGGAATGCTCGCGATTTTCTCGTCAACGGTTTCCCGGATCGCAATTCTGTCGCTTCCAACGTGTTCCTCGTGTCATTTTACGTCAGAAATAGTCACGAGGAGTTCACGTGAACGTTTGTGGAGTCCAAAAAACACGAGTTCAGGTTCTGGGAATGCTCGCGATTTTCTCGTCAACGGTTTCTCGGATCGCAATTCTGTCGCTTCCAACGTGTTCCTCGTGTCATTTTACGTCGGAAATAGTCACGAGTAGTGCACGTAAACGTTTTGGATTCCAAAAAACACGAGTTCTGGTTTTGGGAATGCTCGCGATTTACTCGTCAACGGTTTCTCGGATCGCAATTCTGTCGCTTCCATCGCGTTCCTAGCGTCATTTTACGTCGGAAATAGTCACGAGCAGTGCATGTAAACGTTTGTGGAGCCCAAAAAACACGAGATCAGGATTTGGGAATGCTCGCGATTTTCTCGTCAACGTTTTCTCGGATCGCAATTCTGTCGCTTCCAACGTGTTCCTCGTGTCATTTTACGTCGGAAATAGTCACGAGTAGTGCACGTAAACGTTTTGGATTCCAAAAAACACGAGTTCTGGTTTTGGGAATGCTCGCGATTTTCTCGTCAACGGTTTCTCGGATCGCAATTCTGTCGCTTCCATCGCGTTCCTAGCGTCATTTTACGTCGGAAATAGTCACGAGCAGTGCATGTAAACGTTTGTGGAGCCCAAAAAACACGAGATCAGGATTTGGGAATGCTCGCGATTTTCTCGTCAACGGTTTCTCGGATCGCAATTCTGTAGCTTCCAACGTGTTCCTCGTGTCATTTTACGTCGGAAATAGTCACGAGTAGTGCACGTAAACGTTTCTGGATTCCAAAAAACACGAGTTCAGGTTTTGGGAATGCTCGCGATTTTCTCGTCAACGGTTTCCCGGATCGCAATTCTGTCGCTTCCAACGTGTTCCTCGTGTCATTTTACGTCAGAAATAGTCACGAGGAGTTCACGTGAACGTTTGTGGAGTCCAAAAAACACGAGTTCAGGCTCTGGGAATGCTCGCGATTTTCTCGTCAACGGTTTCTCGGATCGCAATTCTGTCGCTTCCAACGTGTTCCTCGTGTCATTTTACGTCGGAAATAGTCACGAGTAGTGCACGTAAACGTTTCTGGATTCCAAAAAACACGAGTTCAGGTTTTGGGAATGCTCGCGATTTTCTCGTCAACGGTTTCCCGGATCGCAATTCTGTCGCTTCCATCGCGTTCCTAGCGTCATTTTACGTCGGAAATAGTCACGAGCAGTACACGTAAACGTTTCTGGAGTCCAAAAAACACGAGTTCAGGTTTTGGGAATGCTCGCGATTTTCTCGTCAACGGTTTCCCGGATCGCAATTCTGTCGCTTCCAACGTGTTCCTCGTGTCATTTTACGTCAGAAATAGTCACGAGGAGTTCACGTGAACGTTTGTGGAGTCCAAAAAACACGAGTTCAGGTTCTGGGAATGCTCGCGATTTTCTCGTCAACGGTTTCTCGGATCGCAATTCTGTCGCTTCCATCGCGTTCCTAGCGTCATTTTACGTCGGAAATAGTCACGAGTAGTGCACGTAAACGTTTTGGATTCCAAAAAACACGAGTTCTGGTTTTGGGAATGCTCGCGATTTTCTCGTCAACGGTTTCTCGGATCGCAATTCTGTCGCTTCCATCGCGTTCCTAGCGTCATTTTACGTCGGAAATAGTCACGAGCAGTGCATGTAAACGTTTGTGGAGCCCAAAAAACACGAGATCAGGATTTGGGAATGCTCGCGATTTTCTCGTCAACGGTTTTTCGGATCGCAATTCTGTCGCTTCCAACGCGTTCCTCGCGTCATTTTACATCGGAATTAGTCTTGAGAAATGCACAAACACGGTTCTGGAGTTCAAAAAACACGAGATGAGGTTTTGGGAATGCTCGTGATTTTCTCGTCAACGGTTTCTCGGATCGCAATTCTGTAGCTTCCAACGTGTTCCTCGTGTCATTTTACGTCAGAAATAGTCACGAGTAGTGCACGTAAACGTTTCTGGATTCCAAAAAACACGAGTTCAGGTTTTGGGAATGCTCGCGATTTTCTCGTCAACGGTTTCCCGGATCGCAATTCTGTCGCTTCCATCGCGTTCCTAGCGTCATTTTACGTCGGAAATAGTCACGAGCAGTACACGTAAACGTTTCTGGAGTCCAAAAAACACGAGTTCAGGTTTTGGGAATGCTCGCGATTTTCTCGTCAACGGTTTCCCGGATCGCAATTCTGTCGCTTCCAACGTGTTCCTCGTGTCATTTTACGTCAGATATAGTCACGAGGAGTTCACGTGAACGTTTGTGGAGTCCAAAAAACACGAGTTCAGGTTCTGGGAATGCTCGCGATTTTCTCGTCAACGGTTTCTCGGATCGCAATTCTGTCGCTTCCAACGTGTTCCTCGTGTCATTTTACGTCGGAAATAGTCACGAGTAGTGCACGTAAACGTTTTGGATTCCAAAAAACACGAGTTCTGGTTTTGGGAATGCTCGCGATTTACTCGTCAACGGTTTCTCGGATCGCAATTCTGTCGCTTCCAACGTGTTCCTCGTGTCATTTTACGTCGGAAATAGTCACGAGTAGTGCACGTAAACGTTTCTGGATTCCAAAAAACACGAGTTCAGGTTTTGGGAATGCTCGCGATTTTCTCGTCAGCGGTTTCCCGGATCGCAATTCTGTCGCTTCCATCGCGTTCCTAGCGTCATTTTACGTCGGAAATAGTCACGAGCAGTACACGTAAACGTTTCTGGAGTCCAAAAAACACGAGTTCAGGTTTTGGGAATGCTCGCGATTTTCTCGTCAACGGTTTCCCGGATCGCAATTCTGTCGCTTCCAACGTGTTCCTCGTGTCATTTTACGTCAGAAATAGTCACGAGGAGTTCACGTGAACGTTTGTGGAGTCCAAAAAACACGAGTTCAGGTTCTGGGAATGCTCGCGATTTTCTCGTCAACGGTTTCTCGGATCGCAATTCTGTCGCTTCCAACGTGTTCCTCGTGTCATTTTACGTCGGAAATAGTCACGAGTAGTGCACGTAAACGTTTTGGATTCCAAAAAACACGAGTTCTGGTTTTGGGAATGCTCGCGATTTTCTCGTCAACGGTTTCTCGGATCGCAATTCTGTCGCTTCCATCGCGTTCCTAGCGTCATTTTACGTCGGAAATAGTCACGAGCAGTGCATGTAAACGTTTGTGGAGCCCAAAAAACACGAGATCAGGATTTGGGAATGCTCGCGATTTTCTCGTCAACGTTTTCTCGGATCGCAATTCTGTCGCTTCCAACGTGTTCCTCGTGTCATTTTACGTCGGAAATAGTCACGAGTAGTGCACGTAAACGTTTCTGGATTCCAAAAAACACGAGTTCAGGTTTTGGGAATGCTCGCGATTTTCTCGTCAACGTTTTCTCGGATCGCAATTCTGTAGCTTCCAACGTGGTCCTCGCGTCATTTTACATCCGAATTAGTCATGAGAAATGCACAAACACGGTTCTGGAGTTAAAAAAAAACGAGATCAGGGTTTGGGAATGCTCCCGATTTTCTCGTTAACGGATGCTCGGATCGCAATTCTGTCGCTTCCAACGTGTTCCTCGTGTCATTTTACGTAGGAAATAGTCACGAGTAGTGCACGTAAACGTTTCTGGATTCCAAAAAACACGAGTTCAGGTTTTGGGAATGCTCGCGATCTTCTCATCAACGGTTTCTCGGATCGCAATTCTGTCGCTTCCAACGCGTTCCTCGCGTCATTTTACATCGGAATTAGTCTTGAGAAATGCACAAACACGGTTCTGGAGTTCAAAAAACACGAGATGAGGTTTTGGGAATGCTCGTGATTTTCTCGTCAACGGTTTCTCGGATCGCAATTCTGTAGCTTCCAACGTGTTCCTCGTGTCATTTTACGTCAGAAATAGTCACGAGTAGTGCACGTAAACGTTTCTGGATTCCAAAAAACACGAGTTCAGGTTTTGGGAATGCTCGCGATTTTCTCGTCAACGGTTTCCCGGATCGCAATTCTGTCGCTTCCATCGCGTTCCTAGCGTCATTTTACGTCGGAAATAGTCACGAGCAGTACACGTAAACGTTTCTGGAGTCCAAAAAACACGAGTTCAGGTTTTGGGAATGCTCGCGATTTTCTCGTCAACGGTTTCCCGGATCGCAATTCTGTCGCTTCCAACGTGTTCCTCGTGTCATTTTACGTCAGAAATAGTCACGAGGAGTTCACGTGAACGTTTGTGGAGTCCAAAAAACACGAGTTCAGGTTCTGGGAATGCTCGCGATTTTCTCGTCAACGGTTTCTCGGATCGCAATTCTGTCGCTTCCAACGTGTTCCTCGTGTCATTTTACGTCGGAAATAGTCACGAGTAGTGCACGTAAACGTTTTGGATTCCAAAAAACACGAGTTCTGGTTTTGGGAATGCTCGCGATTTACTCGTCAACGGTTTCTCGGATCGCAATTCTGTCGCTTCCATCGCGTTCCTAGCGTCATTTTACGTCGGAAATAGTCACGAGCAGTGCATGTAAACGTTTGTGGAGCCCAAAAAACACGAGATCAGGATTTGGGAATGCTCGCGATTTTCTCGTCAACGTTTTCTCGGATCGCAATTCTGTCGCTTCCAACGTGTTCCTCGTGTCATTTTACGTCGGAAATAGTCACGAGTAGTGCACGTAAACGTTTTGGATTCCAAAAAACACGAGTTCTGGTTTTGGGAATGCTCGCGATTTTCTCGTCAACGGTTTCTCGGATCGCAATTCTGTCGCTTCCATCGCGTTCCTAGCGTCATTTTACGTCGGAAATAGTCACGAGCAGTGCATGTAAACGTTTGTGGAGCCCAAAAAACACGAGATCAGGATTTGGGAATGCTCGCGATTTTCTCGTCAACGGTTTCTCGGATCGCAATTCTGTCGCTTCCAACGCGTTCCTCGCGTCATTTTACATCGGAATTAGTCTTGAGAAATGCACAAACACGGTTCTGGAGTTCAAAAAACACGAGATGAGGTTTTGGGAATGCTCGTGATTTTCTCGTCAACGGTTTCTCGGATCGCAATTCTGTAGCTTCCAACGTGTTCCTCGTGTCATTTTACGTCAGAAATAGTCACGAGTAGTGCACGTAAACGTTTCTGGATTCCAAAAAACACGAGTTCAGGTTTTGGGAATGCTCGCGATTTTCTCGTCAACGGTTTCCCGGATCGCAATTCTGTCGCTTCCATCGCGTTCCTAGCGTCATTTTACGTCGGAAATAGTCACGAGCAGTACACGTAAACGTTTCTGGAGTCCAAAAAACACGAGTTCAGGTTTTGGGAATGCTCGCGATTTTCTCGTCAACGGTTTCCCGGATCGCAATTCTGTCGCTTCCAACGTGTTCCTCGTGTCATTTTACGTCAGAAATAGTCACGAGGAGTTCACGTGAACGTTTGTGGAGTCCAAAAAACACGAGTTCAGGTTCTGGGAATGCTCGCGATTTTCTCGTCAACGGTTTCTCGGATCGCAATTCTGTCGCTTCCAACGTGTTCCTCGTGTCATTTTACGTCGGAAATAGTCACGAGTAGTGCACGTAAACGTTTTGGATTCCAAAAAACACGAGTTCTGGTTTTGGGAATGCTCGCGATTTACTCGTCAACGGTTTCTCGGATCGCAATTCTGTCGCTTCCATCGCGTTCCTAGCGTCATTTTACGTCGGAAATAGTCACGAGCAGTGCATGTAAACGTTTGTGGAGCCCAAAAAACACGAGATCAGGATTTGGGAATGCTCGCGATTTTCTCGTCAACGTTTTCTCGGATCGCAATTCTGTCGCTTCCAACGTGTTCCTCGTGTCATTTTACGTCGGAAATAGTCACGAGTAGTGCACGTAAACGTTTTGGATTCCAAAAAACACGAGTTCTGGTTTTGGGAATGCTCGCGATTTTCTCGTCAACGGTTTCTCGGATCGCAATTCTGTCGCTTCCATCGCGTTCCTAGCGTCATTTTACGTCGGAAATAGTCACGAGCAGTGCATGTAAACGTTTGTGGAGCCCAAAAAACACGAGATCAGGATTTGGGAATGCTCGCGATTTTCTCGTCAACGGTTTCTCGGATCGCAATTCTGTAGCTTCCAACGTGTTCCTCGTGTCATTTTACGTCGGAAATAGTCACGAGTAGTGCACGTAAACGTTTCTGGATTCCAAAAAACACGAGTTCAGGTTTTGGGAATGCTCGCGATTTTCTCGTCAACGGTTTCCCGGATCGCAATTCTGTCGCTTCCATCGCGTTCCTAGCGTCATTTTACGTCGGAAATAGTCACGAGCAGTACACGTAAACGTTTCTGGAGTCCAAAAAACACGAGTTCAGGTTTTGGGAATGCTCGCGATTTTCTCGTCAACGGTTTCCCGGATCGCAATTCTGTCGCTTCCAACGTGTTCCTCGTGTCATTTTACGTCAGAAATAGTCACGAGGAGTTCACGTGAACGTTTGTGGAGTCCAAAAAACACGAGTTCAGGCTCTGGGAACGCTCGCGATTTTCTCGTCAACGGTTTCTCGGATCGCAATTCTGTCGCTTCCAACGTGTTCCTCGTGTCATTTTACGTCGGAAATAGTCACGAGTAGTGCACGTAAACGTTTCTGGATTCCAAAAAACACGAGTTCAGGTTTTGGGAATGCTCGCGATTTTCTCGTCAACGGTTTCCCGGATCGCAATTCTGTCGCTTCCATCGCGTTCCTAGCGTCATTTTACGTCGGAAATAGTCACGAGCAGTACACGTAAACGTTTCTGGAGTCCAAAAAACACGAGTTCAGGTTTTGGGAATGCTCGCGATTTTCTCGTCAACGGTTTCCCGGATCGCAATTCTGTCGCTTCCAACGTGTTCCTCGTGTCATTTTACGTCAGAAATAGTCACGAGGAGTTCACGTGAACGTTTGTGGAGTCCAAAAAACACGAGTTCAGGTTCTGGGAATGCTCGCGATTTTCTCGTCAACGGTTTCTCGGATCGCAATTCTGTCGCTTCCAACGTGTTCCTCGTGTCATTTTACGTCGGAAATAGTCACGAGTAGTGCACGTAAACGTTTTGGATTCCAAAAAACACGAGTTCTGGTTTTGGGAATGCTCGCGATTTACTCGTCAACGGTTTCTCGGATCGCAATTCTGTCGCTTCCATCGCGTTCCTAGCGTCATTTTACGTCGGAAATAGTCACGAGCAGTGCATGTAAACGTTTGTGGAGCCCAAAAAACACGAGATCAGGATTTGGGAATGCTCGCGATTTTCTCGTCAACGGTTTCTCGGATCGCAATTCTGTAGCTTCCAACGTGTTCCTCGTGTCATTTTACGTCGGAAATAGTCACGAGTAGTGCACGTAAACGTTTCTGGATTCCAAAAAACACGAGTTCAGGTTTTGGGAATGCTCGCGATTTTCTCGTCAACGGTTTCCCGGATCGCAATTCTGTCGCTTCCATCGCGTTCCTAGCGTCATTTTACGTCGGAAATAGTCACGAGCAGTACACGTAAACGTTTCTGGAGTCCAAAAAACACGAGTTCAGGTTTTGGGAATGCTCGCGATTTTCTCGTCAACGGTTTCCCGGATCGCAATTCTGTCGCTTCCAACGTGTTCCTCGTGTCATTTTACGTCAGAAATAGTCACGAGGAGTTCACGTGAACGTTTGTGGAGTCCAAAAAACACGAGTTCAGGCTCTGGGAATGCTCGCGATTTTCTCGTCAACGGTTTCTCGGATCGCAATTCTGTCGCTTCCAACGTGTTCCTCGTGTCATTTTACGTCGGAAATAGTCACGAGTAGTGCACGTAAACGTTTCTGGATTCCAAAAAACACGAGTTCAGGTTTTGGGAATGCTCGCGATTTTCTCGTCAACGGTTTCCCGGATCGCAATTCTGTCGCTTCCATCGCGTTCCTAGCGTCATTTTACGTCGGAAATAGTCACGAGCAGTACACGTAAACGTTTCTGGAGTCCAAAAAACACGAGTTCAGGTTTTGGGAATGCTCGCGATTTTCTCGTCAACGGTTTCCCGGATCGCAATTCTGTCGCTTCCAACGTGTTCCTCGTGTCATTTTACGTCAGAAATAGTCACGAGGAGTTCACGTGAACGTTTGTGGAGTCCAAAAAACACGAGTTCAGGTTCTGGGAATGCTCGCGATTTTCTCGTCAACGGTTTCTCGGATCGCAATTCTGTCGCTTCCAACGTGTTCCTCGTGTCATTTTACGTCGGAAATAGTCACGAGTAGTGCACGTAAACGTTTTGGATTCCAAAAAACACGAGTTCTGGTTTTGGGAATGCTCGCGATTTTCTCGTCAACGGTTTCTCGGATCGCAATTCTGTCGCTTCCATCGCGTTCCTAGCGTCATTTTACGTCGGAAATAGTCACGAGCAGTGCATGTAAACGTTTGTGGAGCCCAAAAAACACGAGATCAGGATTTGGGAATGCTCGCGATTTTCTCGTCAACGTTTTCTCGGATCGCAATTCTGTCGCTTCCAACGTGTTCCTCGTGTCATTTTACGTCGGAAATAGTCACGAGTAGTGCACGTAAACGTTTTGGATTCGAAAAACACGAGTTCTGGTTTTGGGAATGCTCGCGATTTTCTCGTCAACGGTTTCTCGGATCGCAATTCTGTCGCTTCCATCGCGTTCCTAGCGTCATTTTACGTCGGAAATAGTCACGAGCAGTGCATGTAAACGTTTGTGGAGCCCAAAAAACACGAGATCAGGATTTGGGAATGCTCGCGATTTTCTCGTCAACGGTTTCTCGGATCGCAATTCTGTCGCTTCCAACGCGTTCCTCGCGTCATTTTACATCGGAATTAGTCTTGAGAAATGCACAAACACGGTTCTGGAGTTCAAAAAACACGAGATGAGGTTTTGGGAATGCTCGTGATTTTCTCGTCAACGGTTTCTCGGATCGCAATTCTGTAGCTTCCAACGTGTTCCTCGTGTCATTTTACGTCAGAAATAGTCACGAGTAGTGCACGTAAACGTTTCTGGATTCCAAAAAACACGAGTTCAGGTTTTGGGAATGCTCGCGATTTTCTCGTCAACGGTTTCCCGGATCGCAATTCTGTCGCTTCCATCGCGTTCCTAGCGTCATTTTACGTCGGAAATAGTCACGAGCAGTACACGTAAACGTTTCTGGAGTCCAAAAAACACGAGTTCAGGTTTTGGGAATGCTCGCGATTTTCTCGTCAACGGTTTCCCGGATCGCAATTCTGTCGCTTCCAACGTGTTCCTCGTGTCATTTTACGTCAGAAATAGTCACGAGGAGTTCACGTGAACGTTTGTGGAGTCCAAAAAACACGAGTTCAGGTTCTGGGAATGCTCGCGATTTTCTCGTCAACGGTTTCTCGGATCGCAATTCTGTCGCTTCCAACGTGTTCCTCGTGTCATTTTACGTCGGAAATAGTCACGAGTAGTGCACGTAAACGTTTTGGATTCCAAAAAACACGAGTTCTGGTTTTGGGAATGCTCGCGATTTACTCGTCAACGGTTTCTCGGATCGCAATTCTGTCGCTTCCATCGCGTTCCTAGCGTCATTTTACGTCGGAAATAGTCACGAGCAGTGCATGTAAACGTTTGTGGAGCCCAAAAAACACGAGATCAGGATTTGGGAATGCTCGCGATTTTCTCGTCAACGTTTTCTCGGATCGCAATTCTGTCGCTTCCAACGTGTTCCTCGTGTCATTTTACGTCGGAAATAGTCACGAGTAGTGCACGTAAACGTTTTGGATTCCAAAAAACACGAGTTCTGGTTTTGGGAATGCTCGCGATTTTCTCGTCAACGGTTTCTCGGATCGCAATTCTGTCGCTTCCATCGCGTTCCTAGCGTCATTTTACGTCGGAAATAGTCACGAGCAGTGCATGTAAACGTTTGTGGAGCCCAAAAAACACGAGATCAGGATTTGGGAATGCTCGCGATTTTCTCGTCAACGGTTTCTCGGATCGCAATTCTGTAGCTTCCAACGTGTTCCTCGTGTCATTTTACGTCGGAAATAGTCACGAGTAGTGCACGTAAACGTTTCTGGATTCCAAAAAACACGAGTTCAGGTTTTGGGAATGCTCGCGATTTTCTCGTCAACGGTTTCCCGGATCGCAATTCTGTCGCTTCCAACGTGTTCCTCGTGTCATTTTACGTCAGAAATAGTCACGAGGAGTTCACGTGAACGTTTGTGGAGTCCAAAAAACACGAGTTCAGGCTCTGGGAATGCTCGCGATTTTCTCGTCAACGGTTTCTCGGATCGCAATTCTGTCGCTTCCAACGTGTTCCTCGTGTCATTTTACGTCGGAAATAGTCACGAGTAGTGCACGTAAACGTTTCTGGATTCCAAAAAACACGAGTTCAGGTTTTGGGAATGCTCGCGATTTTCTCGTCAACGGTTTCCCGGATCGCAATTCTGTCGCTTCCATCGCGTTCCTAGCGTCATTTTACGTCGGAAATAGTCACGAGCAGTACACGTAAACGTTTCTGGAGTCCAAAAAACACGAGTTCAGGTTTTGGGAATGCTCGCGATTTTCTCGTCAACGGTTTCCCGGATCGCAATTCTGTCGCTTCCAACGTGTTCCTCGTGTCATTTTACGTCAGAAATAGTCACGAGGAGTTCACGTGAACGTTTGTGGAGTCCAAAAAACACGAGTTCAGGTTCTGGGAATGCTCGCGATTTTCTCGTCAACGGTTTCTCGGATCGCAATTCTGTCGCTTCCAACGTGTTCCTCGTGTCATTTTACATCCGAATTAGTCATGAGAAATGCACAAACACGGTTCTGGAGTTAAAAAAAACGAGATCAGGGTTTGGGAATGCTCCCGATTTTCTCGTTAACGGATGCTCGGATCGCAATTCTGTCGCTTCCAACGTGTTCCTCGTGTCATTTTACGTAGGAAATAGTCACGAGTAGTGCACGTAAACGTTTCTGGATTCCAAAAAACACGAGTTCAGGTTTTGGGAATGCTCGCGATCTTCTCATCAACGGTTTCTCGGATCGCAATTCTGTCGCTTCCAACGCGTTCCTCGCGTCATTTTACGTCGGAAATAGTCACGAGTAGTGCACGTAAACGTTTCTGGATTCCAAAAAACACGAGTTCAGGTTTTGGGAATGCTCGCGATTTTCTCGTCAACGGTTTCTCGGATCGCAATTCTGTCACTTCCAACGTGTTCCTCGCGTCATTTTACGTCGGAAATAGTGACGAGAAATGCACGTAAACGTTTCTGGATTCCAAAAAACACGAGTTCAGGTTTTGGGAATGCTCGCAATTTTCTCGTCAACGGTTTCTCGGATCGCAATTCTGTCGCTTCCATCGCGTTCCTAGCGTCATTTTACGTCGGAAATAGTCACGAGCAGTGCATGTAAACGTTTGTGGAGCCCAAAAAACACGAGATCAGGATTTAGGAATGCTCGCGATTTTCTCGTCAACGTTTTCTCGGATCGCAATTCTGTCGCTTCCAACGTGTTCCTCGTATCATTTTACGTCGGAAATAGTCACGAGTAGTGCACGTAAACGTTTTGAATTCCAAAAAACACGAGTTCAGGTTTTGGGAATGCTCGCGATTTTCTTGTCAACGGTTTCTCGGATCGCAATTCTGTCGCTTCCATCGCGTTCCTAGCGTCATTTTACGTCGGAAATAGTCACGAGCAGTGCATGTAAACGTTTGTGGAGCCCAAAAAACACGAGATCAGGATTTGGGAATGCTCGCGATTTTCTCGTCAACGTTTTCTCGGATCGCAATTCTGTAGCTTCCAACGTGTTCCTCGCGTCATTTTACATCCGAATTAGTCATGAGAAATGCACAAACACGGTTCTGGCGTTCAAAAAACACGAGATGAGGTTTTGGGAATGCTCGCGATCTTCTCATCAACGGTTTCTCGGATCGCAATTCTGTCGCTTCCAACGCGTTCCTCGCGTCATTTTACATCGGAATTAGTCTTGAGAAATGCACAAACACGGTTCTGGAGTTCAAAAAACACGAGATGAGGTTTTGGGAATGCTCGCGATTTTCTCGTCAACGGTTTCTCGGATCGCAATTCTGTAGCTTCCAACGTGTTCCTCGTGTCATTTTACGTCAGAAATAGTCACGAGTAGTGCACGTAAACGTTTCTGGATTCCAAAAAACACGAGTTCAGGTTTTGGGAATGCTCGCGATTTTCTCGTCAACGGTTTCCCGGATCGCAACTCTGTCGCTTCCAACGTGTTCCTCGTTTCATTTTACGTCAGAAATAGTCACGAGGAGTTCACGTGAACGTTTATGGAGTCCAAAAAACACGAGTTCAGGTTCTGGGAATGCTCGCGATTTGCTCGTCAACGGTTTCTCGGATCGCAATTCTGTCGCTTCCAACGCGTTCCTCGCCTCATTTTACATCGGAATTAGTCATGAGAAATGCACAAACACGGTTCTGGAATTAAAAAAACACGAGATCAGGGTTTGGGAATGCTCGCGATTTTCTCGTCAACGGTTTCTCGGATCGCAATTCTGTCAGTTCCAACGTGTTCCTCGCGTCATTTTACGTCGGAAATAGTGACGAGAAATGCACGTAAACGTTTCTGGATTCCAAAAAACACGAGTTCAGGTTTTGGGAATGCTCGCAATTTTCTCGTCAACGGTTTCTCGGATCGCAATTCTGTCGCTTCCGTCGCGTTCCTAGCGTCATTTTACGTCGGAAATAGTCACGAGCAGTGCATGTAAACGTTTGTGGAGCCCAAAAAACACGAGATCAGGATTTGGGAATGCTCGCGATTTTCTCGTCAACGTTTTCTCGGATCGCAATTCTGTCGCTTCCAACGTGTTCCTCGTATCATTTTACGTCGGAAATAGTCACGAGTAGTGCACGTAAACGTTTTGGATTCCAAAAAACACGAGTTCAGGTTTTGGGAATGCTCGCGATTTTCTCGTCAACGGTTTCTCGGATCGCAATTCTGTCGCTTCCATCGCGTTCCTAGCGTCATTTTACGTCGGAAATAGTCACGAGCAGTGCATGTAAACGTTTGTGGAGCCCAAAAAACACGAGATCAGGATTTGGGAATGCTCGCGATTTTCTCGTCAACGTTTTCTCGGATCGCAATTCTGTAGCTTCCAACGTGTTCCTCGCGTCATTTTACATCCGAATTAGTCATGAGAAATGCACAAACACGGTTCTGGCGTTCAAAAAACACGAGATGAGGTTTTGGGAATGCTCGCGATCTTCTCATCAACGGTTTCTCGGATCGCAATTCTGTCGCTTCCAACGCGTTCCTCGCGTCATTTTACATCGGAATTAGTGTTGAGAAATGCACAAACACGGTTCTGGAGTTCAAAAAACACGAGATGAGGTTTTGGGAATGCTCGCGATTTTCTCGTCAACGGTTTCTCGGATCGCAATTCTGTAGCTTCCAACGTGTTCCTCGTGTCATTTTACGTCAGAAATAGTCACGAGTAGTGCACGTAAACGTTTCTGGATTCCAAAAAACACGAGTTCAGGTTTTGGGAATGCTCGCGATTTTCTCGTCAACGGTTTCCCGGATCGCAATTCTGTCGCTTCCAACGTGTTCCTCGTTTCATTTTACGTCAGAAATAGTCACGAGGAGTTCACGTGAACGTTTATGGAGTCCAAAAAACACGAGTTCAGGTTCTGGGAATGCTCGCGATTTGCTCGTCAACGGTTTCTCGGATCGCAATTCTGTCGCTTCCAACGCGTTCCTCGCGTCATTTTACATCGGAATTAGTCATGAGAAATGCACAAACACGGTTCTGGAATTAAAAAAACACGAAATCAGGGTTTGGGAATGCTCGCGATTTTCTCGTCAACGGTTTCTCGGATCGCAATTCTGTCGCTTCCAACGTGTTCCTCGTATCATTTTACGTCGGAAATAGTCACGAGCAGTGCATGTAAACGTTTGTGGAGCCCAAAAAACACGAGTTCAGGATTTGGGAATGCTCGCGATTTTCTCGTCAACGTTTTCTCGGATCGCAATTCTGTCGCTTCCAACGTGTTCCTCGTATCATTTTACGTCGGAAATAGTCACGAGTAGTGCACGTAAACGTTTTGGATTCCAAAAAACACGAGTTCAGGTTTTGGGAATGCTCGCGATTTTCTCGTCAACGGTTTCTCGGATCGCAATTCTGTCGCTTCCATCGCGTTCCTAGCGTCATTTTACGTCGGAAATAGTCACGAGCAGTGCATGTAAACGTTTGTGGAGCCCAAAAAACACGAGATCAGGATTTGGGAATGCTCGCGATTTTCTCGTCAACGTTTTCTCGGATCGCAATTCTGTAGCTTCCAACGTGTTCCTCGCGTCATTTTACATCCGAATTAGTCATGAGAAATGCACAAACACGGTTCTGGCGTTCAAAAAACACGAGATGAGGTTTTGGGAATGCTCGCGATCTTCTCATCAACGTTTTCTCGGATCGCAATTCTGTCGCTTCCAACGTGTTCCTCGTATCATTTTACGTCGGAAATAGTCACGAGTAGTGCACGTAAACGTTTTGGATTCCAAAAAACACGAGTTCAGGTTTTGGGAATGCTCGCGATTTTCTCGTCAACGGTTTCTCGGATCGCAATTCTGTCGCTTCCATCGCGTTCCTAGCGTCATTTTACGTCGGAAATAGTCACGAGCAGTGCATGTAAACGTTTGTGGAGCCCAAAAAACACGAGATCAGGATTTGGGAATGCTCGCGATTTTCTCGTCAACGTTTTCTCGGATCGCAATTCTGTAGCTTCCAACGTGTTCCTCGCGTCATTTTACATCCGAATTAGTCATGAGAAATGCACAAACACGGTTCTGGCGTTCAAAAAACACGAGATGAGGTTTTGGGAATGCTCGCGATCTTCTCATCAACGGTTTCTCGGATCGCAATTCTGTCGCTTCCAACGCGTTCCTCGCGTCATTTTACATCGGAATTAGTCTTGAGAAATGCACAAACACGGTTCTGGAGTTCAAAAAACACGAGATGAGGTTTTGGGAATGCTCGCGATTTTCTCGTCAACGGTTTCTCGGATCGCAATTCTGTAGCTTCCAACGTGTTCCTCGTGTCATTTTACGTCAGAAATAGTCACGAGTAGTGCACGTAAACGTTTCTGGATTCCAAAAAACACGAGTTCAGGTTTTGGGAATGCTCGCGATTTTCTCGTCAACGGTTTCCCGGATCGCAACTCTGTCGCTTCCAACGTGTTCCTCGTTTCATTTTACGTCAGAAATAGTCACGAGGAGTTCACGTGAACGTTTATGGAGTCCAAAAAACACGAGTTCAGGTTCTGGGAATGCTCGCGATTTGCTCGTCAACGGTTTCTCGGATCGCAATTCTGTCGCTTCCAACGCGTTCCTCGCCTCATTTTACATCGGAATTAGTCATGAGAAATGCACAAACACGGTTCTGGAATTAAAAAAACACGAGATCAGGGTTTGGGAATGCTCGCGATTTTCTCGTCAACGGTTTCTCGGATCGCAATTCTGTCAGTTCCAACGTGTTCCTCGCGTCATTTTACGTCGGAAATAGTGACGAGAAATGCACGTAAACGTTTCTGGATTCCAAAAAACACGAGTTCAGGTTTTGGGAATGCTCGCAATTTTCTCGTCAACGGTTTCTCGGATCGCAATTCTGTCGCTTCCGTCGCGTTCCTAGCGTCATTTTACGTCGGAAATAGTCACGAGTAGTGCACGTAAACGTTTTGGATTCCAAAAAACACGAGTTCAGGTTTTGGGAATGCTCGCGATTTTCTCGTCAACGGTTTCTCGGATCGCAATTCTGTCGCTTCCATCGCGTTCCTAGCGTCATTTTACGTCGGAAATAGTCACGAGCAGTGCATGTAAACGTTTGTGGAGCCCAAAAAACACGAGATCAGGATTTGGGAATGCTCGCGATTTTCTCGTCAACGTTTTCTCGGATCGCAATTCTGTAGCTTCCAACGTGTTCCTCGCGTCATTTTACATCCGAATTAGTCATGAGAAATGCACAAACACGGTTCTGGCGTTCAAAAAACACGAGATGAGGTTTTGGGAATGCTCGCGATCTTCTCATCAACGGTTTCTCGGATCGCAATTCTGTCGCTTCCAACGCGTTCCTCGCGTCATTTTACATCGGAATTAGTCTTGAGAAATGCACAAACACGGTTCTGGAGTTCAAAAAACACGAGATGAGGTTTTGGGAATGCTCGCGATTTTCTCGTCAACGGTTTCTCGGATCGCAATTCTGTAGCTTCCAACGTGTTCCTCGTGTCATTTTACGTCAGAAATAGTCACGAGTAGTGCACGTAAACGTTTCTGGATTCCAAAAAACACGAGTTCAGGTTTTGGGAATGCTCGCGATCTTCTCATCAACGGTTTCTCGGATCGCAATTCTGTCGCTTCCAACGCGTTCCTCGCGTCATTTTACGTCGGAAATAGTCACGAGTAGTGCACGTAAACGTTTCTGGATTCCAAAAAACACGAGTTCAGGTTTTGGGAATGCTCGCGATTTTCTCGTCAACGGTTTCTCGGATCGCAATTCTGTCACTTCCAACGTGTTCCTCGCGTCATTTTACGTCGGAAATAGTGACGAGAAATGCACGTAAACGTTTCTGGATTCCAAAAAACACGAGTTCAGGTTTTGGGAATGCTCGCAATTTTCTCGTCAACGGTTTCTCGGATCGCAATTCTGTCGCTTCCATCGCGTTCCTAGCGTCATTTTACGTCGGAAATAGTCACGAGCAGTGCATGTAAACGTTTGTGGAGCCCAAAAAACACGAGATCAGGATTTAGGAATGCTCGCGATTTTCTCGTCAACGTTTTCTCGGATCGCAATTCTGTCGCTTCCAACGTGTTCCTCGTATCATTTTACGTCGGAAATAGTCACGAGTAGTGCACGTAAACGTTTTGAATTCCAAAAAACACGAGTTCAGGTTTTGGGAATGCTCGCGATTTTCTTGTCAACGGTTTCTCGGATCGCAATTCTGTCGCTTCCATCGCGTTCCTAGCGTCATTTTACGTCGGAAATAGTCACGAGCAGTGCATGTAAACGTTTGTGGAGCCCAAAAAACACGAGATCAGGATTTGGGAATGCTCGCGATTTTCTCGTCAACGTTTTCTCGGATCGCAATTCTGTAGCTTCCAACGTGTTCCTCGCGTCATTTTACATCCGAATTAGTCATGAGAAATGCACAAACACGGTTCTGGCGTTCAAAAAACACGAGATGAGGTTTTGGGAATGCTCGCGATCTTCTCATCAACGGTTTCTCGGATCGCAATTCTGTCGCTTCCAACGCGTTCCTCGCGTCATTTTACATCGGAATTAGTCTTGAGAAATGCACAAACACGGTTCTGGAGTTCAAAAAACACGAGATGAGGTTTTGGGAATGCTCGCGATTTTCTCGTCAACGGTTTCTCGGATCGCAATTCTGTAGCTTCCAACGTGTTCCTCGTGTCATTTTACGTCAGAAATAGTCACGAGTAGTGCACGTAAACGTTTCTGGATTCCAAAAAACACGAGTTCAGGTTTTGGGAATGCTCGCGATTTTCTCGTCAACGGTTTCCCGGATCGCAACTCTGTCGCTTCCAACGTGTTCCTCGTTTCATTTTACGTCAGAAATAGTCACGAGGAGTTCACGTGAACGTTTATGGAGTCCAAAAAACACGAGTTCAGGTTCTGGGAATGCTCGCGATTTGCTCGTCAACGGTTTCTCGGATCGCAATTCTGTCGCTTCCAACGCGTTCCTCGCCTCATTTTACATCGGAATTAGTCATGAGAAATGCACAAACACGGTTCTGGAATTAAAAAAACACGAGATCAGGGTTTGGGAATGCTCGCGATTTTCTCGTCAACGGTTTCTCGGATCGCAATTCTGTCAGTTCCAACGTGTTCCTCGCGTCATTTTACGTCGGAAATAGTGACGAGAAATGCACGTAAACGTTTCTGGATTCCAAAAAACACGAGTTCAGGTTTTGGGAATGCTCGCAATTTTCTCGTCAACGGTTTCTCGGATCGCAATTCTGTCGCTTCCGTCGCGTTCCTAGCGTCATTTTACGTCGGAAATAGTCACGAGCAGTGCATGTAAACGTTTGTGGAGCCCAAAAAACACGAGATCAGGATTTGGGAATGCTCGCGATTTTCTCGTCAACGTTTTCTCGGATCGCAATTCTGTCGCTTCCAACGTGTTCCTCGTATCATTTTACGTCGGAAATAGTCACGAGTAGTGCACGTAAACGTTTTGGATTCCAAAAAACACGAGTTCAGGTTTTGGGAATGCTCGCGATTTTCTCGTCAACGGTTTCTCGGATCGCAATTCTGTCGCTTCCATCGCGTTCCTAGCGTCATTTTACGTCGGAAATAGTCACGAGCAGTGCATGTAAACGTTTGTGGAGCCCAAAAAACACGAGATCAGGATTTGGGAATGCTCGCGATTTTCTCGTCAACGTTTTCTCGGATCGCAATTCTGTAGCTTCCAACGTGTTCCTCGCGTCATTTTACATCCGAATTAGTCATGAGAAATGCACAAACACGGTTCTGGCGTTCAAAAAACACGAGATGAGGTTTTGGGAATGCTCGCGATCTTCTCATCAACGGTTTCTCGGATCGCAATTCTGTCGCTTCCAACGCGTTCCTCGCGTCATTTTACATCGGAATTAGTGTTGAGAAATGCACAAACACGGTTCTGGAGTTCAAAAAACACGAGATGAGGTTTTGGGAATGCTCGCGATTTTCTCGTCAACGGTTTCTCGGATCGCAATTCTGTAGCTTCCAACGTGTTCCTCGTGTCATTTTACGTCAGAAATAGTCACGAGTAGTGCACGTAAACGTTTCTGGATTCCAAAAAACACGAGTTCAGGTTTTGGGAATGCTCGCGATTTTCTCGTCAACGGTTTCCCGGATCGCAATTCTGTCGCTTCCAACGTGTTCCTCGTTTCATTTTACGTCAGAAATAGTCACGAGGAGTTCACGTGAACGTTTATGGAGTCCAAAAAACACGAGTTCAGGTTCTGGGAATGCTCGCGATTTGCTCGTCAACGGTTTCTCGGATCGCAATTCTGTCGCTTCCAACGCGTTCCTCGCGTCATTTTACATCGGAATTAGTCATGAGAAATGCACAAACACGGTTCTGGAATTAAAAAAACACGAAATCAGGGTTTGGGAATGCTCGCGATTTTCTCGTCAACGGTTTCTCGGATCGCAATTCTGTCGCTTCCAACGTGTTCCTCGTATCATTTTACGTCGGAAATAGTCACGAGCAGTGCATGTAAACGTTTGTGGAGCCCAAAAAACACGAGTTCAGGATTTGGGAATGCTCGCGATTTTCTCGTCAACGTTTTCTCGGATCGCAATTCTGTCGCTTCCAACGTGTTCCTCGTATCATTTTACGTCGGAAATAGTCACGAGTAGTGCACGTAAACGTTTTGGATTCCAAAAAACACGAGTTCAGGTTTTGGGAATGCTCGCGATTTTCTCGTCAACGGTTTCTCGGATCGCAATTCTGTCGCTTCCATCGCGTTCCTAGCGTCATTTTACGTCGGAAATAGTCACGAGCAGTGCATGTAAACGTTTGTGGAGCCCAAAAAACACGAGATCAGGATTTGGGAATGCTCGCGATTTTCTCGTCAACGTTTTCTCGGATCGCAATTCTGTAGCTTCCAACGTGTTCCTCGCGTCATTTTACATCCGAATTAGTCATGAGAAATGCACAAACACGGTTCTGGCGTTCAAAAAACACGAGATGAGGTTTTGGGAATGCTCGCGATCTTCTCATCAACGTTTTCTCGGATCGCAATTCTGTCGCTTCCAACGTGTTCCTCGTATCATTTTACGTCGGAAATAGTCACGAGTAGTGCACGTAAACGTTTTGGATTCCAAAAAACACGAGTTCAGGTTTTGGGAATGCTCGCGATTTTCTCGTCAACGGTTTCTCGGATCGCAATTCTGTCGCTTCCATCGCGTTCCTAGCGTCATTTTACGTCGGAAATAGTCACGAGCAGTGCATGTAAACGTTTGTGGAGCCCAAAAAACACGAGATCAGGATTTGGGAATGCTCGCGATTTTCTCGTCAACGTTTTCTCGGATCGCAATTCTGTAGCTTCCAACGTGTTCCTCGCGTCATTTTACATCCGAATTAGTCATGAGAAATGCACAAACACGGTTCTGGCGTTCAAAAAACACGAGATGAGGTTTTGGGAATGCTCGCGATCTTCTCATCAACGGTTTCTCGGATCGCAATTCTGTCGCTTCCAACGCGTTCCTCGCGTCATTTTACATCGGAATTAGTCTTGAGAAATGCACAAACACGGTTCTGGAGTTCAAAAAACACGAGATGAGGTTTTGGGAATGCTCGCGATTTTCTCGTCAACGGTTTCTCGGATCGCAATTCTGTAGCTTCCAACGTGTTCCTCGTGTCATTTTACGTCAGAAATAGTCACGAGTAGTGCACGTAAACGTTTCTGGATTCCAAAAAACACGAGTTCAGGTTTTGGGAATGCTCGCGATTTTCTCGTCAACGGTTTCCCGGATCGCAACTCTGTCGCTTCCAACGTGTTCCTCGTTTCATTTTACGTCAGAAATAGTCACGAGGAGTTCACGTGAACGTTTATGGAGTCCAAAAAACACGAGTTCAGGTTCTGGGAATGCTCGCGATTTGCTCGTCAACGGTTTCTCGGATCGCAATTCTGTCGCTTCCAACGCGTTCCTCGCCTCATTTTACATCGGAATTAGTCATGAGAAATGCACAAACACGGTTCTGGAATTAAAAAAACACGAGATCAGGGTTTGGGAATGCTCGCGATTTTCTCGTCAACGGTTTCTCGGATCGCAATTCTGTCAGTTCCAACGTGTTCCTCGCGTCATTTTACGTCGGAAATAGTGACGAGAAATGCACGTAAACGTTTCTGGATTCCAAAAAACACGAGTTCAGGTTTTGGGAATGCTCGCAATTTTCTCGTCAACGGTTTCTCGGATCGCAATTCTGTCGCTTCCGTCGCGTTCCTAGCGTCATTTTACGTCGGAAATAGTCACGAGTAGTGCACGTAAACGTTTTGGATTCCAAAAAACACGAGTTCAGGTTTTGGGAATGCTCGCGATTTTCTCGTCAACGGTTTCTCGGATCGCAATTCTGTCGCTTCCATCGCGTTCCTAGCGTCATTTTACGTCGGAAATAGTCACGAGCAGTGCATGTAAACGTTTGTGGAGCCCAAAAAACACGAGATCAGGATTTGGGAATGCTCGCGATTTTCTCGTCAACGTTTTCTCGGATCGCAATTCTGTAGCTTCCAACGTGTTCCTCGCGTCATTTTACATCCGAATTAGTCATGAGAAATGCACAAACACGGTTCTGGCGTTCAAAAAACACGAGATGAGGTTTTGGGAATGCTCGCGATCTTCTCATCAACGGTTTCTCGGATCGCAATTCTGTCGCTTCCAACGCGTTCCTCGCGTCATTTTACATCGGAATTAGTCTTGAGAAATGCACAAACACGGTTCTGGAGTTCAAAAAACACGAGATGAGGTTTTGGGAATGCTCGCGATTTTCTCGTCAACGGTTTCTCGGATCGCAATTCTGTAGCTTCCAACGTGTTCCTCGTGTCATTTTACGTCAGAAATAGTCACGAGTAGTGCACGTAAACGTTTCTGGATTCCAAAAAACACGAGTTCAGGTTTTGGGAATGCTCGCGATTTTCTCGTCAACGGTTTCCCGGATCGCAACTCTGTCGCTTCCAACGTGTTCCTCGTTTCATTTTACGTCAGAAATAGTCACGAGGAGTTCACGTGAACGTTTATGGAGTCCAAAAAACACGAGTTCAGGTTCTGGGAATGCTCGCGATTTGTTCGTCAACGGTTTCTCGGATCGCAATTCTGTCGCTTCCAACGCGTTCCTCGCCTCATTTTACATCGGAATTAGTCATGAGAAATGCACAAACACGGTTCTGGAATTAAAAAAACACGAGATCAGGGTTTGGGAATGCTCGCGATTTTCTCGTCAACGGTTTCTCGGATCGCAATTCTGTCAGTTCCAACGTGTTCCTCGCGTCATTTTACGTCGGAAATAGTGACGAGAAATGCACGTAAACGTTTCTGGATTCCAAAAAACACGAGTTCAGGTTTTGGGAATGCTCGCAATTTTCTCGTCAACGGTTTCTCGGATCGCAATTCTGTCGCTTCCGTCGCGTTCCTAGCGTCATTTTACGTCGGAAATAGTCACGAGCAGTGCATGTAAACGTTTGTGGAGCCCAAAAAACACGAGATCAGGATTTGGGAATGCTCGCGATTTTCTCGTCAACGTTTTCTCGGATCGCAATTCTGTCGCTTCCAACGTGTTCCTCGTATCATTTTACGTCGGAAATAGTCACGAGTAGTGCACGTAAACGTTTTGGATTCCAAAAAACACGAGTTCAGGTTTTGGGAATGCTCGCGATTTTCTCGTCAACGGTTTCTCGGATCGCAATTCTGTCGCTTCCATCGCGTTCCTAGCGTCATTTTACGTCGGAAATAGTCACGAGCAGTGCATGTAAACGTTTGTGGAGCCCAAAAAACACGAGATCAGGATTTGGGAATGCTCGCGATTTTCTCGTCAACGTTTTCTCGGATCGCAATTCTGTAGCTTCCAACGTGTTCCTCGCGTCATTTTACATCCGAATTAGTCATGAGAAATGCACAAACACGGTTCTGGCGTTCAAAAAACACGAGATGAGGTTTTGGGAATGCTCGCGATCTTCTCATCAACGGTTTCTCGGATCGCAATTCTGTCGCTTCCAACGCGTTCCTCGCGTCATTTTACATCGGAATTAGTCTTGAGAAATGCACAAACACGGTTCTGGAGTTCAAAAAACACGAGATGAGGTTTTGGGAATGCTCGCGATTTTCTCGTCAACGGTTTCTCGGATCGCAATTCTGTAGCTTCCAACGTGTTCCTCGTGTCATTTTACGTCAGAAATAGTCACGAGTAGTGCACGTAAACGTTTCTGGATTCCAAAAAACACGAGTTCAGGTTTTGGGAATGCTCGCGATTTTCTCGTCAACGGTTTCCCGGATCGCAATTCTGTCGCTTCCAACGTGTTCCTCGTTTCATTTTACGTCAGAAATAGTCACGAGGAGTTCACGTGAACGTTTATGGAGTCCAAAAAACACGAGTTCAGGTTCTGGGAATGCTCGCGATTTGCTCGTCAACGGTTTCTCGGATCGCAATTCTGTCGCTTCCAACGCGTTCCTCGCGTCATTTTACATCGGAATTAGTCATGAGAAATGCACAAACACGGTTCTGGAATTAAAAAAACACGAAATCAGGGTTTGGGAATGCTCGCGATTTTCTCGTCAACGGTTTCTCGGATCGCAATTCTGTCGCTTCCAACGTGTTCCTCGTATCATTTTACGTCGGAAATAGTCACGAGCAGTGCATGTAAACGTTTGTGGGGCCCAAAAAACACGAGTTCAGGATTTGGGAATGCTCGCGATTTTCTCGTCAACGTTTTCTCGGATCGCAATTCTGTCGCTTCCAACGTGTTCCTCGTATCATTTTACGTCGGAAATAGTCACGAGTAGTGCACGTAAACGTTTTGGATTCCAAAAAACACGAGTTCAGGTTTTGGGAATGCTCGCGATTTTCTCGTCAACGGTTTCTCGGATCGCAATTCTGTCGCTTCCATCGCGTTCCTAGCGTCATTTTACGTCGGAAATAGTCACGAGCAGTGCATGTAAACGTTTGTGGAGCCCAAAAAACACGAGATCAGGATTTGGGAATGCTCGCGATTTTCTCGTCAACGTTTTCTCGGATCGCAATTCTGTAGCTTCCAACGTGTTCCTCGCGTCATTTTACATCCGAATTAGTCATGAGAAATGCACAAACACGGTTCTGGCGTTCAAAAAACACGAGATGAGGTTTTGGGAATGCTCGCGATCTTCTCATCAACGTTTTCTCGGATCGCAATTCTGTCGCTTCCAACGTGTTCCTCGTATCATTTTACGTCGGAAATAGTCACGAGTAGTGCACGTAAACGTTTTGGATTCCAAAAAACACGAGTTCAGGTTTTGGGAATGCTCGCGATTTTCTCGTCAACGGTTTCTCGGATCGCAATTCTGTCGCTTCCATCGCGTTCCTAGCGTCATTTTACGTCGGAAATAGTCACGAGCAGTGCATGTAAACGTTTGTGGAGCCCAAAAAACACGAGATCAGGATTTGGGAATGCTCGCGATTTTCTCGTCAACGTTTTCTCGGATCGCAATTCTGTAGCTTCCAACGTGTTCCTCGCGTCATTTTACATCCGAATTAGTCATGAGAAATGCACAAACACGGTTCTGGCGTTCAAAAAACACGAGATGAGGTTTTGGGAATGCTCGCGATCTTCTCATCAACGGTTTCTCGGATCGCAATTCTGTCGCTTCCAACGCGTTCCTCGCGTCATTTTACATCGGAATTAGTCATGAGAAATACACAAACACGGTTCTGGAGTTGAAAAAACACGAGATGAGGTTTTGGGAATGCTCGCGATTTTCTCGTCAACGTTTTGTCGGATCGCAATTCTGTAGCTTCCAACGTGGTCCTCGCGTCATTTTACATCCGAATTAGTCATGAGAAATGCACAAACACGGTTCTGGAGTTAAAAAAAACGAGATCAGGGTTTGGGAATGCTCCCGATTTTCTCGTTAACGGATGCTCGGATCGCAATTCTGTCGCTTCCAACGTGTTCCTCGTGTCATTTTACGTCGGAATTAGTCTTGAGAAATGCACAAACACGTTTCTGGCGTTCAAAAAACACGAGATGAGGTTTTGGGAATGCTCGCGATCTTCTCGTCAACGGTTTCTCGGATCGCAATTCTGTCGCTTCCAACGCGTTCCTCGCGTCATTTTACATCGGAATTAGTCATGAGAAATGCACAAACACGGTTCTGGAGTTCAAAAAACACGAGATGAGATTTTGGGAATGCTCGCGATTTTCTCGTCAACGGTTTCTCGGATCGCAATTCTGTAGCTTCCAACGTGTTCCTCGTGTCATTTTACGTCGGAAATAGTCACGAGTAGTGCACGTAAACGTTTCTGGATTCCAAAAAACACGAGTTCAGGTTTTGGGAATGCTCGCGATTTTCTCGTCAACGGTTTCCCGGATCGCAATTCTGTCGCTTCCATCGCGTTCCTAGCGTCATTTTACGTCGGAAATAGTCACGAGCAGTACACGTAAACGTTTCTGGAGTCCAAAAAACACGAGTTCAGGTTTTGGGAATGCTCGCGATTTTCTCGTCAACGGTTTCCCGGATCGCAATTCTGTCGCTTCCAACGTGTTCCTCGTGTCATTTTACGTCAGAAATAGTCACGAGGAGTTCACGTGAACGTTTGTGGAGTCCAAAAAACACGAGTTCAGGTTCTGGGAATGCTCGCGATTTTCTCGTCAACGGTTTCTCGGATCGCAATTCTGTCGCTTCCAACGTGTTCCTCGTGTCATTTTACGTCGGAAATAGTCACGAGTAGTGCACGTAAACGTTTTGGATTCCAAAAAACACGAGTTCTGGTTTTGGGAATGCTCGCGATTTTCTCGTCAACGGTTTCTCGGATCGCAATTCTGTCGCTTCCATCGCGTTCCTAGCGTCATTTTACGTCGGAAATAGTCACGAGCAGTGCATGTAAACGTTTGTGGAGCCCAAAAAACACGAGATCAGGATTTGGGAATGCTCGCGATTTTCTCGTCAACGTTTTCTCGGATCGCAATTCTGTCGCTTCCAACGTGTTCCTCGTGTCATTTTACGTCGGAAATAGTCACGAGTAGTGCACGTAAACGTTTTGGATTCCAAAAAACACGAGTTCTGGTTTTGGGAATGCTCGCGATTTTCTCGTCAACGGTTTCTCGGATCGCAATTCTGTCGCTTCCATCGCGTTCCTAGCGTCATTTTACGTCGGAAATAGTCACGAGCAGTGCATGTAAACGTTTGTGGAGCCCAAAAAACACGAGATCAGGATTTGGGAATGCTCGCGATTTTCTCGTCAACGTTTTCTCGGATCGCAATTCTGTAGCTTCCAACGTGGTCCTCGCGTCATTTTACATCCGAATTAGTCATGAGAAATGCACAAACACGGTTCTGGAGTTAAAAAAAAACGAGATCAGGGTTTGGGAATGCTCCCGATTTTCTCGTTAACGGATGCTCGGATCGCAATTCTGTCGCTTCCAACGTGTTCCTCGTGTCATTTTACGTAGGAAATAGTCACGAGTAGTGCACGTAAACGTTTCTGGATTCCAAAAAACACGAGTTCAGGTTTTGGGAATGCTCGCGATCTTCTCATCAACGGTTTCTCGGATCGCAATTCTGTCGCTTCCAACGCGTTCCTCGCGTCATTTTACATCGGAATTAGTCTTGAGAAATGCACAAACACGGTTCTGGAGTTCAAAAAACACGAGATGAGGTTTTGGGAATGCTCGCGATTTTCTCGTCAACGGTTTCTCGGATCGCAATTCTGTAGCTTCCAACGTGTTCCTCGTGTCATTTTACGTCGGAAATAGTGACGAGTAGTGCACGTAAACGTTTTGGATTCCAAGAAACACGAGTTCAGGTTTTGGGAATGCTCGCGATTTTCTCGTCAACGGTTTCTCGGATCGCAATTCTGTCGCTTCCGTCGCGTTCCTAGCGTCATTTTACGTCGGAAATAGTCACGAGCAGTGCATGTAAACGTTTGTGGAGCCCAAAAAACACGAGATCAGGATTTGGGAATGCTCGCTATTTTCTCGTCAACGTTTTCTCGGATCGCAATTCTGTAGCTTCCAACGTGTTCCTCGCGTCATTTTACATCCGAATTAGTCATGAGAAATGCACAAACACGGTTCTGGCGTTCAAAAAACACGAGATGAGGTTTTGGGAATGCTCGCGATCTTCTCATCAACGGTTTCTCGGATCGCAATTCTGTCGCTTCCAACGCGTTCCTCGCGTCATTTTACATCGGAATTAGTCTTGAGAAATGCACAAACACGGTTCTGGAGTTCAAAAAACACGAGATGAGGTTTTGGGAATGCTCGCGATTTTCTCGTCAACGGTTTCTCGGATCGCAATTCTGTAGCTTCCAACGTGTTCCTCGTGTCATTTTACGTCAGAAATAGTCACGAGTAGTGCACGTAAACGTTTCTGGATTCCAAAAAACACGAGTTCAGGTTTTGGGAATGCTCGCGATTTTCTCGTCAACGGTTTCCCGGATCGCAATTCTGTCGCTTCCAACGTGTTCCTCGTTTCATTTTACGTCAGAAATAGTCACGAGGAGTTCACGTGAACGTTTATGGAGTCCAAAAAACACGAGTTCAGGTTCTGGGAATGCTCGCGATTTGCTCGTCAACGGTTTCTCGGATCGCAATTCTGTCGCTTCCAACGCGTTCCTCGCGTCATTTTACATCGGAATTAGTCATGAGAAATGCACAAACACGGTTCTGGAATTAAAAAAACACGAAATCAGGGTTTGGGAATGCTCGCGATTTTCTCGTCAACGGTTTCTCGGATCGCAATTCTGTCACTTCCAACGTGTTCCTCGCGTCATTTTACGTCGGAAATAGTGACGAGAAATGCACGTAAACGTTTCTGGATTCCAAAAAACACGAGTTCAGGTTTTGGGAATGCTCGCAATTTTCTCGTCAACGGTTTCTCGGATCGCAATTCTGTCGCTTCCGTCGCGTTCCTAGCGTCATTTTACGTCGGAAATAGTCACGAGCAGTGCATGTAAACGTTTGTGGAGCCCAAAAAACACGAGATCAGGATTTGGGAATGCTCGCGATTTTCTCGTCAACGTTTTCTCGGATCGCAATTCTGTCGCTTCCAACGTGTTCCTCGCGTCATTTTACATCCGAATTAGTCATGAGAAATGCACAAACACGGTTCTGGAGTTAAAAAAACGAGATCAGGGTTTGGGAATGCTCCCGATTTTCTCGTTAACGGATGCTCGGATCGCAATTCTGTCGCTTCCAACGTGTTCCTCGTGTCATTTTACGTCGGAATTAGTCTTGAGAAATGCACAAACACGTTTCTGGCGTTCAAAAAACACGAGATGAGGTTTTGGGAATGCTCGCGATCTTCTCGTCAACGGTTTCTCGGATCGCAATTCTGTCGCTTCCAACGCGTTCCTCGCGTCATTTTACATCGGAATTAGTCATGAGAAATGCACAAACACGGTTCTGGAGTTCAAAAAACACGAGATGAGATTTTGGGAATGCTCGCGATTTTCTCGTCAACGGTTTCTCGGATCGCAATTCTGTAGCTTCCAACGTGTTCCTCGTGTCATTTTACGTCGGAAATAGTCACGAGTAGTGCACGTAAACGTTTCTGGATTCCAAAAAACACGAGTTCAGGTTTTGGGAATGCTCGCAATTTTCTCGTCAACGGTTTCCCGGATCGCAATTCTGTCGCTTCCATCGCGTTCCTAGCGTCATTTTACGTCGGAAATAGTCACGAGCAGTACACGTAAACGTTTCTGGAGTCCAAAAAACACGAGTTCAGGTTTTGGGAATGCTCGCGATTTTCTCGTCAACGGTTTCCCGGATCGCAATTCTGTCGCTTCCAACGTGTTCCTCGTGTCATTTTACGTCAGAAATAGTCACGAGGAGTTCACGTGAACGTTTGTGGTGTCCAAAAAACACGAGTTCAGGTTCTGGGAATGCTCGCGATTTTCTCGTCAACGGTTTCTCGGATCGCAATTCTGTCGCTTCCAACGTGTTCCTCGTGTCATTTTACGTCGGAAATAGTCACGAGTAGTGCACGTAAACGTTTTGGATTCCAAAAAACACGAGTTCTGGTTTTGGGAATGCTCGCGATTTTCTCGTCAACGGTTTCTCGGATCGCAATTCTGTCGCTTCCATCGCGTTCCTAGCGTCATTTTACGTCGGAAATAGTCACGAGCAGTGCATGTAAACGTTTGTGGAGCCCAAAAAACACGAGATCAGGATTTGGGAATGCTCGCGATTTTCTCGTCAACGTTTTCTCGGATCGCAATTCTGTCGCTTCCAACGTGTTCCTCGTATCATTTTACGTCGGAAATAGTCACGAGTAGTGCACGTAAACGTTTTGAATTCCAAAAAACACGAGTTCAGGTTTTGGGAATGCTCGCGATTTTCTTGTCAACGGTTTCTCGGATCGCAATTCTGTCGCTTCCATCGCGTTCCTAGCGTCATTTTACGTCGGAAATAGTCACGAGCAGTGCATGTAAACGTTTGTGGAGCCCAAAAAACACGAGATCAGGATTTGGGAATGCTCGCGATTTTCTCGTCAACGTTTTCTCGGATCGCAATTCTGTAGCTTCCAACGTGTTCCTCGCGTCATTTTACATCCGAATTAGTCATGAGAAATGCACAAACACGGTTCTGGCGTTCAAAAAACACGAGATGAGGTTTTGGGAATGCTCGCGATCTTCTCATCAACGGTTTCTCGGATCGCAATTCTGTCGCTTCCAACGCGTTCCTCGCGTCATTTTACATCGGAATTAGTCTTGAGAAATGCACAAACACGGTTCTGGAGTTCAAAAAACACGAGATGAGGTTTTGGGAATGCTCGCGATTTTCTCGTCAACGGTTTCTCGGATCGCAATTCTGTAGCTTCCAACGTGTTCCTCGTGTCATTTTACGTCAGAAATAGTCACGAGTAGTGCACGTAAACGTTTCTGGATTCCAAAAAACACGAGTTCAGGTTTTGGGAATGCTCGCGATTTTCTCGTCAACGGTTTCCCGGATCGCAACTCTGTCGCTTCCAACGTGTTCCTCGTTTCATTTTACGTCAGAAATAGTCACGAGGAGTTCACGTGAACGTTTATGGAGTCCAAAAAACACGAGTTCAGGTTCTGGGAATGCTCGCGATCTTCTCATCAACGGTTTCTCGGATCGCAATTCTGTCGCTTCCAACGCGTTCCTCGCGTCATTTTACATCGGAATTAGTCTTGAGAAATGCACAAACACGGTTCTGGAGTTCAAAAAACACGAGATGAGGTTTTGGGAATGCTCGCGATTTTCTCGTCAACGGTTTCTCGGATCGCAATTCTGTAGCTTCCAACGTGTTCCTCGTGTCATTTTACGTCGGAAATAGTGACGAGTAGTGCACGTAAACGTTTTGGATTCCAAAAAACACGAGTTCAGGTTTTGGGAATGCTCGCGATTTTCTCGTCAACGGTTTCTCGGATCGCAATTCTGTCGCTTCCGTCGCGTTCCTAGCGTCATTTTACGTCGGAAATAGTCACGAGCAGTGCATGTAAACGTTTGTGGAGCCCAAAAAACACGAGATCAGGATTTGGGAATGCTCGCTATTTTCTCGTCAACGTTTTCTCGGATCGCAATTCTGTAGCTTCCAACGTGTTCCTCGCGTCATTTTACATCCGAATTAGTCATGAGAAATGCACAAACACGGTTCTGGCGTTCAAAAAACACGAGATGAGGTTTTGGGAATGCTCGCGATCTTCTCATCAACGGTTTCTCGGATCGCAATTCTGTCGCTTCCAACGCGTTCCTCGCGTCATTTTACATCGGAATTAGTCTTGAGAAATGCACAAACACGGTTCTGGAGTTCAAAAAACACGAGATGAGGTTTTGGGAATGCTCGCGATTTTCTCGTCAACGGTTTCTCGGATCGCAATTCTGTAGCTTCCAACGTGTTCCTCGTGTCATTTTACGTCAGAAATAGTCACGAGTAGTGCACGTAAACGTTTCTGGATTCCAAAAAACACGAGTTCAGGTTTTGGGAATGCTCGCGATTTTCTCGTCAACGGTTTCCCGGATCGCAATTCTGTCGCTTCCAACGTGTTCCTCGTTTCATTTTACGTCAGAAATAGTCACGAGGAGTTCACGTGAACGTTTATGGAGTCCAAAAAACACGAGTTCAGGTTCTGGGAATGCTCGCGATTTGCTCGTCAACGGTTTCTCGGATCGCAATTCTGTCGCTTCCAACGCGTTCCTCGCGTCATTTTACATCGGAATTAGTCATGAGAAATGCACAAACACGGTTCTGGAATTAAAAAAACACGAAATCAGGGTTTGGGAATGCTCGCGATTTTCTCGTCAACGGTTTCTCGGATCGCAATTCTGTCACTTCCAACGTGTTCCTCGCGTCATTTTACGTCGGAAATAGTGACGAGAAATGCACGTAAACGTTTCTGGATTCCAAAAAACACGAGTTCAGGTTTTGGGAATGCTCGCAATTTTCTCGTCAACGGTTTCTCGGATCGCAATTCTGTCGCTTCCGTCGCGTTCCTAGCGTCATTTTACGTCGGAAATAGTCACGAGCAGTGCATGTAAACGTTTGTGGAGCCCAAAAAACACGAGATCAGGATTTGGGAATGCTCGCGATTTTCTCGTCAACGTTTTCTCGGATCGCAATTCTGTCGCTTCCAACGTGTTCCTCGTATCATTTTACATCCGAATTAGTCATGAGAAATGCACAAACACGGTTCTGGCGTTCAAAAAACACGAGATGAGGTTTTGGGAATGCTCGCGATCTTCTCATCAACGGTTTCTCGGATCGCAATTCTGTCGCTTCCAACGCGTTCCTCGCGTCATTTTACATCCGAATTAGTCATGAGAAATGCACAAACACGGTTCTGGAGTTAAAAAAAACGAGATCAGGGTTTGGGAATGCTCCCGATTTTCTCGTTAACGGATGCTCGGATCGCAATTCTGTCGCTTCCAACGTGTTCCTCGTGTCATTTTACGTCGGAATTAGTCTTGAGAAATGCACAAACACGTTTCTGGCGTTCAAAAAACACGAGATGAGGTTTTGGGAATGCTCGCGATCTTCTCGTCAACGGTTTCTCGGATCGCAATTCTGTCGCTTCCAACGCGTTCCTCGCGTCATTTTACATCGGAATTAGTCATGAGAAATGCACAAACACGGTTCTGGAGTTCAAAAAACACGAGATGAGATTTTGGGAATGCTCGCGATTTTCTCGTCAACGGTTTCTCGGATCGCAATTCTGTAGCTTCCAACGTGTTCCTCGTGTCATTTTACGTCGGAAATAGTCACGAGTAGTGCACGTAAACGTTTCTGGATTCCAAAAAACACGAGTTCAGGTTTTGGGAATGCTCGCGATTTTCTCGTCAACGGTTTCCCGGATCGCAATTCTGTCGCTTCCATCGCGTTCCTAGCGTCATTTTACGTCGGAAATAGTCACGAGCAGTACACGTAAACGTTTCTGGAGTCCAAAAAACACGAGTTCAGGTTTTGGGAATGCTCGCGATTTTCTCGTCAACGGTTTCCCGGATCGCAATTCTGTCGCTTCCAACGTGTTCCTCGTGTCATTTTACGTCAGAAATAGTCACGAGGAGTTCACGTGAACGTTTGTGGAGTCCAAAAAACACGAGTTCAGGTTCTGGGAATGCTCGCGATTTTCTCGTCAACGGTTTCTCGGATCGCAATTCTGTCGCTTCCAACGTGTTCCTCGTGTCATTTTACGTCGGAAATAGTCACGAGTAGTGCACGTAAACGTTTTGGATTCCAAAAAACACGAGTTCTGGTTTTGGGAATGCTCGCGATTTTCTCGTCAACGGTTTCTCGGATCGCAATTCTGTCGCTTCCATCGCGTTCCTAGCGTCATTTTACGTCGGAAATAGTCACGAGCAGTGCATGTAAACGTTTGTGGAGCCCAAAAAACACGAGATCAGGATTTGGGAATGCTCGCGATTTTCTCGTCAACGTTTTCTCGGATCGCAATTCTGTCGCTTCCAACGTGTTCCTCGTATCATTTTACGTCGGAAATAGTCACGAGTAGTGCACGTAAACGTTTTGAATTCCAAAAAACACGAGTTCAGGTTTTGGGAATGCTCGCGATTTTCTTGTCAACGGTTTCTCGGATCGCAATTCTGTCGCTTCCATCGCGTTCCTAGCGTCATTTTACGTCGGAAATAGTCACGAGCAGTGCATGTAAACGTTTGTGGAGCCCAAAAAACACGAGATCAGGATTTGGGAATGCTCGCGATTTTCTCGTCAACGTTTTCTCGGATCGCAATTCTGTAGCTTCCAACGTGTTGCTCGCGTCATTTTACATCCGAATTAGTCATGAGAAATGCACAAACACGGTTCTGGCGTTCAAAAAACACGAGATGAGGTTTTGGGAATGCTCGCGATCTTCTCATCAACGGTTTCTCGGATCGCAATTCTGTCGCTTCCAACGCGTTCCTCGCGTCATTTTACATCGGAATTAGTCTTGAGAAATGCACAAACACGGTTCTGGAGTTCAAAAAACACGAGATGAGGTTTTGGGAATGCTCGCGATTTTCTCGTCAACGGTTTCTCGGATCGCAATTCTGTAGCTTCCAACGTGTTCCTCGTGTCATTTTACGTCAGAAATAGTCACGAGTAGTGCACGTAAACGTTTCTGGATTCCAAAAAACACGAGTTCAGGTTTTGGGAATGCTCGCGATTTTCTCGTCAACGGTTTCCCGTATCGCAACTCTGTCGCTTCCAACGTGTTCCTCGTTTCATTTTACGTCAGAAATAGTCACGAGGAGTTCACGTGAACGTTTATGGAGTCCAAAAAACACGAGTTCAGGTTCTGGGAATGCTCGCGATTTGCTCGTCAACGGTTTCTCGGATCGCAATTCTGTCGCTTCCAACGCGTTCCTCGCGTCATTTTACATCGGAATTAGTCATGAGAAATGCACAAACACGGTTCTGGAATTAAAAAAACACGAGATCAGGGTTTGGGAATGCTCGCGATTTTCTCGTCAACGGTTTCTCGGATCGCAATTCTGTCACTTCCAACGTGTTCCTCGCGTCATTTTACGTCGGAAATAGTGACGAGAAATGCACGTAAACGTTTCTGGATTCCAAAAAACACGAGTTCAGGTTTTGGGAATGCTCGCAATTTTCTCGTCAACGGTTTCTCGGATCGCAATTCTGTCGCTTCCGTCGCGTTCCTAGCGTCATTTTACGTCGGAAATAGTCACGAGCAGTGCATGTAAACGTTTGTGGAGCCCAAAAAACACGAGATCAGGATTTGGGAATGCTCGCGATTTTCTCGTCAACGTTTTCTCGGATCGCAATTCTGTCGCTTCCAACGTGTTCCTCGTATCATTTTACGTCGGAAATAGTCACGAGTAGTGCACGTAAACGTTTTGGATTCCAAAAAACACGAGTTCAGGTTTTGGGAATGCTCGCGATTTTCTCGTCAACGGTTTCTCGGATCGCAATTCTGTCGCTTCCATCGCGTTCCTAGCGTCATTTTACGTCGGAAATAGTCACGAGCAGTGCATGTAAACCTTTGTGGAGCCCAAAAAACACGAGATCAGGATTTGGGAATGCTCGCGATTTTCTCGTCAACGTTTTCTCGGATCGCAATTCTGTAGCTTCCAACGTGTTCCTCGCGTCATTTTACATCCGAATTAGTCATGAGAAATGCACAAACACGATTCTGGCGTTCAAAAAACACGAGATGAGGTTTTGGGAATGCTCGCGATCTTCTCATCAACGGTTTCTCGGATCGCAATTCTGTCGCTTCCAACGCGTTCCTCGCGTCATTTTACATCGGAATTAGTCTTGAGAAATGCAGAAACACGGTTCTGGAGTTCAAAAAACACGAGATGAGGTTTTGGGAATGCTCGCGATTTTCTCGTCAACGGTTTCTCGGATCGCAATTCTGTAGCTTCCAACGTGTTCCTCGTGTCATTTTACGTCAGAAATAGTCACGAGTAGTGCACGTAAACGTTTCTGGATTCCAAAAAACACGACTTCAGGTTTTGGGAATGCTCGCGATTTTCTCGTCAACGGTTTCCCGGATCGCAATTCTGTCGCTTCCAACGTGTTCCTCGTTTCATTTTACGTCAGAAATAGTCACGAGGAGTTCACGTGAACGTTTATGGAGTCCAAAAAACACGAGTTCAGGTTCTGGGAATGCTCGCGATTTGCTCGTCAACGGTTTCTCGGATCGCAATTCTGTCGCTTCCAACGCGTTCCTCGCGTCATTTTACATCGGAATTAGTCATGAGAAATGCACAAACACGGTTCTGGAATTAAAAAAACACGAAATCAGGGTTTGGGAATGCTCGCGATTTTCTCGTCTACGGTTTCTCGGATCGCAATTCTGTCACTTCCAACGTGTTCCTCGCGTCATTTTACGTCGGAAATAGTGACGAGAAATGCACGTAAACGTTTCTGGATTCCAAAAAACACGAGTTCAGGTTTTGGGAATGCTCGCAATATTCTCGTCAACGGTTTCTCGGATCGCAATTCTGTCGCTTCCGTCGCGTTCCTAGCGTCATTTTACGTCGGAAATAGTCACGAGCAGTGCATGTAAACATTTGTGGAGCCCAAAAAACACGAGATCAGGATTTGGGAATGCTCGCGATTTTCTCGTCAACGTTTTCTCGGATCGCAATTCTGTCGCTCCAACGTGTTCCTCGTATCATTTTACGTCGGAAATAGTCACGAGTAGTGCACGTAAACGTTTTGGATTCCAAAAAACACGAGTTCAGGTTTTGGGAATGCTCGCGATTTTCTCGTCAACGGTTTCTCGGATCGCAATTCTGTCGCTTCCATCGCGTTCCTAGCGTCATTTTACGTCGGAAATAGTCACGAGCAGTGCATGTAAACGTTTGTGGAGCCCAAAAAACACGAGATCAGGATTTGGGAATGCTCGCGATTTTCTCGTCAACGTTTTCTCGGATCGCAATTCTGTAGCTTCCAACGTGTTCCTCGCGTCATTTTACATCCGAATTAGTCATGAGAAATGCACAAACACGGTTCTGGCGTTCAAAAAACACGAGATGAGGTTTTGGGAATGCTCGCGATCTTCTCATCAACGGTTTCTCGGATCGCAATTCTGTCGCTTCCAACGCGTTCCTCGCGTCATTTTACATCGGAATTAGTCATGAGAAATGCACAAACACGGTTCTGGAGTTCAAAAAACACGAGATGAGGTTTTGGGAATGCTCGCGATTTTCTCGTCAACGTTTTCTCGGATCGCAATTCTGTAGCTTCCAACGTGGTCCTCGCGTCATTTTACATCCGAATTAGTCATGAGAAATGCACAAACACGGTTCTGGAGTTAAAAAAAACGAGATCAGGGTTTGGGAATGCTCCCGATTTTCTCGTTAACGGATGCGCGGATCGCAATTCTGTCGCTTCCAACGTGTTCCTCGTGTCATTTTACGTCGGAATTAGTCTTGAGAAATGCACAAACACGTTTCTGGCGTTCAAAAAACACGAGATGAGGTTTTGGGAATGCTCGCGATCTTCTCGTCAACGGTTTCTCGGATCGCAATTCTGTCGCTTCCAACGCGTTCCTCGCGTCATTTTACATCGGAATTAGTCATGAGAAATGCACAAACACGGTTCTGGAGTTCAAAAAACACGAGATGAGATTTTGGGAATGCTCGCGATTTTCTCGTCAACGGTTTCTCGGATCGCAATTCTGTAGCTTCCAACGTGTTCCTCGTGTCATTTTACGTCGGAAATAGTCACGAGTAGTGCACGTAAACGTTTCTGGATTCCAAAAAACACGAGTTCAGGTTTTGGGAATGCTCGCGATTTTCTCGTCAACGGTTTCCCGGATCGCAATTCTGTCGCTTCCATCGCGTTCCTAGCGTCATTTTACGTCGGAAATAGTCACGAGCAGTACACGTAAACGTTTCTGGAGTCCAAAAAACACGAGTTCAGGTTTTGGGAATGCTCGCGATTTTCTCGTCAACGGTTTCCCGGATCGCAATTCTGTCGCTTCCAACGTGTTCCTCGTGTCATTTTACGTCAGAAATAGTCACGAGGAGTTCACGTGAACGTTTGTGGAGTCCAAAAAACACGAGTTCAGGTTCTGGGAATGCTCGCGATTTTCTCGTCAACGGTTTCTCGGATCGCAATTCTGTCGCTTCCAACGTGTTCCTCGTGTCATTTTACGTCGGAAATAGTCACGAGTAGTGCACGTAAACGTTTTGGATTCCAAAAAACACGAGTTCTGGTTTTGGGAATGCTCGCGATTTTCTCGTCAACGGTTTCTCGGATCGCAATTCTGTCGCTTCCATCGCGTTCCTAGCGTCATTTTACGTCGGAAATAGTCACGAGCAGTGCATGTAAACGTTTGTGGAGCCCAAAAAACACGAGATCAGGATTTGGGAATGCTCGCGATTTTCTCGTCAACGTTTTCTCGGATCGCAATTCTGTCGCTTCCAACGTGTTCCTCGTGTCATTTTACGTCGGAAATAGTCACGAGTAGTGCACGTAAGCGTTTTGGATTCCAAAAAACACGAGTTCTGGTTTTGGGAATGCTCGCGATTTTCTCGTCAACGGTTTCTCGGATCGCAATTCTGTCGCTTCCATCGCGTTCCTAGCGTCATTTTACGTCGGAAATAGTCACGAGCAGTGCATGTAAACGTTTGTGGAGCCCAAAAAACACGAGATCAGGATTTGGGAATGCTCGCGATTTTCTCGTCAACGTTTTCTCGGATCGCAATTCTGTAGCTTCCAACGTGGTCCTCGCGTCATTTTACATCCGAATTAGTCATGAGAAATGCACAAACACGGTTCTGGAGTTAAAAAAAACGAGATCAGGGTTTGGGAATGCTCCCGATTTTCTCGTTAACGGATGCTCGGATCGCAATTCTGTCGCTTCCAACGTGTTCCTCGTGTCATTTTACGTCGGAAATAGTGACGAGAAATGCACGTAAACGTTTCTGGATTCCAAAAAACACGAGTTCAGGTTTTGGGAATGCTCGCAATTTTCTCGTCAACGGTTTCTCGGATCGCAATTCTGTCGCTTCCGTCGCGTTCCTAGCGTCATTTTACGTCGGAAATAGTCACGAGCAGTGCATGGAAACGTTTGTGGAGCCAAAAAAACACGAGATCAGGATTTGGGAATGCTCGCGATTTTCTCGTCAACGTTTTCTCGGATCGCAATTCTGTCGCTCCAACGTGTTCCTCGTATCATTTTACGTCGGAAATAGTCACGAGTAGTGCACGTAAACGTTTTGGATTCCAAAAAACACGAGTTCAGGTTTTGGGAATGCTCGCGATTTTCTCGTCAACGGTTTCTCGGATCGCAATTCTGTCGCTTCCATCGCGTTCCTAGCGTCATTTTACGTCGGAAATAGTCACGAGCAGTGCATGTAAACGTTTGTGGAGCCCAAAAAACACGAGATCAGGATTTGGGAATGCTCGCGATTTTCTCGTCAACGTTTTCTCGGATCGCAATTCTGTAGCTTCCAACGTGTTCCTCGCGTCATTTTACATCCGAATTAGTCATGAGAAATGCACAAACACGGTTCTGGCGTTCAAAAAACACGAGATGAGGTTTTGGGAATGCTCGCGATCTTCTCATCAACGGTTTCTCGGATCGCAATTCTGTCGCTTCCAACGCGTTCCTCGCGTCATTTTACATCGGAATTAGTCATGAGAAATGCACAAACACGGTTCTGGAGTTCAAAAAACACGAGATGAGGTTTTGGGAATGCTCGCGATTTTCTCGTCAACGTTTTCTCGGATCGCAATTCTGTAGCTTCCAACGTGGTCCTCGCGTCATTTTACATCCGAATTAGTCATGAGAAATGCACAAACACGGTTCTGGAGTTAAAAAAAACGAGATCAGGGTTTGGGAATGCTCCCGATTTGCTCGTTAACGGATGCGCGGATCGCAATTCTGTCGCTTCCAACGTGTTCCTCGTGTCATTTTACGTCGGAATTAGTCTTGAGAAATGCACAAACACGTTTCTGGCGTTCAAAAAACACGAGATGAGGTTTTGGGAATGCTCGCGATCTTCTCGTCAATGGTTTCTCGGATCGCAATTCTGTCGCTTCCAACGCGTTCCTCGCGTCATTTTACATCGGAATTAGTCATGAGAAATGCACAAACACGGTTCTGGAGTTCAAAAAACACGAGATGAGGTTTTGGGAATGCTCGCGATTTTCTCGTCAACGGTTTCTCGGATCGCAATTCTGTAGCTTCCAACGTGTTCCTCGTGTCATTTTACGTCGGAAATAGTCACGAGTAGTGCACGTAAACGTTTTGGATTCCAAAAAACACGAGTTCTGGTTTTGGGAATGCTCGCGATTTTCTCGTCAACGGTTTCTCGGATCGCAATTCTGTCGCTTCCATCGCGTTCCTAGCGTCATTTTACGTCGGAAATAGTCACGAGCAGTGCATGTAAACGTTTGTGGAGCCCAAAAAACACGAGATCAGGATTTGGGAATGCTCGCGATTTTCTCGTCAACGTTTTCTCGGATCGCAATTCTGTCGCTTCCAACGTGTTCCTCGTGTCATTTTACGTCGGAAATAGTCACGAGTAGTGCACGTAAACGTTTTGGATTCCAAAAAACACGAGTTCTGGTTTTGGGAATGCTCGCGATTTTCTCGTCAACGGTTTCTCGGATCGCAATTCTGTCGCTTCCATCGCGTTCCTAGCGTCATTTTACGTCGGAAATAGTCACGAGCAGTGCATGTAAACGTTTGTGGAGCCCAAAAAACACGAGATCAGGATTTGGGAATGCTCGCGATTTTCTCGTCAACGTTTTCTCGGATCGCAATTCTATAGCTTCCAACGTGGTCCTCGCGTCATTTTACATCCGAATTAGTCATGAGAAATGCACAAACACGGTTCTGGAGTTAAAAAAAACGAGATCAGGGTTTGGGAATGCTCCCGATTTTCTCGTTAACGGATGCTCGGATCGCAATTCTGTCGCTTCCAACGTGTTCCTCGTGTCATTCTACGTAGGAAATAGTCACGAGTAGTGCACGTAAACGTTTCTGGATTCCAAAAAACACGAGTTCAGGTTTTGGGAATGCTCGCGATCTTCTCATCAACGGTTTCTCGGATCGCAATTCTGTCGCTTCCAACGCGTTCCTCGCGTCATTTTACATCGGAATTAGTCTTGAGAAATGCACAAACACGGTTCTGGAGTTCAAAAAACACGAGATGAGGTTTTGGGAATGCTCGCGATTTTCTCGTCAACGGTTTCTCGGATCGCAATTCTGTAGCTTCCAACGTGTTCCTCGTGTCATTTTACGTCAGAAATAGTCACGAGTAGTGCACGTAAACGTTTCTGGATTCCAAAAAACACGAGTTCAGGTTTTGGGAATGCTCGCGATTTTCTCGTCAACGGTTTCCCGGATCGCAATTCTGTCGCTTCCAACGTGTTCCTCGTGTCATTTTACGTCGGAAATAGTCACGAGTAGTGCACGTAAACGTTTCTGGATTCCAAAAAACACGAGTTCAGGTTTTGGGAATGCTCGCGATCTTCTCATCAACGGTTTCTCGGATCGCAATTCTGTCGCTTCCAACGCGTTCCTCGCGTCATTTTACATCGGAATTAGTCTTGAGAAATGCAGAAACACGGTTCTGGAGTTCAAAAAACACGAGATGAGGTTTTGGGAATGCTCGCGATTTTCTCGTCAACGGTTTCTCGGATCGCAATTCTGTAGCTTCCAACGTGTTCCTCGTGTCATTTTACGTCAGAAATAGTCACGAGTAGTGCACGTAAACGTTTCTGGATTCCAAAAAACACGACTTCAGGTTTTGGGAATGCTCGCGATTTTCTCGTCAACGGTTTCCCGGATCGCAATTCTGTCGCTTCCAACGTGTTCCTCGCGTCATTTTACATCGGAATTAGTCATGAGAAATGCACAAACACGGTTCTGGAATTAAAAAAACACGAAATCAGGGTTTGGGAATGCTCGCGATTTTCTCGTCTACGGTTTCTCGGATCGCAATTCTGTCACTTCCAACGTGTTCCTCGCGTCATTTTACGTCGGAAATAGTGACGAGAAATGCACGTAAACGTTTCTGGATTCCAAAAAACACGAGTTCAGGTTTTGGGAATGCTCGCAATATTCTCGTCAACGGTTTCTCGGATCGCAATTCTGTCGCTTCCGTCGCGTTCCTAGCGTCATTTTACGTCGGAAATAGTCACGAGCAGTGCATGTAAACATTTGTGGAGCCCAAAAAACACGAGATCAGGATTTGGGAATGCTCGCGATTTTCTCGTCAACGTTTTCTCGGATCGCAATTCTGTCGCTCCAACGTGTTCCTCGTATCATTTTACGTCGGAAATAGTCACGAGTAGTGCACGTAAACGTTTTGGATTCCAAAAAACACGAGTTCAGGTTTTGGGAATGCTCGCGATTTTCTCGTCAACGGTTTCTCGGATCGCAATTCTGTCGCTTCCATCGCGTTCCTAGCGTCATTTTACGTCGGAAATAGTCACGAGCAGTGCATGTAAACGTTTGTGGAGCCCAAAAAACACGAGATCAGGATTTGGGAATGCTCGCGATTTTCTCGTCAACGTTTTCTCGGATCGCAATTCTGTAGCTTCCAACGTGTTCCTCGCGTCATTTTACATCCGAATTAGTCATGAGAAATGCACAAACACGGTTCTGGCGTTCAAAAAACACGAGATGAGGTTTTGGGAATGCTCGCGATCTTCTCATCAACGGTTTCTCGGATCGCAATTCTGTCGCTTCCAACGCGTTCCTCGCGTCATTTTACATCGGAATTAGTCATGAGAAATGCACAAACACGGTTCTGGAGTTCAAAAAACACGAGATGAGGTTTTGGGAATGCTCGCGATTTTCTCGTCAACGTTTTCTCGGATCGCAATTCTGTAGCTTCCAACGTGGTCCTCGCGTCATTTTACATCCGAATTAGTCATGAGAAATGCACAAACACGGTTCTGGAGTTAAAAAAAACGAGATCAGGGTTTGGGAATGCTCCCGATTTTCTCGTTAACGGATGCGCGGATCGCAATTCTGTCGCTTCCAACGTGTTCCTCGTGTCATTTTACGTCGGAATTAGTCTTGAGAAATGCACAAACACGTTTCTGGCGTTCAAAAAACACGAGATGAGGTTTTGGGAATGCTCGCGATCTTCTCGTCAACGGTTTCTCGGATCGCAATTCTGTCGCTTCCAACGCGTTCCTCGCGTCATTTTACATCGGAATTAGTCATGAGAAATGCACAAACACGGTTCTGGAGTTCAAAAAACACGAGATGAGATTTTGGGAATGCTCGCGATTTTCTCGTCAACGGTTTCTCGGATCGCAATTCTGTAGCTTCCAACGTGTTCCTCGTGTCATTTTACGTCGGAAATAGTCACGAGTAGTGCACGTAAACGTTTCTGGATTCCAAAAAACACGAGTTCAGGTTTTGGGAATGCTCGCGATTTTCTCGTCAACGGTTTCCCGGATCGCAATTCTGTCGCTTCCATCGCGTTCCTAGCGTCATTTTACGTCGGAAATAGTCACGAGCAGTACACGTAAACGTTTCTGGAGTCCAAAAAACACGAGTTCAGGTTTTGGGAATGCTCGCGATTTTCTCGTCAACGGTTTCCCGGATCGCAATTCTGTCGCTTCCAACGTGTTCCTCGTGTCATTTTACGTCAGAAATAGTCACGAGGAGTTCACGTGAACGTTTGTGGAGTCCAAAAAACACGAGTTCAGGTTCTGGGAATGCTCGCGATTTTCTCGTCAACGGTTTCTCGGATCGCAATTCTGTCGCTTCCAACGTGTTCCTCGTGTCATTTTACGTCGGAAATAGTCACGAGTAGTGCACGTAAACGTTTTGGATTCCAAAAAACACGAGTTCTGGTTTTGGGAATGCTCGCGATTTTCTCGTCAACGGTTTCTCGGATCGCAATTCTGTCGCTTCCATCGCGTTCCTAGCGTCATTTTACGTCGGAAATAGTCACGAGCAGTGCATGTAAACGTTTGTGGAGCCCAAAAAACACGAGATCAGGATTTGGGAATGCTCGCGATTTTCTCGTCAACGTTTTCTCGGATCGCAATTCTGTCGCTTCCAACGTGTTCCTCGTGTCATTTTACGTCGGAAATAGTCACGAGTAGTGCACGTAAGCGTTTTGGATTCCAAAAAACACGAGTTCTGGTTTTGGGAATGCTCGCGATTTTCTCGTCAACGGTTTCTCGGATCGCAATTCTGTCGCTTCCATCGCGTTCCTAGCGTCATTTTACGTCGGAAATAGTCACGAGCAGTGCATGTAAACGTTTGTGGAGCCCAAAAAACACGAGATCAGGATTTGGGAATGCTCGCGATTTTCTCGTCAACGTTTTCTCGGATCGCAATTCTGTAGCTTCCAACGTGGTCCTCGCGTCATTTTACATCCGAATTAGTCATGAGAAATGCACAAACACGGTTCTGGAGTTAAAAAAAACGAGATCAGGGTTTGGGAATGCTCCCGATTTTCTCGTTAACGGATGCTCGGATCGCAATTCTGTCGCTTCCAACGTGTTCCTCGTGTCATTTTACGTCGGAAATAGTGACGAGAAATGCACGTAAACGTTTCTGGATTCCAAAAAACACGAGTTCAGGTTTTGGGAATGCTCGCAATTTTCTCGTCAACGGTTTCTCGGATCGCAATTCTGTCGCTTCCGTCGCGTTCCTAGCGTCATTTTACGTCGGAAATAGTCACGAGCAGTGCATGGAAACGTTTGTGGAGCCAAAAAAACACGAGATCAGGATTTGGGAATGCTCGCGATTTTCTCGTCAACGTTTTCTCGGATCGCAATTCTGTCGCTCCAACGTGTTCCTCGTATCATTTTACGTCGGAAATAGTCACGAGTAGTGCACGTAAACGTTTTGGATTCCAAAAAACACGAGTTCAGGTTTTGGGAATGCTCGCGATTTTCTCGTCAACGGTTTCTCGGATCGCAATTCTGTCGCTTCCATCGCGTTCCTAGCGTCATTTTACGTCGGAAATAGTCACGAGCAGTGCATGTAAACGTTTGTGGAGCCCAAAAAACACGAGATCAGGATTTGGGAATGCTCGCGATTTTCTCGTCAACGTTTTCTCGGATCGCAATTCTGTAGCTTCCAACGTGTTCCTCGCGTCATTTTACATCCGAATTAGTCATGAGAAATGCACAAACACGGTTCTGGCGTTCAAAAAACACGAGATGAGGTTTTGGGAATGCTCGCGATCTTCTCATCAACGGTTTCTCGGATCGCAATTCTGTCGCTTCCAACGCGTTCCTCGCGTCATTTTACATCGGAATTAGTCATGAGAAATGCACAAACACGGTTCTGGAGTTCAAAAAACACGAGATGAGGTTTTGGGAATGCTCGCGATTTTCTCGTCAACGTTTTCTCGGATCGCAATTCTGTAGCTTCCAACGTGGTCCTCGCGTCATTTTACATCCGAATTAGTCATGAGAAATGCACAAACACGGTTCTGGAGTTAAAAAAAACGAGATCAGGGTTTGGGAATGCTCCCGATTTGCTCGTTAACGGATGCGCGGATCGCAATTCTGTCGCTTCCAACGTGTTCCTCGTGTCATTTTACGTCGGAATTAGTCTTGAGAAATGCACAAACACGTTTCTGGCGTTCAAAAAACACGAGATGAGGTTTTGGGAATGCTCGCGATCTTCTCGTCAATGGTTTCTCGGATCGCAATTCTGTCGCTTCCAACGCGTTCCTCGCGTCATTTTACATCGGAATTAGTCATGAGAAATGCACAAACACGGTTCTGGAGTTCAAAAAACACGAGATGAGGTTTTGGGAATGCTCGCGATTTTCTCGTCAACGGTTTCTCGGATCGCAATTCTGTAGCTTCCAACGTGTTCCTCGTGTCATTTTACGTCGGAAATAGTCACGAGTAGTGCACGTAAACGTTTTGGATTCCAAAAAACACGAGTTCTGGTTTTGGGAATGCTCGCGATTTTCTCGTCAACGGTTTCTCGGATCGCAATTCTGTCGCTTCCATCGCGTTCCTAGCGTCATTTTACGTCGGAAATAGTCACGAGCAGTGCATGTAAACGTTTGTGGAGCCCAAAAAACACGAGATCAGGATTTGGGAATGCTCGCGATTTTCTCGTCAACGTTTTCTCGGATCGCAATTCTGTCGCTTCCAACGTGTTCCTCGTGTCATTTTACGTCGGAAATAGTCACGAGTAGTGCACGTAAACGTTTTGGATTCCAAAAAACACGAGTTCTGGTTTTGGGAATGCTCGCGATTTTCTCGTCAACGGTTTCTCGGATCGCAATTCTGTCGCTTCCATCGCGTTCCTAGCGTCATTTTACGTCGGAAATAGTCACGAGCAGTGCATGTAAACGTTTGTGGAGCCCAAAAAACACGAGATCAGGATTTGGGAATGCTCGCGATTTTCTCGTCAACGTTTTCTCGGATCGCAATTCTATAGCTTCCAACGTGGTCCTCGCGTCATTTTACATCCGAATTAGTCATGAGAAATGCACAAACACGGTTCTGGAGTTAAAAAAAACGAGATCAGGGTTTGGGAATGCTCCCGATTTTCTCGTTAACGGATGCTCGGATCGCAATTCTGTCGCTTCCAACGTGTTCCTCGTGTCATTTTACGTAGGAAATAGTCACGAGTAGTGCACGTAAACGTTTCTGGATTCCAAAAAACACGAGTTCAGGTTTTGGGAATGCTCGCGATCTTCTCATCAACGGTTTCTCGGATCGCAATTCTGTCGCTTCCAACGCGTTCCTCGCGTCATTTTACATCGGAATTAGTCTTGAGAAATGCACAAACACGGTTCTGGAGTTCAAAAAACACGAGATGAGGTTTTGGGAATGCTCGCGATTTTCTCGTCAACGGTTTCTCGGATCGCAATTCTGTAGCTTCCAACGTGTTCCTCGTGTCATTTTACGTCAGAAATAGTCACGAGTAGTGCACGTAAACGTTTCTGGATTCCAAAAAACACGAGTTCAGGTTTTGGGAATGCTCGCGATTTTCTCGTCAACGGTTTCCCGGATCGCAATTCTGTCGCTTCCAACGTGTTCCTCGTGTCATTTTACGTCGGAAATAGTCACGAGTAGTGCACGTAAACGTTTCTGGATTCCAAAAAACACGAGTTCAGGTTTTGGGAATGCTCGCGATCTTCTCATCAACGGTTTCTCGGATCGCAATTCTGTCGCTTCCAACGCGTTCCTCGCGTCATTTTACATCGGAATTAGTCTTGAGAAATGCACAAACACGGTTCTGGAGTTCAAAAAACACGAGATGAGGTTTTGGGAATGCTCGCGATTTTCTCGTCAACGGTTTCTCGGATCGCAATTCTGTAGCTTCCAACGTGTTCCTCGTGTCATTTTACGTCGGAAATAGTCACGAGTAGTGCACGTAAACGTTTCTGGATTCCAAAAAACACGAGTTCAGGTTTTGGGAATGCTCGCGATTTTCTCGTCAACGGTTTCCCGGATCGCAATTCTGTCGCTTCCATCGCGTTCCTAGCGTCATTTTACGTCGGAAATAGTCACGAGCAGTACACGTAAACGTTTCTGGAGTCCAAAAACCACGAGTTCAGGTTTTGGGAATGCTCGCGATTTTCTCGTCAACGGTTTCCCGGATCGCAATTCTGTCGCTTCCAACGTGTTCCTCGTGTCATTTTACGTCAGAAATAGTCACGAGGAGTTCACGTGAACGTTTGTGGAGTCCAAAAAACACGAGTTCAGGTTCTGGGAATGCTCGCGATTTTCTCGTCAACGGTTTCTCGGATCGCAATTCTGTCGCTTCCAACGTGTTCCTCGTGTCATTTTACGTCGGAAATAGTCACGAGCAGTGCACGTAAACGTTTTGGATTCCAAAAAACACGAGTTCTGGTTTTGGGAATGCTCGCGATTTTCTAGTCAACGGTTTCTCGGATCGCAATTCTGTCGCTTCCATCGCGTTCCTAGCGTCATTTTACGTCGGAAATAGTCACGAGCAGTGCATGTAAACGTTTGTGGAGCCCAAAAAACACGAGATCAGGATTTGGGAATGCTCGCGATTTTCTCGTCAACGTTTTCTCGGATCGCAATTCTGTCGCTTCCAACGCGTTCCTCGCGTCATTTTACATCGGAATTAGTCTTGAGAAATGCACAAACACGGTTCTGGAGTTCAAAAAACACGAGATGAGGTTTTGGGAATGCTCGCGATTTTCTCGTCAACGGTTTCTCGGATCGCAATTCTGTAGCTTCCAACGTGTTCCTCGTGTCATTTTACGTCGGAAATAGTCACGAGTAGTGCACGTAAACGTTTCTGGATTCCAAAAAACACGAGTTCAGGTTTTGGGAATGCTCGCGATTTTCTCGTCAACGGTTTCCCGGATCGCAATTCTGTCGCTTCCATCGCGTTCCTAGCGTCATTTTACGTCGGAAATAGTCACGAGCAGTACACGTAAACGTTTCTGGAGTCCAAAAAACACGAGTTCAGGTTTTGGGAATGCTCGCGATTTTCTCGTCAACGGTTTCCCGGATCGCAATTCTGTCGCTTCCAACGTGTTCCTCGTGTCATTTTACGTCAGAAATAGTCACGAGGAGTTCACGTGAACGTTTGTGGAGTCCAAAAAACACGAGTTCAGGTTCTGGGAATGCTCGCGATTTTCTCGTCAACGGTTTCTCGGATCGCAATTCTGTCGCTTCCAACGTGTTCCTCGTGTCATTTTACGTCGGAAATAGTCACGAGCAGTGCACGTAAACGTTTTGGATTCCAAAAAACACGAGTTCTGGTTTTGGGAATGCTCGCGATTTTCTAGTCAACGGTTTCTCGGATCGCAATTCTGTCGCTTCCATCGCGTTCCTAGCGTCATTTTACGTCGGAAATAGTCACGAGCAGTGCATGTAAACGTTTGTGGAGCCCAAAAAACACGAGATCAGGATTTGGGAATGCTCGCGATTTTCTCGTCAACGTTTTCTCGGATCGCAATTCTGTCGCTTCCAACGTGTTCCTCGCGTCATTTTACGTCGGAAATAGTCACGAGTAGTGCACGTAAACGTTTTGGATTCCAAAAAACACGAGTTCTGGTTTTGGGAATGCTCGCGATTTTCTCGTCAACGGTTTCTCGGATCGCAATTCTGTCGCTTCCATCGCGTTCCTAGCGTCATTTTACGTCGGAAATAGTCACGAGCAGTGCATGTAAACGTTTGTGGAGCCCAAAAAACACGAGATCAGGATTTGGGAATGCTCGCGATTTTCTCGTCAACGTTTTCTCGGATCGCAATTCTGTAGCTTCCAACGTGGTCCTCGCGTCATTTTACATCCGAATTAGTCATGAGAAATGCACAAACACGGTTCTGGAGTTAAAAAAAACGAGATCAGGGTTTGGGAATGCTCCCGATTTTCTCGTTAACGGATGCTCGGATCGCAATTCTGTCGCTTCCAACGTGTTCCTCGTGTCATTTTACGTAGGAAATAGTCACGAGTAGTGCACGTAAACGTTTCTGGATTCCAAAAAACACGAGTTCAGGTTTTGGGAATGCTCGCGATTTTCTCGTCAACGGTTTCCCGGATCGCAATTCTGTCGCTTCCAACGTGTTCCTCGTGTCATTTTACGTCGGAAATAGTCACGAGTAGTGCACGTAAACGTTTTGGATTCCAAAAAACACGAGTTCAGGTTTTGGGAATGCTCGCGATCTTCTCATCAACGGTTTCTCGGATCGCAATTCTGTCGCTTCCAACGCGTTCCTCGCGTCATTTTACATCGGAATTAGTCTTGAGAAATGTACAAACACGGTTCTGGAGTTCAAAAAACACGAGATGAGGTTTTGGGAATGCTCGCGATTTTCTCGTCAACGGTTTCTCGGATCGCAATTCTGTAGCTTCCAACGTGTTCCTCGTGTCATTTTACGTCAGAAATAGTCACGAGTAGTGCACGTAAACGTTTCTGGATTCCAAAAAACACGAGTTCAGGTTTTGGGAATGCTCGCGATTTTCTCGTCAACGGTTTCCCGGATCGCAATTCTGTCGCTTCCAACGTGTTCCTCGTGTCATTTTACGTCGGAAATAGTCACGAGTAGTGCACGTAAACGTTTCTGGATTCCAAAAAACACGAGTTCAGGTTTTGGGAATGCTCGCGATCTTCTCATCAACGGTTTCTCGGATCGCAATTCTGTCGCTTCCAACGCGTTCCTCGCGTCATTTTACATCGGAATTAGTCTTGAGAAATGCACAAACACGGTTCTGGAGTTCAAAAAACACGAGATGAGGTTTTGGGAATGCTCGCGATTTTCTCGTCAACGGTTTCTCGGATCGCAATTCTGTAGCTTCCAACGTGTTCCTCGTGTCATTTTACGTCGGAAATAGTCACGAGTAGTGCACGTAAACGTTTCTGGATTCCAAAAAACACGAGTTCAGGTTTTGGGAATGCTCGCGATTTTCTCGTCAACGGTTTCCCGGATCGCAATTCTGTCGCTTCCATCGCGTTCCTAGCGTCATTTTACGTCGGAAATAGTCACGAGCAGTACACGTAAACGTTTCTGGAGTCCAAAAAACACGAGTTCAGGTTTTGGGAATGCTCGCGATTTTCTCGTCAACGGTTTCCCGGATCGCAATTCTGTCGCTTCCAACGTGTTCCTCGTGTCATTTTACGTCAGAAATAGTCACGAGGAGTTCACGTGAACGTTTGTGGAGTCCAAAAAACACGAGTTCAGGTTCTGGGAATGCTCGCGATTTTCTCGTCAACGGTTTCTCGGATCGCAATTCTGTCGCTTCCAACGTGTTCCTCGTGTCATTTTACGTCGGAAATAGTCACGAGCAGTGCACGTAAACGTTTTGGATTCCAAAAAACACGAGTTCTGGTTTTGGGAATGCTCGCGATTTTCTCGTCAACGGTTTCTCGGATCGCAATTCTGTCGCTTCCATCGCGTTCCTAGCGCCATTTTACGTCGGAAATAGTCACGAGCAGTGCATGTAAACGTTTGTGGAGCCCAAAAAACACGAGATCAGGATTTGGGAATGCTCGCGATTTTCTCGTCAACGTTTTCTCGGATCGCAATTCTGTCGCTTCCAACGTGTTCCTCGCGTCATTTTACGTCGGAAATAGTCACGAGTAGTGCACGTAAACGTTTTGGATTCCAAAAAACACGAGTTCTGGTTTTGGGAATGCTCGCGATTTTCTCGTCAACGGTTTCTCGGATCGCAATTCTGTCGCTTCCATCGCGTTCCTAGCGTCATTTTACGTCGGAAATAGTCACGAGCAGTGCATGTAAACGTTTGTGGAGCCCAAAAAACACGAGATCAGGATTTGGGAATGCTCGCGATTTTCTCGTCAACGTTTTCTCGGATCGCAATTCTGTAGCTTCCAACGTGGTCCTCGCGTCATTTTACATCCGAATTAGTCATGAGAAATGCACAAACACGGTTCTGGAGTTAAAAAAAACGAGATCAGGGTTTGGGAATGCTCCCGATTTTCTCGTTAACGGATGCTCGGATCGCAATTCTGTCGCTTCCAACGTGTTCCTCGTGTCATTTTACGTAGGAAATAGTCACGAGTAGTGCACGTAAACGTTTCTGGATTCCAAAAAACACGAGTTCAGGTTTTGGGAATGCTCGCGATTTTCTCGTCAACGGTTTCCCGGATCGCAATTCTGTCGCTTCCAACGTGTTCCTCGTGTCATTTTACGTCGGAAATAGTCACGAGTAGTGCACGTAAACGTTTTGGATTCCAAAAAACACGAGTTCAGGTTTTGGGAATGCTCGCGATCTTCTCATCAACGGTTTCTCGGATCGCAATTCTGTCGCTTCCAACGCGTTCCTCGCGTCATTTTACATCGGAATTAGTCTTGAGAAATGCACAAACACGGTTCTGGAGTTCAAAAAACACGAGATGAGGTTTTGGGAATGCTCGCGATTTTCTCGTCAACGGTTTCTCGGATCGCAATTCTGTAGCTTCCAACGTGTTCCTCGTGTCATTTTACGTCAGAAATAGTCACGAGTAGTGCACGTAAACGTTTCTGGATTCCAAAAAACACGAGTTCAGGTTTTGGGAATGCTCGCGATTTTCTCGTCAACGGTTTCCCGGATCGCAATTCTGTCGCTTCCAACGTGTTCCTCGTGTCATTTTACGTCGGAAATAGTCACGAGTAGTGCACGTAAACGTTTCTGGATTCCAAAAAACACGAGTTCAGGTTTTGGGAATGCTCGCGATCTTCTCATCAACGGTTTCTCGGATCGCAATTCTGTCGCTTCCAACGCGTTCCTCGCGTCATTTTACATCGGAATTAGTCTTGAGAAATGCACAAACACGGTTCTGGAGTTCAAAAAACACGAGATGAGGTTTTGGGAATGCTCGCGATTTTCTCGTCAACGGTTTCTCGGATCGCAATTCTGTAGCTTCCAACGTGTTCCTCGTGTCATTTTACGTCGGAAATAGTCACGAGTAGTGCACGTAAACGTTTCTGGATTCCAAAAAACACGAGTTCAGGTTTTGGGAATGCTCGCGATTTTCTCGTCAACGGTTTCCCGGATCGCAATTCTGTCGCTTCCATCGCGTTCCTAGCGTCATTTTACGTCGGAAATAGTCACGAGCAGTACACGTAAACGTTTCTGGAGTCCAAAAAACACGAGTTCAGGTTTTGGGAATGCTCGCGATTTTCTCGTCAACGGTTTCCCGGATCGCAATTCTGTCGCTTCCAACGTGTTCCTCGTGTCATTTTACGTCAGAAATAGTCACGAGGAGTTCACGTGAACGTTTGTGGAGTCCAAAAAACACGAGTTCAGGTTCTGGGAATGCTCGCGATTTTCTCGTCAACGGTTTCTCGGATCGCAATTCTGTCGCTTCCAACGTGTTCCTCGTGTCATTTTACGTCGGAAATAGTCACGAGCAGTGCACGTAAACGTTTTGGATTCCAAAAAACACGAGTTCTGGTTTTGGGAATGCTCGCGATTTTCTCGTCAACGGTTTCTCGGATCGCAATTCTGTCGCTTCCATCGCGTTCCTAGCGTCATTTTACGTCGGAAATAGTCACGAGCAGTGCATGTAAACGTTTGTGGAGCCCAAAAAACACGAGATCAGGATTTGGGAATGCTCGCGATTTTCTCGTCAACGTTTTCTCGGATCGCAATTCTGTCGCTTCCAACGTGTTCCTCGTGTCATTTTACGTCAGAAATAGTCACGAGGAGTTCACGTGAACGTTTGTGGAGTCCAAAAAACACGAGTTCAGGTTCTGGGAATGCTCGCGATTTTCTCGTCAACGGTTTCTCGGATCGCAATTCTGTCGCTTCCAACGTGTTCCTCGTGTCATTTTACGTCGGAAATAGTCACGAGCAGTGCACGTAAACGTTTTGGATTCCAAAAAACACGAGTTCTGGTTTTGGGAATGCTCGCGATTTTCTCGTCAACGGTTTCTCGGATCGCAATTCTGTCGCTTCCATCGCGTTCCTAGCGCCATTTTACGTCGGAAATAGTCACGAGCAGTGCATGTAAACGTTTGTGGAGCCCAAAAAACACGAGATCAGGATTTGGGAATGCTCGCGATTTTCTCGTCAACGTTTTCTCGGATCGCAATTCTGTCGCTTCCAACGTGTTCCTCGCGTCATTTTACGTCGGAAATAGTCACGAGTAGTGCACGTAAACGTTTTGGATTCCAAAAAACACGAGTTCTGGTTTTGGGAATGCTCGCGATTTTCTCGTCAACGGTTTCTCGGATCGCAATTCTGTCGCTTCCATCGCGTTCCTAGCGTCATTTTACGTCGGAAATAGTCACGAGCAGTGCATGTAAACGTTTGTGGAGCCCAAAAAACACGAGATCAGGATTTGGGAATGCTCGCGATTTTCTCGTCAACGTTTTCTCGGATCGCAATTCTGTAGCTTCCAACGTGGTCCTCGCGTCATTTTACATCCGAATTAGTCATGAGAAATGCACAAACACGGTTCTGGAGTTAAAAAAAACGAGATCAGGGTTTGGGAATGCTCCCGATTTTCTCGTTAACGGATGCTCGGATCGCAATTCTGTCGCTTCCAACGTGTTCCTCGTGTCATTTTACGTAGGAAATAGTCACGAGTAGTGCACGTAAACGTTTCTGGATTCCAAAAAACACGAGTTCAGGTTTTGGGAATGCTCGCGATTTTCTCGTCAACGGTTTCCCGGATCGCAATTCTGTCGCTTCCAACGTGTTCCTCGTGTCATTTTACGTCGGAAATAGTCACGAGTAGTGCACGTAAACGTTTTGGATTCCAAAAAACACGAGTTCAGGTTTTGGGAATGCTCGCGATCTTCTCATCAACGGTTTCTCGGATCGCAATTCTGTCGCTTCCAACGCGTTCCTCGCGTCATTTTACATCGGAATTAGTCTTGAGAAATGCACAAACACGGTTCTGGAGTTCAAAAAACACGAGATGAGGTTTTGGGAATGCTCGCGATTTTCTCGTCAACGGTTTCTCGGATCGCAATTCTGTAGCTTCCAACGTGTTCCTCGTGTCATTTTACGTCAGAAATAGTCACGAGTAGTGCACGTAAACGTTTCTGGATTCCAAAAAACACGAGTTCAGGTTTTGGGAATGCTCGCGATTTTCTCGTCAACGGTTTCCCGGATCGCAATTCTGTCGCTTCCAACGTGTTCCTCGTGTCATTTTACGTCGGAAATAGTCACGAGTAGTGCACGTAAACGTTTCTGGATTCCAAAAAACACGAGTTCAGGTTTTGGGAATGCTCGCGATCTTCTCATCAACGGTTTCTCGGATCGCAATTCTGTCGCTTCCAACGCGTTCCTCGCGTCATTTTACATCGGAATTAGTCTTGAGAAATGCACAAACACGGTTCTGGAGTTCAAAAAACACGAGATGAGGTTTTGGGAATGCTCGCGATTTTCTCGTCAACGGTTTCTCGGATCGCAATTCTGTAGCTTCCAACGTGTTCCTCGTGTCATTTTACGTCGGAAATAGTCACGAGTAGTGCACGTAAACGTTTCTGGATTCCAAAAAACACGAGTTCAGGTTTTGGGAATGCTCGCGATTTTCTCGTCAACGGTTTCCCGGATCGCAATTCTGTCGCTTCCATCGCGTTCCTAGCGTCATTTTACGTCGGAAATAGTCACGAGCAGTACACGTAAACGTTTCTGGAGTCCAAAAAACACGAGTTCAGGTTTTGGGAATGCTCGCGATTTTCTCGTCAACGGTTTCCCGGATCGCAATTCTGTCGCTTCCAACGTGTTCCTCGTGTCATTTTACGTCAGAAATAGTCACGAGGAGTTCACGTGAACGTTTGTGGAGTCCAAAAAACACGAGTTCAGGTTCTGGGAATGCTCGCGATTTTCTCGTCAACGGTTTCTCGGATCGCAATTCTGTCGCTTCCAACGTGTTCCTCGTGTCATTTTACGTCGGAAATAGTCACGAGCAGTGCACGTAAACGTTTTGGATTCCAAAAAACACGAGTTCTGGTTTTGGGAATGCTCGCGATTTTCTCGTCAACGGTTTCTCGGATCGCAATTCTGTCGCTTCCATCGCGTTCCTAGCGTCATTTTACGTCGGAAATAGTCACGAGCAGTGCATGTAAACGTTTGTGGAGCCCAAAAAACACGAGATCAGGATTTGGGAATGCTCGCGATTTTCTCGTCAACGTTTTCTCGGATCGCAATTCTGTCGCTTCCAACGTGTTCCTCGTGTCATTTTACGTCGGAAATAGTCACGAGTAGTGCACGTAAACGTTTTGGATTCCAAAAAACACGAGTTCTGGTTTTAGGAATGCTCGCGATTTTCTCGTCAACGGTTTCCCGGATCGCAATTCTGTCGCTTCCAACGTGTTCCTCGTGTCATTTTACGTCGGAAATAGTCACGAGTAGTGCACGTAAACGTTTCTGGATTCCAAAAAACACGAGTTCAGGTTTTGGGAATGCTCGCGATCTTCTCATCAACGGTTTCTCGGATCGCAATTCTGTCGCTTCCAACGCGTTCCTCGCGTCATTTTACATCGGAATTAGTCTTGAGAAATGCACAAACACGGTTCTGGAGTTCAAAAAACACGAGATGAGGTTTTGGGAATGCTCGCGATTTTCTCGTCAACGGTTTCCCGGATCGCAATTCTGTCGCTTCCAACGTGTTCCTCGTGTCATTTTACGTCAGAAATAGTCACGAGGAGTTCACGTGAACGTTTGTGGAGTCCAAAAAACACGAGTTCAGGTTCTGGGAATGCTCGCGATTTTCTCGTCAACGGTTTCTCGGATCGCAATTCTGTCGCTTCCAACGTGTTCCTCGTGTCATTTTACGTCGGAAATAGTCACGAGCAGTGCACGTAAACGTTTTGGATTCCAAAAAACACGAGTTCTGGTTTTGGGAATGCTCGCGATTTTCTCGTCAACGGTTTCTCGGATCGCAATTCTGTCGCTTCCATCGCATTCCTAGCGTCATTTTACGTCGGAAATAGTCACGAGCAGTGCATGTAAACGTTTGTGGAGCCCAAAAAACACGAGATCAGGATTTGGGAATGCTCGCGATTTTCTCGTCAACGTTTTCTCGGATCGCAATTCTGTCGCTTCCAACGTGTTCCTCGTGTCATTTTACGTCGGAAATAGTCACGAGTAGTGCACGTAAACGTTTTGGATTCCAAAAAACACGAGTTCAGGTTTTGGGAATGCTCGCGATTTTCTCGTCAACGGTTTCTCGGATCGCAATTCTGTCGCTTCCATCGCGTTCCTAGCGTCATTTTACGTCGGAAATAGTCACGAGCAGTGCATGTAAACGTTTGTGGAGCCCAAAAAATACGAGATCAGGATTTGGGAATGCTCGCGATTTTCTCATCAACGGTTTCTCGGGTCGCAATTCTGTCGCTTCCAACGCGTTCCTCGCGTCATTTTACATCGGAATTAGTCATGAGAAATGCACAAACACGGTTCTGGAGTTAAAAAAAACGAGATCAGGGTTTGGGAATGCTCCCGATTTTCTCGTTAACGGATGCTCGGATCGCAATTCTGTCGCTTCCAACGTGTTCCTCGTGTCATTTTACGTAGGAAATAGTCACGAGTAGTGCACGTAAACGTTTCTGGATTCCAAAAAACACGAGTTCAGGTTTTGGGAATGCTCGCGATTTTCTCGTCAACGGTTTCCCGGATCGCAATTCTGTCGCTTCCAACGTGTTCCTCGTGTCATTTTACGTCGGAAATAGTCACGAGTAGTGCACGTAAACGTTTTGGATTCCAAAAAACACGAGTTCAGGTTTTGGGAATGCTCGCGATCTTCTCATCAACGGTTTCTCGGATCGCAATTCTGTCGCTTCCAACGCGTTCCTCGCGTCATTTTACATCGGAATTAGTCTTGAGAAATGCACAAACACGGTTCTGGAGTTCAAAAAACACGAGATGAGGTTTTGGGAATGCTCGCGATTTTCTCGTCAACGGTTTCTCGGATCGCAATTCTGTAGCTTCCAACGTGTTCCTCGTGTCATTTTACGTCAGAAATAGTCACGAGTAGTGCACGTAAACGTTTCTGGATTCCAAAAAACACGAGTTCAGGTTTTGGGAATGCTCGCGATTTTCTCGTCAACGGTTTCCCGGATCGCAATTCTGTCGCTTCCAACGTGTTCCTCGTGTCATTTTACGTCGGAAATAGTCACGAGTAGTGCACGTAAACGTTTCTGGATTCCAAAAAACACGAGTTCAGGTTTTGGGAATGCTCGCGATCTTCTCATCAACGGTTTCTCGGATCGCAATTCTGTCGCTTCCAACGCGTTCCTCGCGTCATTTTACATCGGAATTAGTCTTGAGAAATGCACAAACACGGTTCTGGAGTTCAAAAAACACGAGATGAGGTTTTGGGAATGCTCGCGGTTTTCTCGTCAACGGTTTCTCGGATCGCAATTCTGTAGCTTCCAACGTGTTCCTCGTGTCATTTTACGTCAGAAATAGTCACGAGTAGTGCACGTAAACGTTTCTGGATTCCAAAAAACACGAGTTCAGGTTTTGGGAATGCTCGCGATTTTCTCGTCAACGGTTTCCCGGATCGCAATTCTGTCGCTTCCAACGTGTTCCTCGTGTCATTTTACGTCGGAAATAGTCACGAGTAGTGCACGTAAACGTTTCTGGATTCCAAAAAACACGAGTTCAGGTTTTGGGAATGCTCGCGATTTTCACGTCAACGGTTTCTCGGATCGCAATTCTGTCACTTCCAACGTGTTCCTCGCGTCATTTTACGTCGGAAATAGTGACGAGAAATGCACGTAAACGTTTCTGGATTCCAAAAAACACGAGTTCAGGTTTTGGGAATGCTCGCAATTTTCTCGTCAACGGTTTCTCGGATCGCAATTCTGTAGCTTCCAACGTGGTCCTCGCGTCATTTTACATCCGAATTAGTCATGAGAAATGCACAAACACGGTTCTGGAGTTAAAAAAAACGAGATCAGTGTTTGGGAATGCTCCCGATTTTCTCGTTAACGGATGCTCGGATCGCAATTCTGTCGCTTCCAACGTGTTCCTCGTGTCATTTTACGTAGGAAATAGTCACGAGTAGTGCACGTAAACGTTTCTGGATTCCAAAAAACACGAGTTCAGGTTTTGGGAATGCTCGCGATTTTCTCGTCAACGGTTTCCCGGATCGCAATTCTGTCGCTTCCAACGTGTTCCTCGTGTCATTTTACGTCGGAAATAGTCACGAGTAGTGCACGTAAACGTTTCTGGATTCCAAAAAACACGAGTTCAGGTTTTGGGAATGCTCGCGATTTTCTCGTCAACGGTTTCCCGGATCGCAATTCTGTCGCTTCCATCGCGTTCCTAGCGTCATTTTACGTCGGAAATAGTCACGAGCAGTACACGTAAACGTTTCTGGAGTCCAAAAAACACGAGTTCAGGTTTTGGGAATGCTCGCGATTTTCTCGTCAACGGTTTCCCGGATCGCAATTCTGTCGCTTCCAACGTGTTCCTCGTGTCATTTTACGTCAGAAATAGTCACGAGGAGTTCACGTGAACGTTTGTGGAGTCCAAAAAACACGAGTTCAGGTTCTGGGAATGCTCGCGATTTTCTCGTCAACGGTTTCTCGGATCGCAATTCTGTCGCTTCCAACGTGTTCCTCGTGTCATTTTACGTCGGAAATAGTCACGAGCAGTGCACGTAAACGTTTTGGATTCCAAAAAACACGAGTTCTGGTTTTGGGAATGCTCGCGATTTTCTCGTCAACGGTTTCTCGGATCGCAATTCTGTCGCTTCCATCGCGTTCCTAGCGTCATTTTACGTCGGAAATAGTCACGAGCAGTGCATGTAAACGTTTGTGGAGCCCAAAAAACACGAGATCAGGATTTGGGAATGCTCGCGATTTTCTCGTCAACGTTTTCTCGGATCGCAATTCTGTCGCTTCCAACGTGTTCCTCGCGTCATTTTACGTCGGAAATAGTCACGAGTAGTGCACGTAAACGTTTTGGATTCCAAAAAACACGAGTTCTGGTTTTGGGAATGCTCGCGATTTTCTCGTCAACGGTTTCTCGGATCGCAATTCTGTCGCTTCCATCGCGTTCCTAGCGTCATTTTACGTCGGAAATAGTCACGAGCAGTGCATGTAAACGTTTGTGGAGCCCAAAAAACACGAGATCAGGATTTGGGAATGCTCGCGATTTTCTCGTCAACGTTTTCTCGGATCGCAATTCTGTAGCTTCCAACGTGGTCCTCGCGTCATTTTACATCCGAATTAGTCATGAGAAATGCACCAACACGGTTCTGGAGTTAAAAAAAACGAGATCAGGGTTTGGGAATGCTCCCGATTTTCTCGTTAACGGATGCTCGGATCGCAATTCTGTCGCTTCCAACGTGTTCCTCGTGTCATTTTACGTAGGAAATAGTCACGAGTAGTGCACGTAAACGTTTCTGGATTCCAAAAAACACGAGTTCAGGTTTTGGGAATGCTCGCGATTTTCTCGTCAACGGTTTCCCGGATCGCAATTCTGTCGCTTCCAACGTGTTCCTCGTGTCATTTTACGTCGGAAATAGTCACGAGTAGTGCACGTAAACGTTTTGGATTCCAAAAAACACGAGTTCAGGTTTTGGGAATGCTCGCGATCTTCTCATCAACGGTTTCTCGGATCGCAATTCTGTCGCTTCCAACGCGTTCCTCGCGTCATTTTACATCGGAATTAGTCTTGAGAAATGCACAAACACGGTTCTGGAGTTCAAAAAACACGAGATGAGGTTTTGGGAATGCTCGCGATTTTCTCGTCAACGGTTTCTCGGATCGCAATTCTGTAGCTTCCAACGTGTTCCTCGTGTCATTTTACGTCAGAAATAGTCACGAGTAGTGCACGTAAACGTTTCTGGATTCCAAAAAACACGAGTTCAGGTTTTGGGAATGCTCGCGATTTTCTCGTCAACGGTTTCCCGGATCGCAATTCTGTCGCTTCCAACGTGTTCCTCGTGTCATTTTACGTCGGAAATAGTCACGAGTAGTGCACGTAAACGTTTCTGGATTCCAAAAAACACGAGTTCAGGTTTTGGGAATGCTCGCGATCTTCTCATCAACGGTTTCTCGGATCGCAATTCTGTCGCTTCCAACGCGTTCCTCGCGTCATTTTACATCGGAATTAGTCTTGAGAAATGCACAAACACGGTTCTGGAGTTCAAAAAACACGAGATGAGGTTTTGGGAATGCTCGCGATTTTCTCGTCAACGGTTTCTCGGATCGCAATTCTGTAGCTTCCAACGTGTTCCTCGTGTCATTTTACGTCGGAAATAGTCACGAGTAGTGCACGTAAACGTTTCTGGATTCCAAAAAACACGAGTTCAGGTTTTGGGAATGCTCGCGATTTTCTCGTCAACGGTTTCCCGGATCGCAATTCTGTCGCTTCCATCGCGTTCCTAGCGTCATTTTACGTCGGAAATAGTCACGAGCAGTACACGTAAACGTTTCTGGAGTCCAAAAAACACGAGTTCAGGTTTTGGGAATGCTCGCGATTTTCTCGTCAACGGTTTCCCGGATCGCAATTCTGTCGCTTCCAACGTGTTCCTCGTGTCATTTTACGTCAGAAATAGTCACGAGGAGTTCACGTGAACGTTTGTGGAGTCCAAAAAACACGAGTTCAGGTTCTGGGAATGCTCGCGATTTTCTCGTCAACGGTTTCTCGGATCGCAATTCTGTCGCTTCCAACGTGTTCCTCGTGTCATTTTACGTCGGAAATAGTCACGAGCAGTGCACGTAAACGTTTTGGATTCCAAAAAACACGAGTTCTGGTTTTGGGAATGCTCGCGATTTTCTCGTCAACGGTTTCTCGGATCGCAATTCTGTCGCTTCCATCGCGTTCCTAGCGTCATTTTACGTCGGAAATAGTCACGAGCAGTGCATGTAAACGTTTGTGGAGCCCAAAAAACACGAGATCAGGATTTGGGAATGCTCGCGATTTTCTCGTCAACGTTTTCTCGGATCGCAATTCTGTCGCTTCCAACGTGTTCCTCGTGTCATTTTACGTCGGAAATAGTCACGAGTAGTGCACGTAAACGTTTTGGATTCCAAAAAACACGAGTTCTGGTTTTAGGAATGCTCGCGATTTTCTCGTCAACGGTTTCCCGGATCGCAATTCTGTCGCTTCCAACGTGTTCCTCGTGTCATTTTACGTCGGAAATAGTCACGAGTAGTGCACGTAAACGTTTCTGGATTCCAAAAAACACGAGTTCAGGTTTTGGGAATGCTCGCGATCTTCTCATCAACGGTTTCTCGGATCGCAATTCTGTCGCTTCCAACGCGTTCCTCGCGTCATTTTACATCGGAATTAGTCTTGAGAAATGCACAAACACGGTTCTGGAGTTCAAAAAACACGAGATGAGGTTTTGGGAATGCTCGCGATTTTCTCGTCAACGGTTTCCCGGATCGCAATTCTGTCGCTTCCAACGTGTTCCTCGTGTCATTTTACGTCAGAAATAGTCACGAGGAGTTCACGTGAACGTTTGTGGAGTCCAAAAAACACGAGTTCAGGTTCTGGGAATGCTCGCGATTTTCTCGTCAACGGTTTCTCGGATCGCAATTCTGTCGCTTCCAACGTGTTCCTCGTGTCATTTTACGTCGGAAATAGTCACGAGCAGTGCACGTAAACGTTTTGGATTCCAAAAAACACGAGTTCTGGTTTTGGGAATGCTCGCGATTTTCTCGTCAACGGTTTCTCGGATCGCAATTCTGTCGCTTCCATCGCATTCCTAGCGTCATTTTACGTCGGAAATAGTCACGAGCAGTGCATGTAAACGTTTGTGGAGCCCAAAAAACACGAGATCAGGATTTGGGAATGCTCGCGATTTTCTCGTCAACGTTTTCTCGGATCGCAATTCTGTCGCTTCCAACGTGTTCCTCGTGTCATTTTACGTCGGAAATAGTCACGAGTAGTGCACGTAAACGTTTTGGATTCCAAAAAACACGAGTTCTGGTTTTGGGAATGCTCGCGATTTTCTCGTCAACGGTTTCTCGGATCGCAATTCTGTCGCTTCCATCGCGTTCCTAGCGTCATTTTACGTCGGAAATAGTCACGAGCAGTGCATGTAAACGTTTGTGGAGCCCAAAAAACACGAGATCAGGATTTGGGAATGCTCGCGATTTTCTCGTCAACGGTTTCTCGGATCGCAATTCTGTCGCTTCCAACGTGTTCCTCGTGTCATTTTACGTCGGAAATAGTCACGAGCAGTGCACGTAAACGTTTTGGATTCCAAAAAACACGAGTTCTGGTTTTGGGAATGCTCGCGATTTTCTCGTCAACGGTTTCTCGGATCGCAATTCTGTCGCTTCCATCGCATTCCTAGCGTCATTTTACGTCGGAAATAGTCACGAGCAGTGCATGTAAACGTTTGTGGAGCCCAAAAAACACGAGATCAGGATTTGGGAATGCTCGCGATTTTCTCGTCAACGTTTTCTCGGATCGCAATTCTGTCGCTTCCAACGTGTTCCTCGTGTCATTTTACGTCGGAAATAGTCACGAGTAGTGCACGTAAACGTTTTGGATTCCAAAAAACACGAGTTCTGGTTTTGGGAATGCTCGCGATTTTCTCGTCAACGGTTTCTCGGATCGCAATTCTGTCGCTTCCATCGCGTTCCTAGCGTCATTTTACGTCGGAAATAGTCACGAGCAGTGCATGTAAACGTTTGTGGAGCCCAAAAAACACGAGATCAGGATTTGGGAATGCTCGCGATTTTCTCGTCAACGTTTTCTCGGATCGCAATTCTGTAGCTTCCAACGTGGTCCTCGCGTCATTTTACATCCGAATTAGTCATGAGAAATGCACAAACACGGTTCTGGAGTTAAAAAAAACGAGATCAGGGTTTGGGAATGCTCCCGATTTTCTCGTTAACGGATGCTCGGATCGCAATTCTGTCGCTTCCAACGTGTTCCTCGTGTCATTTTACGTAGGAAATAGTCACGAGTAGTGCACGTAAACGTTTCTGGATTCCAAAAAACACGAGTTCAGGTTTTGGGAATGCTCGCGATTTTCTCGTCAACGGTTTCCCGGATCGCAATTCTGTCGCTTCCAACGTGTTCCTCGTGTCATTTTACGTCGGAAATAGTCACGAGTAGTGCACGTAAACGTTTTGGATTCCAAAAAACACGAGTTCAGGTTTTGGGAATGCTCGCGATCTTCTCATCAACGGTTTCTCGGATCGCAATTCTGTCGCTTCCAACGCGTTCCTCGCGTCATTTTACATCGGAATTAGTCTTGAGAAATGCACAAACACGGTTCTGGAGTTCAAAAAACACGAGATGAGGTTTTGGGAATGCTCGCGATTTTCTCGTCAACGGTTTCTCGGATCGCAATTCTGTAGCTTCCAACGTGTTCCTCGTGTCATTTTACGTCAGAAATAGTCACGAGTAGTGCACGTAAACGTTTCTGGATTCCAAAAAACACGAGTTCAGGTTTTGGGAATGCTCGCGATTTTCTCGTCAACGGTTTCCCGGATCGCAATTCTGTCGCTTCCAACGTGTTCCTCGTGTCATTTTACGTCGGAAATAGTCACGAGTAGTGCACGTAAACGTTTCTGGATTCCAAAAAACACGAGTTCAGGTTTTGGGAATGCTCGCGATCTTCTCATCAACGGTTTCTCGGATCGCAATTCTGTCGCTTCCAACGCGTTCCTCGCGTCATTTTACATCGGAATTAGTCTTGAGAAATGCACAAACACGGTTCTGGAGTTCAAAAAACACGAGATGAGGTTTTGGGAATGCTCGCGATTTTCTCGTCAACGGTTTCTCGGATCGCAATTCTGTAGCTTCCAACGTGTTCCTCGTGTCATTTTACGTCAGAAATAGTCACGAGTAGTGCACGTAAACGTTTCTGGATTCCAAAAAACACGAGTTCAGGTTTTGGGAATGCTCGCGATTTTCTCGTCAACGGTTTCCCGGATCGCAATTCTGTCGCTTCCAACGTGTTCCTCGTGTCATTTTACGTCGGAAATAGTCACGAGTAGTGCACGTAAACGTTTCTGGATTCCAAAAAACACGAGTTCAGGTTTTGGGAATGCTCGCGATTTTCACGTCAACGGTTTCTCGGATCGCAATTCTGTCACTTCCAACGTGTTCCTCGCGTCATTTTACGTCGGAAATAGTGACGAGAAATGCACGTAAACGTTTCTGGATTCCAAAAAACACGAGTTCAGGTTTTGGGAATGCTCGCAATTTTCTCGTCAACGGTTTCTCGGATCGCAATTCTGTAGCTTCCAACGTGGTCCTCGCGTCATTTTACATCCGAATTAGTCATGAGAAATGCACAAACACGGTTCTGGAGTTAAAAAAAACGAGATCAGGGTTTGGGAATGCTCCCGATTTTCTCGTTAACGGATGCTCGGATCGCAATTCTGTCGCTTCCAACGTGTTCCTCGTGTCATTTTACGTAGGAAATAGTCACGAGTAGTGCACGTAAACGTTTCTGGATTCCAAAAAACACGAGTTCAGGTTTTGGGAATGCTCGCGATTTTCTCGTCAACGGTTTCCCGGATCGCAATTCTGTCGCTTCCAACGTGTTCCTCGTGTCATTTTACGTCGGAAATAGTCACGAGTAGTGCACGTAAACGTTTTGGATTCCAAAAAACACGAGTTCAGGTTTTGGGAATGCTCGCGATCTTCTCATCAACGGTTTCTCGGATCGCAATTCTGTCGCTTCCAACGCGTTCCTCGCGTCATTTTACATCGGAATTAGTCTTGAGAAATGCACAAACACGGTTCTGGAGTTCAAAAAACACGAGATGAGGTTTTGGGAATGCTCGCGATTTTCTCGTCAACGGTTTCTCGGATCGCAATTCTGTAGCTTCCAACGTGTTCCTCGTGTCATTTTACGTCAGAAATAGTCACGAGTAGTGCACGTAAACGTTTCTGGATTCCAAAAAACACGAGTTCAGGTTTTGGGAATGCTCGCGATTTTCTCGTCAACGGTTTCCCGGATCGCAATTCTGTCGCTTCCAACGTGTTCCTCGTGTCATTTTACGTCGGAAATAGTCACGAGTAGTGCACGTAAACGTTTTGGATTCCAAAAAACACGAGTTCTGGTTTTGGGAATGCTCGCGATTTTCTCGTCAACGGTTTCTCGGATCGCAATTCTGTCGCTTCCATCGTGTTCCTCGCGTCATTTTACGTCGGAAATAGTGACGAGAAATGCACGTAAACGTTTCTGGATTCCAAAAAACACGAGTTCAGGTTTTGGGAATGCTCGCAATTTTCTCGTCAACGGTTTCTCGGATCGCAATTCTGTAGCTTCCAACGTGGTCCTCGCGTCATTTTACATCCGAATTAGTCATGAGAAATGCACAAACACGGTTCTGGAGTTAAAAAAAACGAGATCAGGGTTTGGGAATGCTCCCGATTTTCTCGTTAACGGATGCTCGGATCGCAATTCTGTCGCTTCCATCGCGTTCCTAGCGTCATTTTACGTCGGAAATAGTCACGAGCAGTGCATGTAAACGTTTGTGGAGCCCAAAAAACACGAGATCAGGATTTGGGAATGCTCGCGATTTTCTCGTCAACGGTTTCCCGGATCGCAATTCTGTCGCTTCCAACGTGTTCCTCGTGTCATTTTACGTCGGAAATAGTCACGAGTAGTGCACGTAAACGTTTCTGGATTCCAAAAAACACGAGTTCAGGTTTTGGGAATGCTCGCGATCTTCTCATCAACGGTTTCTCGGATCGCAATTCTGTCGCTTCCAACGCGTTCCTCGCGTCATTTTACATCGGAATTAGTCTTGAGAAATGCACAAACACGGTTCTGGAGTTCAAAAAACACGAGATGAGGTTTTGGGAATGCTCGCGATTTTCTCGTCAACGGTTTCTCGGATCGCAATTCTGTAGCTTCCAACGTGTTCCTCGTGTCATTTTACGTCAGAAATAGTCACGAGTAGTGCACGTAAACGTTTCTGGATTCCAAAAAACACGAGTTCAGGTTTTGGGAATGCTCGCGATTTTCTCGTCAACGGTTTCCCGGATCGCAATTCTGTCGCTTCCAACGTGTTCCTCGTGTCATTTTACGTCGGAAATAGTCACGAGTAGTGCACGTAAACGTTTCTGGATTCCAAAAAACACGAGTTCAGGTTTTGGGAATGCTCGCGATTTTCACGTCAACGGTTTCTCGGATCGCAATTCTGTCACTTCCAACGTGTTCCTCGCGTCATTTTACGTCGGAAATAGTGACGAGAAATGCACGTAAACGTTTCTGGATTCCAAAAAACACGAGATCAGGATTTGGGAATGCTCGCGATTTTCTCGTCAACGTTTTCTCGGATCGCAATTCTGTCGCTTCCAACGTGTTCCTCGTATCATTTTACGTCGGAAATAGTCACGAGTAGTGCACGTAAACGTTTTGAATTCCAAAAAACACGAGTTCAGGTTTTGGGAATGCTCACGATTTTCTTGTCAACGGTTTCTCGGATCGCAATTCTGTCGCTTCCATCGCGTTCCTAGCGTCATTTTACGTCGGAAATAGTCACGAGCAGTGCATGTAAACGTTTGTGGAGCCCAAAAAACACGAGATCAGGATTTGGGAATGCTCGCGATTTTCTCGTCAACGTTTTCTCGGATCGCAATTCTGTAGCTTCCAACGTGTTCCTCGCGTCATTTTACATCCGAATTAGTCATGAGAAATGCACAAACACGGTTCTGGCGTTCAAAAAACACGAGATGAGGTTTTGGGAATGCTCGCGATCTTCTCATCAACGGTTTCTCGGATCGCAATTCTGTCGCTTCCAACGCGTTCCTCGCGTCATTTTACATCGGAATTAGTCTTGAGAAATGCACAAACACGGTTCTGGAGTTCAAAAAACACGAGATGAGGTTTTGGGAATGCTCGCGATTTTCTCGTCAACGGTTTCTCGGATCGCAATTCTGTAGCTTCCAACGTGTTCCTCGTGTCATTTTACGTCAGAAATAGTCACGAGGAGTTCACGTGAACGTTTGAGGAGTCCAAAAAACACGAGTTCAGGTTCTGGGAATGCTCGCGATTTTCTCGTCAACGGTTTCTCGGATCGCAATTCTGTCGCTTCCAACGTGTTCCTCGTGTCATTTTACGTCGGAAATAGTCACGAGTAGTGCACGTAAACGTTTTGGATTCCAAAAAACACGAGTTCTGGTTTTGGGAATGCTCGCGATTTTCTCGTCAACGGTTTCTCGGATCGCAATTCTGTCGCTTCCATCGCGTTCCTAGCGTCATTTTACGTCGGAAATAGTCACGAGCAGTGCATGTAAACGTTTGTGGAGCCCAAAAAACACGAGATCAGGATTTGGGAATGCTCGCGATTTTCTCGTCAACGTTTTCTCGGATCGCAATTCTGTCGCTTCCAACGTGTTCCTCGTGTCATTTTACGTCGGAAATAGTCACGAGTAGTGCACGTAAACGTTTTGGATTCCAAAAAACACGAGTTCTGGTTTTGGGAATGCTCGCGATTTTCTCGTCAACGGTTTCTCGGATCGCAATTCTGTCGCTTCCATCGCGTTCCTAGCGTCATTTTACGTCGGAAATAGTCACGAGCAGTGCATGTAAACGTTTGTGGAGCCCAAAAAACACGAGATCAGGATTTGGGAATGCTCGCGATTTTCTCGTCAACGTTTTCTCGGATCGCAATTCTGTAGCTTCCAACGTGGTCCTCGCGTCATTTTACATCCGAATTAGTCATGAGAAATGCACAAACACGGTTCTGGAGTTAAAAAAAAACGAGATCAGGGTTTGGGAATGCTCCCGATTTTCTCGTTAACGGATGCTCGGATCGCAATTCTGTCGCTTCCAACGTGTTCCTCGTGTCATTTTACGTAGGAAATAGTCACGAGTAGTGCACGTAAACGTTTCTGGATTCCAAAAAACACGAGTTCAGGTTTTGGGAATGCTCGCGATCTTCTCATCAACGGTTTCTCGGATCGCAATTCTGTCGCTTCCAACGCGTTCCTCGCGTCATTTTACATCGGAATTAGTCTTGAGAAATGCACAAACACGGTTCTGGCGTTCAAAAAACACGAGATGAGGTTTTGGGAATGCTCGCGATCTTCTCATCAACGGTTTCTCGGATCGCAATTCTGTCGCTTCCAACGCGTTCCTCGCGTCATTTTACATCGGAATTAGTCTTGAGAAATGCACAAACACGGTTCTGGAGATCAAAAAACACGAGATGAGGTTTTGGGAATGCTCGCGATTTTCTCGTCAACGGTTTCTCGGATCGCAATTCTGTAGCTTCCAACGTGTTCCTCGTGTCATTTTACGTCAGACATAGTCACGAGTAGTGCACGTAAACGTTTCTGGATTCCAAAAAACACGAGTTCAGGTTTTGGGAATGCTCGCGATTTTCTCGTCAACGGTTTCCCGGATCGCAATTCTGTCGCTTCCAACGTGTTCCTCGTTTCATTTTACGTCAGAAATAGTCACGAGGAGTTCACGTGAACGTTTATGGAGTCCAAAAAACACGAGTTCAGGTTCTGGGAATGCTCGCGATTTGCTCGTCAACGGTTTCTCGGATCGCAATTCTGTCGCTTCCAACGCGTTCCTCGCGTCATTTTACATCGGAATTAGTCATGAGAAATGCACAAACACGGTTCTGGAATTAAAAAAACACGAGATCAGGGTTTGGGAATGCTCGCGATTTTCTCGTCAACAGTTTCTCGGATCGCAATTCTGTCACTTCCAACGTGTTCCTCGCGTCATTTTACGTCGGAAATAGTGACGAGAAATGCACGTAAACGTTTCTGGATTCCAAAAAACACGAGTTCAGGTTTTGGGAATGCTCGCAATTTTCTCGTCAACGGTTTCTCGGATCGCAATTCTGTCGCTTCCGTCGCGTTCCTAGCGTCATTTTACGTCGGAAATAGTCACGAGCAGTGCATGTAAACGTTTGTGGAGCCCAAAAAACACGAGATCAGGATTTGGGAATGCTCGCGATTTTCTCGTCAACGTTTTCTCGGATCGCAATTCTGTCGCTTCCAACGTGTTCCTCGTATCATTTTACGTCGGAAATAGTCACGAGTAGTGCACGTAAACGTTTTGGATTCCAAAAAACACGAGTTCAGGTTTTGGGAATGCTCGCGATTTTCTCGTCAACGGTTTCTCGGATCGCAATTCTGTCGCTTCCATCGCGTTCCTAGCGTCATTTTACGTCGGAAATAGTCACGAGCAGTGCATGTAAACGTTTGTGGAGCCCAAAAAACACGAGATCAGGATTTGGGAATGCTCGCGATTTTCTCGTCAACGTTTTCTCGGATCGCAATTCTGTAGCTTCCAACGTGTTCCTCGCGTCATTTTACATCCGAATTAGTCATGAGAAATGCACAAACACGGTTCTGGCGTTCAAAAAACACGAGATGAGGTTTTGGGAATGCTCGCGATCTTCTCATCAACGGTTTCTCGGATCGCAATTCTGTCGCTTCCAACGCGTTCCTCGCGTCATTTTACATCGGAATTAGTCTTGAGAAATGCACAAACACGGTTCTGGAGTTCAAAAAACACGAGATGAGGTTTTGGGAATGCTCGCGATTTTCTCGTCAACGGTTTCTCGGATCGCAATTCTGTAGCTTCCAACGTGTTCCTCGTGTCATTTTACGTCAGAAATAGTCACGAGTAGTGCACGTAAACGTTTCTGGATTCCAAAAAACATGAGTTCAGGTTTTGGGAATGCTCGCGATTTTCTCGTCAACGGTTTCCCGGATCGCAATTCTGTCGCTTCCAACGTGTTCCTCGTTTCATTTTACGTCAGAAATAGTCACGAGGAGTTCACGTGAACGTTTATGGAGTCCAAAAAACACGAGTTCAGGTTCTGGGAATGCTCGCGATTTGCTCGTCAACGGTTTCTCGGATCGCAATTCTGTCGCTTCCAACGCGTTCCTCGCGTCATTTTACATCGGAATTAGTCATGAGAAATGCACAAACACGGTTCTGGAATTAAAAAAACACGAGATCAGGGTTTGGGAATGCTCGCGATTTTCTCGTCAACAGTTTCTCGGATCGCAATTCTGTCACTTCCAACGTGTTCCTCGCGTCATTTTACGTCGGAAATAGTGACGAGAAATGCACGTAAACGTTTCTGGATTCCAAAAAACACGAGTTCAGGTTTTGGGAATGCTCGCAATTTTCTCGTCAACGGTTTCTCGGATCGCAATTCTGTCGCTTCCGTCGCGTTCCTAGCGTCATTTTACGTCGGAAATAGTCACGAGCAGTGCATGTAAACGTTTGTGGAGCCCAAAAAACACGAGATCAGGATTTGGGAATGCTCGCGATTTTCTCGTCAACGTTTTCTCGGATCGCAATTCTGTCGCTTCCAACGTGTTCCTCGTATCATTTTACGTCGGAAATAGTCACGAGTAGTGCACGTAAACGTTTTGGATTCCAAAAAACACGAGTTCAGGTTTTGGGAATGCTCGCGATTTTCTCGTCAACGGTTTCTCGGATCGCAATTCTGTCGCTTCCATCGCGTTCCTAGCGTCATTTTACGTCGGAAATAGTCACGAGCAGTGCATGTAAACGTTTGTGGAGCCCAAAAAACACGAGATCAGGATTTGGGAATGCTCGCGATTTTCTCGTCAACGTTTTCTCGGATCGCAATTCTGTAGCTTCCAACGTGTTCCTCGCGTCATTTTACATCCGAATTAGTCATGAGAAATGCACAAACACGGTTCTGGCGTTCAAAAAACACGAGATGAGGTTTTGGGAATGCTCGCGATCTTCTCATCAACGGTTTCTCGGATCGCAATTCTGTCGCTTCCAACGCGTTCCTCGCGTCATTTTACATCGGAATTAGTCTTGAGAAATGCACAAACACGGTTCTGGAGTTCAAAAAACACGAGATGAGGTTTTGGGAATGCTCGCGATTTTCTCGTCAACGGTTTCTCGGATCGCAATTCTGTAGCTTCCAACGTGTTCCTCGTGTCATTTTACGTCAGAAATAGTCACGAGTAGTGCACGTAAACGTTTCTGGATTCCAAAAAACACGAGTTCAGGTTTTGGGAATGCTCGCGATTTTCTCGTCAACGGTTTCCCGGATCGCAATTCTGTCGCTTCCAACGTGTTCCTCGTTTCATTTTACGTCAGAAATAGTCACGAGGAGTTCACGTGAACGTTTATGGAGTCCAAAAAACACGAGTTCAGGTTCTGGGAATGCTCGCGATTTGCTCGTCAACGGTTTCTCGGATCGCAATTCTGTCGCCTCCAACGCGTTCCTCGCGTCATTTTACATCGGAATTAGTCATGAGAAATGCACAAACACGGTTCTGGAATTAAAAAAACACGAAATCAGGGTTTGGGAATGCTCGCGATTTTCTCGTCAACGGTTTCTCGGATCGCAATTCTGTCACTTCCAACGTGTTCCTCGCGTAATTTTACGTCGGAAATAGTGACGAGAAATGCACGTAAACGTTTCTGGATTCCAAAAAACACGAGTTCAGGTTTTGGGAATGCTCGCAATTTTCTCGTCAACGGTTTCTCGGATCGCAATTCTGTCGCTTCCGTCGCGTTCCTAGCGTCATTTTACGTCGGAAATAGTCACGAGCAGTGCATGTAAACGTTTGTGGAGCCCAAAAAACACGAGATCAGGATTTGGGAATGCTCGCGATTTTCTCGTCAACGTTTTCTCGGATCGCAATTCTGTAGCTTCCAACGTGTTCCTCGCGTCATTTTACATCCGAATTAGTCATGAGAAATGCACAAACACGGTTCTGGCGTTCAAAAAACACGAGATGAGGTTTTGGGAATGCTCGCGATCTTCTCATCAACGGTTTCTCGGATCGCAATTCTGTCGCTTCCAACGCGTTCCTCGCGTCATTTTACATCGGAATTAGTCATGAGAAATGCACAAACACGGTTCTGGAGTTCAAAAAACACGAGATGAGGTTTTGGGAATGCTCGCGATTTTCTCGTCAACGTTTTCTCGGATCGCAATTCTGTCGCTTCCAACGTGTTCCTCGTATCATTTTACGTCGGAAATAATCACGAGTAGTGCACGTAAACGTTTTGGATTCCAAAAAACACGAGTTCAGGTTTTGGGAATGCTCGCGATTTTCTCGTCAACGGTTTCTCGGATCGCAATTCTGTCGCTTCCATCGCGTTCCTAGCGTCATTTTACGTCGGAAATAGTCACGAGCAGTGCATGTAAACGTTTGTGGAGCCCAAAAAACACGAGATCAGGATTTGGGAATGCTCGCGATTTTCTCGTCAACGTTTTCTCGGATCGCAATTCTGTAGCTTCCAACGTGTTCCTCGCGTCATTTTACATCCGAATTAGTCATGAGAAATGCACAAACACGGTTCTGGCGTTCAAAAAACACGAGATGAGGTTTTGGGAATGCTCGCGATCTTCTCATCAACGGTTTCTCGGATCGCAATTCTGTCGCTTCCAACGCGTTCCTCGCGTCATTTTACATCGGAATTAGTCATGAGAAATGCACAAACACGGTTCTGGAGTTCAAAAAACACGAGATGAGGTTTTGGGAATGCTCGCGATTTTCTCGTCAACGTTTTCTCGGATCGCAATTCTGTAGCTTCCAACGTGGTCCTCGCGTCATTTTACATCCGAATTAGTCATGAGAAATGCACAAACACGGTTCTGGAGTTAAAAAAAACGAGATCAGGGTTTGGGAATGCTCCCGATTTTCTCGTTAACGGATGCTCGGATCGCAATTCTGTCGCTTCCAACGTGTTCCTCGTGTCATTTTACGTCGCAATTAGTCTTGAGAAATGCACAAACACGTTTCTGGCGTTCAAAACACACGAGATGAGGTTTTGGGAATGCTCGCGATCTTCTCGTCAACGGTTTCTCGGATCGCAATTCTGTCGCTTCCAACGCGTTCCTCGCGTCATTTTACATCGGAATTAGTCATGAGAAATGCACAAACACGGTTCTGGAGTTCAAAAAACACGAGATGAGATTTTGGGAATGCTCGCGATTTTCTCGTCAACGGTTTCTCGGATCGCAATTCTGTAGCTTCCAACGTGTTCCTCGTGTCATTTTACGTCGGAAATAGTCACGAGTAGTGCACGTAAACGTTTCTGGATTCCAAAAAACACGAGTTCAGGTTTTGGGAATGCTCGCGATTTTCTCGTCAACGGTTTCCCGGATCGCAATTCTGTCGCTTCCATCGCGTTCCTAGCGTCATTTTACGTCGGAAATAGTCACGAGCAGTACACGTAAACATTTCTGGAGTCCAAAAAACACGAGTTCAGGTTTTGGGAATGCTCGCGATTTTCTCGTCAACGGTTTCCCGGATCGCAATTCTGTCGTTTCCAACGTGTTCCTCGTGTCATTTTACGTCAGAAATAGTCACGAGGAGTTCACGTGAACGTTTGTGGAGTCCAAAAAACACGAGTTCAGGTTCTGGGAATGCTCGCGATTTTCTCGTCAACGGTTTCTCGGATCGCAATTCTGTCGCTTCCAACGTGTTCCTCGTGTCATTTTACGTCGGAAATAGTCACGAGTAGTGCACGTAAACGTTTTGGATTCCAAAAAACACGAGTTCTGGTTTTGGGAATGCTCGCGATTTTCTCGTCAACGGTTTCTCGGATCGCAATTCTGTCGCTTCCATCGCGTTCCTAGCGTCATTTTACGTCGGAAATAGTCACGAGCAGTGCATGTAAACGTTTGTGGAGCCCAAAAAACACGAGATCAGGATTTGGGAATGCTCGCGATTTTCTCGTCAACGTTTTCTCGGATCGCAATTCTGTCGCTTCCAACGTGTTCCTCGTGTCATTTTACGTCGGAAATAGTCACGAGTAGTGCACGTAAACGTTTTGGATTCCAAAAAACACGAGTTCAGGTTTTGGGAATGCTCGCGATTGTCTCGTCAACGGTTTCTCGGATCGCAATTCTGTCGCTTCCATCGCGTTCCTAGCGTCATTTTACGTCGGAAATAGTCACGAGCAGTGCATGTAAACGTTTGTGGAGCCCAAAAAATACGAGATCAGGATTTGGGAATGCTCGCGATTTTCTCATCAACGGTTTCTCGGGTCGCAATTCTGTCGCTTCCAACGCGTTCCTCGCGTCATTTTACATCGGAATTAGTCATGAGAAATGCACAAACACGGTTCTGGAGTTCAAAAAACACGAGATGAGGTTTTGGGAATGCTCGCGATTTTCTCGTCAACGTTTTCTCGGATCGCAATTCTGTAGCTTCCAACGTGGTCCTCGCGTCATTTTACATCCGAATTAGTCATGAGAAATGCACAAACACGGTTCTGGAGTTAAAAAAAAACGAGATCAGGGTTTGGGAATGCTCCCGATTTTCTCGTTAACGGATGCTCGGATCGCAATTCTGTCGCTTCCAACGTGTTCCTCGTGTCATTTTACGTAGGAAATAGTCACGAGTAGTGCACGTAAACGTTTCTGGATTCCAAAAAACACGATTTCAGGTTTTGGGAATGCTCGCGATCTTCTCATCAACGGTTTCTCGGATCGCAATTCTGTCGCTTCCAACGCGTTCCTCGCGTCATTTTACATCGGAATTAGTCTTGAGAAATGCACAAACACGGTTCTGGAGTTCAAAAAACACGAGATGAGGTTTTGGGAATGCTCGCGATTTTCTCGTCAACGGTTTCTCAGATCGCAATTCTGTCGCTTCCATCGCGTTCCTAGCGTCATTTTACGTCGGAAATAGTCACGAGCAGTGCATGTAAACGTTTGTGGAGCCCAAAAAACACGAGATCAGGATTTGGGAATGCTCGCGATTTTCTCGTCAACGTTTTCTCGGATCGCAATTCTGTCGCTTCCAACGTGTTCCTCGTATCATTTTACGTCGGAAATAGTCACGAGTAGTGCACGTAAACGTTTTGGATTCCAAAAAACACGAGTTCAGGTTTTGGGAATGCTCGCGATTTTCTCGTCAACGGTTTCTCGGATCGCAATTCTGTCGCTTCCATCGCGTTCCTAGCGTCATTTTACGTCGGAAATAGTCACGAGCAGTGCATGTAAACGTTTGTGGAGCCCAAAAAACACGAGATCAGGATTTGGGAATGCTCGCGATTTTCTCGTCAACGTTTTCTCGGATCGCAATTCTGTAGCTTCCAACGTGTTCCTCGCGTCATTTTACATCCGAATTAGTCACGAGAAATGCACAAACACGGTTCTGGCGTTCAAAAAACACGAGATGAGGTTTTGGGAATGCTCGCGATCTTCTCATCAACGGTTTCTCGGATCGCAATTCTGTCGCTTCAAACGCGTTCCTCGCGTCATTTTACATCGGAATTAGTCTTGAGAAATGCACAAACACGGTTCTGGAGTTCAAAAAACACGAGATGAGGTTTTGGGAATGCTCCCGATTTTCTCGTTAACGGTTGCTCGGATCGCAATTCTGTCGCTTCCAACGTGTTCCTCGTGTCATTTTACGTAGGAAATAGTCACGAGTAGTGCACGTAAACGTTTCTGGATTCCAAAAAACACGAGTTCAGGTTTTGGGAATGCTCGCGATCTTCTCATCAACGGTTTCTCGGATCGCAATTCTGTCGCTTCCAACGCGTTCCTCGCGTCATTTTACATCGGAATTAGTCTTGAGAAATGCACAAACACGGTTTTGGATTCCAAAAAACACGAGTTCAGGTTTTGGGAATGCTCGCGATTTTCTCGTCAACGGTTTCTCGGATCGCAATTCTGTCGCTTCCATCGCGTTCCTAGCGTCATTTTACGTCGGAAATAGTCACGAGCAGTGCATGTAAACGTTTGTGGAGCCCAAAAAACACGAGATCAGGATTTGGGAATGCTCGCGATTTTCTCGTCAACGTTTTCTCGGATCGCAATTCTGTAGCTTCCAACGTGTTCCTCGCGTCATTTTACATCCGAATTAGTCACGAGAAATGCACAAACACGGTTCTGGCGTTCAAAAAACACGAGATGAGGTTTTGGGAATGCTCGCGATCTTCTCATCAACGGTTTCTCGGATCGCAATTCTGTCGCTTCCAACGCGTTCCTCGCGTCATTTTACATCGGAATTAGTCTTGAGAAATGCACAAACACGGTTCTGGAGTTCAAAAAACACGAGATGAGGTTTTGGGAATGCTCGCGATTTTCTCGTCAACGGTTTCTCGGATCGCAATTCTGTAGCTTCCAACGTGTTCCTCGTGTCATTTTACGTCAGAAATAGTCACGAGTAGTGCACGTAAACGTTTCTGGATTCCAAAAAACACGAGTTCAGGTTTTGGGAATGCTCGCGATTTTCTCGTCAACGGTTTCCCGGATCGCAATTCTGTCGCTTCCAACGTGTTCCTCGTGTCATTTTACGTCAGAAATAGTCACGAGGAGTTCACGTGAACGTTTATGGAGTCCAAAAAACACGAGTTCAGGTTCTGGGAATGCTCGCGATTTGCTCGTCTACGGTTTCTCGGATCGCAATTCTGTCGCTTCCAACGCGTTCCTCGCGTCATTTTACATCCGAATTAGTCACGAGAAATGCACAAACACGGTTCTGGCGTTCAAAAAACACGAGATGAGGTTTTGGGAATGCTCGCGATCTTCTCATCAACGGTTTCTCGGATCGCAATTCTGTCGCTTCCAACGCGTTCCTCGCGTCATTTTACATCGGAATTAGTCTTGAGAAATGCACAAACACGGTTCTGGAGTTCAAAAAACACGAGATGAGGTTTTGGGAATGCTCGCGATTTTCTCGTCAACGGTTTCTCGGATCGCAATTCTGTAGCTTCCAACGTGTTCCTCGTGTCATTTTACGTCAGAAATAGTCACGAGTAGTGCACGTAAACGTTTCTGGATTCCAAAAAACACGAGTTCAGGTTTTGGGAATGCTCGCGATTTTCTCGTCAACGGTTTCCCGGATCGCAATTCTGTCGCTTCCAACGTGTTCCTCGTGTCATTTTACGTCAGAAATAGTCACGAGGAGTTCACGTGAACGTTTATGGAGTCCAAAAAACACGAGTTCAGGTTCTGGGAATGCTCGCGATTTGCTCGTCAACGGTTTCTCGGATCGCAATTCTGTCGCTTCCAACGCGTTCCTCGCGTCATTTTACATCGGAATTAGTCATGAGAAATGCACAAACACGGTTCTGGAATTAAAAAAACACGAGATCAGGATTTGGGAATGCTCGCGATTTTCTCGTCAACGGTTTCTCGGATCGCAATTCTGTCACTTCCAACGTGTTCCTCGCGTCATTTTACGTCGGAAATAGTGACGAGAAATGCACGTAAACGTTTCTGGATTCCAAAAAACACGAGTTCAGGTTTTGGGAATGCTCGCAATTTTCTCGTCAACGGTTTCTCAGATCGCAATTCTGTCGCTTCCATCGCGTTCCTAGCGTCATTTTACGTCGGAAATAGTCACGCGCAGTGCATGTAAACGTTTGTGGAGCCCAAAAAACACGAGATCAGGATTTGGGAATGCTCGCGATTTTCTCGTCAACGTTTTCTCGGATCGCAATTCTGTCGCTTCCAACGTGTTCCTCGTATCATTTTACGTCGGAAATAGTCACGAGTAGTGCACGTAAACGTTTTGGATTCCAAAAAACACGAGTTCAGGTTTTGGGAATGCTCGCGATTTTCTCGTCAACGGTTTCTCGGATCGCAATTCTGTCGCTTCCATCGCGTTCCTAGCGTCATTTTACGTCGGAAATAGTCACGAGCAGTGCATGTAAACGTTTGTGGAGCCCAAAAAACACGAGATCAGGATTTGGGAATGCTCGCGATTTTCTCGTCAACGTTTTCTCGGATCGCAATTCTGTAGCTTCCAACGTGTTCCTCGCGTCATTTTACATCCGAATTAGTCACGAGAAATGCACAAACACGGTTCTGGCGTTCAAAAAACACGAGATGAGGTTTTGGGAATGCTCGCGATCTTCTCATCAACGGTTTCTCGGATCGCAATTCTGTCGCTTCCAACGCGTTCCTCGCGTCATTTTACATCGGAATTAGTCTTGAGAAATGCACAAACACGGTTCTGGAGTTCAAAAAACACGAGATGAGGTTTTGGGAATGCTCCCGATTTTCTCGTTAACGGTTGCTCGGATCGCAATTCTGTCGCTTCCAACGTGTTCCTCGTGTCATTTTACGTAGGAAATAGTCACGAGTAGTGCACGTAAACGTTTCTGGATTCCAAAAAACACGAGTTCAGGTTTTGGGAATGCTCGCGATCTTCTCATCAACGGTTTCTCGGATCGCAATTCTGTCGCTTCCAACGCGTTCCTCGCGTCATTTTACATCGGAATTAGTCTTGAGAAATGCACAAACACGGTTTTGGATTCCAAAAAACACGAGTTCAGGTTTTGGGAATGCTCGCGATTTTCTCGTCAACGGTTTCTCGGATCGCAATTCTGTCGCTTCCATCGCGTTCCTAGCGTCATTTTACGTCGGAAATAGTCACGAGCAGTGCATGTAAACGTTTGTGGAGCCCAAAAAACACGAGATCAGGATTTGGGAATGCTCGCGATTTTCTCGTCAACGTTTTCTCGGATCGCAATTCTGTAGCTTCCAACGTGTTCCTCGCGTCATTTTACATCCGAATTAGTCACGAGAAATGCACAAACACGGTTCTGGCGTTCAAAAAACACGAGATGAGGTTTTGGGAATGCTCGCGATCTTCTCATCAACGGTTTCTCGGATCGCAATTCTGTCGCTTCCAACGCGTTCCTCGCGTCATTTTACATCGGAATTAGTCTTGAGAAATGCACAAACACGGTTCTGGAGTTCAAAAAACACGAGATGAGGTTTTGGGAATGCTCGCGATTTTCTCGTCAACGGTTTCTCGGATCGCAATTCTGTAGCTTCCAACGTGTTCCTCGTGTCATTTTACGTCAGAAATAGTCACGAGTAGTGCACGTAAACGTTTCTGGATTCCAAAAAACACGAGTTCAGGTTTTGGGAATGCTCGCGATTTTCTCGTCAACGGTTTCCCGGATCGCAATTCTGTCGCTTCCAACGTGCTCCTCGTTTCATTTTACGTCAGAAATAGTCACGAGGAGTTCACGTGAACGTTTATGGAGTCCAAAAAACACGAGTTCAGGTTCTGGGAATGCTCGCGATTTGCTCGTCAACGGTTTCTCGGATCGCAATTCTGTCGCTTCCAACGCGTTCCTCGCGTCATTTTACATCGGAATTAGTCATGAGAAATGCACAAACACGGTTCTGGAATTAAAAAAACACGAAATCAGGGTTTGGGAATGCTCGCGATTTTCTCGTCAACGGTTTCTCGGATCGCAATTCTGTCACTTCCAACGTGTTCCTCGCGTCATTTTACGTCGGAAATAGTGACGAGAAATGCACGTAAACGTTTCTGGATTCCAAAAAACACGAGTTCAGGTTTTGGGAATGCTCGCAATTTTCTCGTCAACGGTTTCTCGGATCGCAATTCTGTCGCTTCCGTCGCGTTCCTAGCGTCATTTTACGTCGGAAATAGTCACGAGCAGTGCATGTAAACGTTTGTGGAGCCCAAAAAACACGAGATCAGGATTTGGGAATGCTCGCGATTTTCTCGTCAACGTTTTCTCGGATCGCAATTCTGTCGCTTCCAACGTGTTCCTCGTATCATTTTACGTCGGAAATAGTCACGAGTAGTGCACGTAAACGTTTTGGATTCCAAAAAACACGAGTTCAGGTTTTGGGAATGCTCGCGATTTTCCCGTCAACGGTTTCTCGGATCGCAATTCTGTCGCTTCCATCGCGTTCCTAGCGTCATTTTACGTCGGAAATAGTCACGAGCAGTGCATGTAAACGTTTGTGGAGCCCAAAAAACACGAGATCAGGATTTAGGAATGCTCGCGATTTTCTCGTCAACGTTTTCTCGGATCGCAATTCTGTAGCTTCCAACGTGTTCCTCGCGTCATTTTACATCCGAATTAGTCATGAGAAATGCACAAACACGGTTCTGGCGTTCAAAAAACACGAGATGAGGTTTTGGGAATGCTCGCGATCTTCTCATCAACGGTTTCTCGGATCGCAATTCTGTCGCTTCCAACGCGTTCCTCGCATCATTTTACATCGGAATTAGTCATGAGAAATGCACAAACACGGTTCTGGAGTTCAAAAAACACGAGATGAGGTTTTGGGAATGCTCGCGATTTTCTCGTCAACGTTTTCTCGGATCGCAATTCTGTAGCTTCCAACGTGGTCCTCGCGTCATTTTACATCCGAATTAGTCATGAGAAATGCACAAACACGGTTCTGGAGTTAAAAAAAACGAGATCAGGGTTTGGGAATGCTCCCGATTTTCTCGTTAACGGATGCTCGGATCGCAATTCTGTCGCTTCCAACGTGTTCCTCGTGTCATTTTACGTCGGAATTAGTCTTGAGAAATGCACAAACACGTTTCTGGCGTTCAAAAAACACGAGATGAGGTTTTGGGAATGCTCGCGATCTTCTCGTCAACGGTTTCTCGGATCGCAATTCTGTCGCTTCCAACGCGTTCCTCGCGTCATTTTACATCGGAATTAGTCATGAGAAATGCACAAACACGGTTCTGGAGTTCAAAAAACACGAGATGAGATTTTGGGAATGCTCGCGATTTTCTCGTCAACGGTTTCTCGGATCGCAATTCTGTAGCTTCCAACGTGTTCCTCGTGTCATTTTACGTCGGAAATAGTCACGAGTGGTGCACGTAAACGTTTCTGGATTCCAAAAAACACGAGTTCAGGTTTTGGGAATGCTCGCGATTTTCTCGTCAACGGTTTCCCGGATCGCAATTCTGTCGCTTCCATCGCGTTCCTAGCGTCATTTTACGTCGGAAATAGTCACGAGCAGTACACGTAAACGTTTCTGGTGTCCAAAAAACACGAGTTCAGGTTTTGGGAATGCTCGCGATTTTCTCGTCAACGGTTTCCCGGATCGCAATTCTGTCGCTTCCAACGTGTTCCTCGTGTCATTTTACGTCAGAAATAGTCACGATGAGTTCACGTGAACGTTTGTGGAGTCCAAAAAACACGAGTTCAGGTGCTGGGAATGCTCGCGATTTTCTCGTCAACGGTTTCTCGGATCGCAATTCTGTCGCTTCCAACGTGTTCCTCGTGTCATTTTACGTCGGAAATAGTCACGAGTAGTGCACGTAAACGTTTTGGATTCCAAAAAACACGAGTTCTGGTTTTGGGAATGCTCACGATTTTCTCGTCAACGGTTTCTCGGATCGCAATTCTGTCGCTTCCATCGCGTTCCTAGCGTCATTTTACGTCGGAAATAGTCACGAGCAGTGCATGTAAACGTTTGTGGAGCCCAAAAAATACGAGATCAGGATTTGGGAATGCTCGCGATTTTCTCATCAACGGTTTCTCGGGTCGCAATTCTGTCGCTTCCAACGCGTTCCTCGCGTCATTTTACATCGGAATTAGTCATGAGAAATGCACAAACACGGTTCTGGAGTTCAAAAAACACGAGATGAGGTTTTGGGAATGCTCGCGATTTTCTCGTCAACGGTTTCTCGGATCGCAATTCTGTAGCTTCCAATTGTGTTCCTCGTGTCATTTTACGTCAGAAATAGTCACGAGTAGTGCACGTAAACGTTTCTGGATTCCAAAAAACACGAGTTCAGGTTTTGGGAATGCTCGCGATCTTCTCATCAACGGTTTCTCGGATCGCAATTCTGTCGCTTCCAACGCGTTCCTCGCGTCATTTTACATCGGAATTAGTCTTGAGAAATGCACAAACACGGTTCTGGAGTTCAAAAAACACGAGATGAGGTTTTGGGAATGCTCGCGATTTTCTCGTCAACGGTTTCTCGGATCGCAATTCTGTAGCTTCCAACGTGTTCCTCGTGTCATTTTACGTCAGAAATAGTCACGAGTAGTGCACGTAAACGTTTCTGGATTCCAAAAAACACGAGTTCAGGTTTTGGGAATGCTCGCGATTTTCTCGTCAACGGTTTCCCGGATCGCAATTCTGTCGCTTCCAACGTGTTCCTCGTGTCATTTTACGTCAGAAATAGTCACGAGGAGTTCACGTGAACGTTTATGGAGTCCAAAAAACACGAGTTCAGGTTCTGGGAATGCTCGCGATTTGCTCGTCAACGGTTTCTCGGATCGCAATTCTGTCGCTTCCAACGCGTTCCTCGCGTCATTTTACATCGGAATTAGTCATGAGAAATGCACAAACACGGTTCTGGAATTAAAAAAACACGAGATCAGGATTTGGGAATGCTCGCGATTTTCTCGTCAACGGTTTCTCGGATCGCAATTCTGTCACTTCCAACGTGTTCCTCGCGTCATTTTACGTCGGAAATAGTGACGAGAAATGCACGTAAACGTTTCTGGATTCCAAAAAACACGAGTTCAGGTTTTGGGAATGCTCGCAATTTTCTCGTCAACGGTTTCTCAGATCGCAATTCTGTCGCTTCCATCGCGTTCCTAGCGTCATTTTACGTCGGAAATAGTCACGAGCAGTGCATGTAAACGTTTGTGGAGCCCAAAAAACACGAGATCAGGATTTGGGAATGCTCGCGATTTTCTCGTCAACGTTTTCTCGGATCGCAATTCTGTCGCTTCCAACGTGTTCCTCGTATCATTTTACGTCGGAAATAGTCACGAGTAGTGCACGTAAACGTTTTGGATTCCAAAAAACACGAGTTCAGGTTTTGGGAATGCTCGCGATTTTCTCGTCAACGGTTTCTCGGATCGCAATTCTGTCGCTTCCATCGCGTTCCTAGCGTCATTTTACGTCGGAAATAGTCACGAGCAGTGCATGTAAACGTTTGTGGAGCCCAAAAAACACGAGATCAGGATTTGGGAATGCTTGCGATTTTCTCGTCAACGTTTTCTCGGATCGCAATTCTGTAGCTTCCAACGTGTTCCTCGCGTCATTTTACATCCGAATTAGTCACGAGAAATGCACAAACACGGTTCTGGCGTTCAAAAAACACGAGATGAGGTTTTGGGAATGCTCGCGATCTTCTCATCAACGGTTTCTCGGATCGCAATTCTGTCGCTTCCAACGCGTTCCTCGCGTCATTTTACATCGGAATTAGTCTTGAGAAATGCACAAACACGGTTCTGGAGTTCAAAAAACACGAGATGAGGTTTTGGGAATGCTCCCGATTTTCTCGTTAACGGTTGCTCGGATCGCAATTCTGTCGCTTCCAACGTGTTCCTCGTGTCATTTTACGTAGGAAATAGTCACGAGTAGTGCACGTAAACGTTTCTGGATTCCAAAAAACACGAGTTCAGGTTTTGGGAATGCTCGCGATCTTCTCATCAACGGTTTCTCGGATCGCAATTCTGTCGCTTCCAACGCGTTCCTCGCGTCATTTTACATCGGAATTAGTCTTGAGAAATGCACAAACACGGTTTTGGATTCCAAAAAACACGAGTTCAGGTTTTGGGAATGCTCGCGATTTTCTCGTCAACGGTTTCTCGGATCGCAATTCTGTCGCTTCCATCGCGTTCCTAGCGTCATTTTACGTCGGAAATAGTCACGAGCAGTGCATGTAAACGTTTGTGGAGCCCAAAAAACACGAGATCAGGATTTGGGAATGCTCGCGATTTTCTCGTCAACGTTTTCTCGGATCGCAATTCTGTAGCTTCCAACGTGTTCCTCGCGTCATTTTACATCCGAATTAGTCACGAGAAATGCACAAACACGGTTCTGGCGTTCAAAAAACACGAGATGAGGTTTTGGGAATGCTCGCGATCTTCTCATCAACGGTTTCTCGGATCGCAATTCTGTCGCTTCCAACGCGTTCCTCGCGTCATTTTACATCGGAATTAGTCTTGAGAAATGCACAAACACGGTTCTGGAGTTCAAAAAACACGAGATGAGGTTTTGGGAATGCTCGCGATTTTCTCGTCAACGGTTTCTCGGATCGCAATTCTGTAGCTTCCAACGTGTTCCTCGTGTCATTTTACGTCAGAAATAGTCACGAGTAGTGCACGTAAACGTTTCTGGATTCCAAAAAACACGAGTTCAGGTTTTGGGAATGCTCGCGATTTTCTCGTCAACGGTTTCCCGGATCGCAATTCTGTCGCTTCCAACGTGCTCCTCGTGTCATTTTACGTCAGAAATAGTCACGAGTAGTGCACGTAAACGTTTCTGGATTCCAAAAAACACGAGTTCAGGTTTTGGGAATGCTCGCGATTTTCTCGTCAACGGTTTCCCGGATCGCAATTCTGTCGCTTCCAACGTGTTCCTCGTGTCATTTTACGTCAGAAATAGTCACGAGGAGTTCACGTGAACGTTTATGGAGTCCAAAAAACACGAGTTCAGGTTCTGGGAATGCTCGCGATTTGCTCGTCAACGGTTTCTCGGATCGCAATTCTGTCGCTTCCAACGCGTTCCTCGCGTCATTTTACATCGGAATTAGTCATGAGAAATGCACAAACACGGTTCTGGAGTTCAAAAAACACGAGATGAGGTTTTGGGAATGCTCGCGATTTTCTCGTCAACGTTTTCTCGGATCGCAATTCTGTAGCTTCCAACGTGGTCCTCGCGTCATTTTACATCCGAATTAGTCATGAGAAATGCACAAACACGGTTCTGGAGTTAAAAAAAACGAGATCAGGGTTTGGGAATGCTCCCGATTTTCTCGTTAACGGATGCTCGGATCGCAATTCTGTCGCTTCCAACGTGTTCCTCGTGTCATTTTACGTAGGAAATAGTCACGAGTAGTGCACGTAAACGTTTCTGGATTCCAAAAAACACGAGTTCAGGTTTTGTGAATGCTCGCGATCTTCTCATCAACGGTTTCTCGGATCGCAATTCTGTCGCTTCCAACGCGTTCCTCGCGTCATTTTACATCGGAATTAGTCTTGAGAAATGCACAAACACGGTTCTGGAGTTCAAAAAACACGAGATGAGGTTTTGGGAATGCTCGCGATTTTCTCGTCAACGGTTTCTCGGATCGCAATTCTGTAGCTTCCAATTGTGTTCCTCGTGTCATTTTACGTCAGAAATAGTCACGAGTAGTGCACGTAAACGTTTCTGGATTCCAAAAAACACGAGTTCAGGTTTTGGGAATGCTCGCGATTTGCTCGTCAACGGTTTCTCGGATCGCAATTCTGTCGCTTCCAACGCGTTCCTCGCGTCATTTTACATCGGAATTAGTCATGAGAAATGCACAAACACGGTTCTGGAATTAAAAAAACACGAGATCAGGATTTGGGAATGCTCGCGATTTTCTCGTCAACGGTTTCTCGGATCGCAATTCTGTCACTTCCAACGTGTTCCTCGCGTCATTTTACGTAGGAAATAGTGACGAGAAATGCACGTAAACGTTTCTGGATTCCAAAAAACACGAGTTCAGGTTTTGGGAATGCTCGCAATTTTCTCGTCAACGGTTTCTCGGATCGCAATTCTGTCGCTTCCATCGCGTTCCTAGCGTCATTTTACGTCGGAAATAGTCACGAGCAGTGCATGTAAACGTTTGTGGAGCCCAAAAAACACGAGATCAGGATTTGGGAATGCTCGCGATTTTCTCGTCAACGTTTTCTCGGATCGCAATTCTGTCGCTTCCAACGTGTTCCTCGTATCATTTTACGTCGGAAATAGTCACGAGTAGTGCACGTAAACGTTTTGGATTCCAAAAAACACGAGTTCAGGTTTTGGGAATGCTCGCGATTTTCTCGTCAACGGTTTCTCGGATCGCAATTCTGTCGCTTCCATCGCGTTCCTAGCGTCATTTTACGTCGGAAATAGTCACGAGCAGTGCATGTAAACGTTTGTGGAGCCCAAAAAACACGAGATCAGGATTTGGGAATGCTCGCGATTTTCTCGTCAACGTTTTCTCGGATCGCAATTCTGTAGCTTCCAACGTGTTCCTCGCGTCATTTTACATCCGAATTAGTCACGAGAAATGCACAAACACGGTTCTGGCGTTCAAAAAACACGAGATGAGGTTTTGGGAATGCTCGCGATCTTCTCATCAACGGTTTCTCGGATCGCAATTCTGTCGCTTCCAACGCGTTCCTCGCGTCATTTTACATCGGAATTAGTCTTGAGAAATGCACAAACACGGTTCTGGAGTTCAAAAAACACGAGATGAGGTTTTGGGAATGCTCGCGATTTTCTCGTCAACGGTTTCTCGGATCGCAATTCTGTAGCTTCCAACGTGTTCCTCGTGTCATTTTACGTCAGAAATAGTCACGAGTAGTGCACGTAAACGTTTCTGGATTCCAAAAAACACGAGTTCAGGTTTTGGGAATGCTCGCGATTTTCTCGTCAACGGTTTCCCGGATCGCAATTCTGTCGCTTCCAACGTGCTCCTCGTTTCATTTTACGTCAGAAATAGTCACGAGGAGTTCACGTGAACGTTTATGGAGTCCAAAAAACACGAGTTCAGGTTCTGGGAATGCTCGCGATTTGCTCGTCAACGGTTTCTCGGATCGCAATTCTGTCGCTTCCAACGCGTTCCTCGCGTCATTTTACATCGGAATTAGTCATGAGAAATGCACAAACACGGTTCTGGAATTAAAAAAACACGAAATCAGGGTTTGGGAATGCTCGCGATTTTCTCGTCAACGGTTTCTCGGATCGCAATTCTGTCACTTCCAACGTGTTCCTCGCGTCATTTTACGTCGGAAATAGTGACGAGAAATGCACGTAAACGTTTCTGGATTCCAAAAAACACGAGTTCAGGTTTTGGGAATGCTCGCAATTTTCTCGTCAACGGTTTCTCGGATCGCAATTCTGTCGCTTCCGTCGCGTTCCTAGCGTCATTTTACGTCGGAAATAGTCACGAGCAGTGCATGTAAACGTTTGTGGAGCCCAAAAAACACGAGATCAGGATTTGGGAATGCTCGCGATTTTCTCGTCAACGTTTTCTCGGATCGCAATTCTGTCGCTTCCAACGTGTTCCTCGTATCATTTTACGTCGGAAATAGTCACGAGTAGTGCACGTAAACGTTTTGGATTCCAAAAAACACGAGTTTAGGTTTTGGGAATGCTCGCGATTTTCTCGTCAACGGTTTCTCGGATCGCAATTCTGTCGCTTCCATCGCGTTCCTAGCGTCATTTTACGTCGGAAATAGTCACGAGCAGTGCATATAAACGTTTGTGGAGCCCAAAAAACACGAGATCAGGATTTGGGAATGCTCGCGATTTTCTCGTCAACGTTTTCTCGGATCGCAATTCTGTAGCTTCCAACGTGTTCCTCGCGTCATTTTACATCCGAATTAGTCATGAGAAATGCACAAACACGGTTCTGGCGTTCAAAAAACACGAGATGAGGTTTTGGGAATGCTCGCGATCTTCTCATCAACGGTTTCTCGGATCGCAATTCTGTCGCTTCCAACGCGTTCCTCGCGTCATTTTACATCGGAATTAGTCATGAGAAATGCACAAACACGGTTCTGGAGTTCAAAAAACACGAGATGAGGTTTTGGGAATGCTCGCGATTTTCTCGTCAACGTTTTCTCGGATCGCAATTCTGTAGCTTCCAACGTGGTCCTCGCGTCATTTTACATCCGAATTAGTCTTGAGAAATGCACAAACACGTTTCTGGCGTTCAAAAAACACGAGATGAGGTTTTGGGAATGCTCGCGATCTTCTCGTCAACGGTTTCTCGGATCGCAATTCTGTCGCTTCCAACGCGTTCCTCGCGTCATTTTACATCGGAATTAGTCATGAGAAATGCACAAACACGGTTCTGGAGTTAAAAAAACACGAGATGAGATTTTGGGAATGCTCGCGATTTTCTCGTCAACGGTTTCTCGGATCGCAATTCTGTAGCTTCCAACGTGTTCCTCGTGTCATTTTACGTCGGAAATAGTCACAAGTAGTGCACGTAAACGTTTCTGGATTCCAAAAAACACGAGTTCAGGTTTTGGGAATGCTCGCGATTTTCTCGTCAACGGTTTCCCGGATCGCAATTCTGTCGCTTCCATCGCGTTCCTAGCGTCATTTTACGTCGGAAATAGTCACGAGCAGTACACGTAAACGTTTCTGGAGTCCAAAAAACACGAGTTCAGGTTTTGGGAATGCTCGCGATTTTCTCGTCAACGGTTTCCCGGATCGCAATTCTGTCGCTTCCAACGTGTTCCTCGTGTCATTTTACGTCAGAAATAGTCACGAGGAGTTCACGTGAACGTTTGTGGAGTCCAAAAAACACGAGTTCAGGTTCTGGGAATGCTCGCGATTTTCTCGTCAACGGTTTCTCGGATCGCAATTCTGTCGCTTCCATCGCGTTCCTAGCGTGATTTTACGTCGGAAATAGTCACGAACAGTGCATGTAAACGTTTGTGGAGCCCAAAAAACACGAGATCAGGATTTGGGAATGCTCGCGATTTTCTCGTCAACGTTTTCTCGGATCGCAATTCTGTCGCTTCCAACGTGTTCCTCGTGTCATTTTACGTCGGAAATAGTCACGAGTAGTGCACGTAAACGTTTTGGATTCCAAAAAACACGAGTTCAGGTTTTGGGAATGCTCGCGATTTTCTCGTCAACGGTTTCTCGGATCGCAATTCTGTCGCTTCCATCGCGTTCCTAGCGTCATTTTACGTCGGAAATAGTCACGAGCAGTGCATGTAAACGTTTGTGGAGCCCAAAAAATACGAGATCAGGATTTGGGAATGCTCGCGATTTTCTCATCAACGGTTTCTCGGGTCGCAATTCTGTCGCTTCCAACGCGTTCCTCGCGTCATTTTACATCGGAATTAGTCATGAGAAATGCACAAACACGGTTCTGGAGTTCAAAAAACACGAGATGAGGTTTTGGGAATGCTCGCGATTTTCTCGTCAACGGTTTCTCGGATCGCAATTCTGTAGCTTCCAACGTGTTCCTCGTGTCATTTTACGTCAGAAATAGTCACGAGTAGTGCACGTAAACGTTTCTGGATTCCAAAAAACACGAGTTCAGGTTTTGGGAATGCTCGCGATCTTCTCATCAACGGTTTCTCGGATCGCAATTCTGTCGCTTCCAACGCGTTCCTCGCGTCATTTTACATCGGAATTAGTCTTGAGAAATGCACAAACACGGTTCTGGAGTTCAAAAAACACGAGATGAGGTTTTGGGAATGCTCGCGATTTTCTCGTCAACGGTTTCTCGGATCGCAATTCTGTAGCTTCCAACGTGTTCCTCGTGTCATTTTACGTCAGAAATAGTCACGAGTAGTGCACGTAAACGTTTCTGGATTCCAAAAAACACGAGTTCAGGTTTTGGGAATGCTCGCGATTTTCTCGTCAACGGTTTCCCGGATCGCAATTCTGTCGCTTCCAACGTGTTCCTCGTGTCATTTTACGTCAGAAATAGTCACGAGGAGTTCACGTGAACGTTTATGGAGTCCAAAAAACACGAGTTCAGGTTTTGGGAATGCTCGCAATTTTCTCGTCAACGGTTTCTCGGATCGCAATTCTGTCGCTTCCATCGCGTTCCTAGCGTCATTCTACGACGGAAATAGTCACGAGCAGTGCATGTAAACGTTTGTGGAGCCCAAAAAACACGAGATCAGGATTTGGGAATGCTCGCGATTTTCTCGTCAACGTTTTCTCGGATCGCAATTCTGTCGCTTCCAACGTGTTCCTCGTATCATTTTACGTCGGAAATAGTCACGAGTAGTGCACGTAAACGTTTTGGATTCCAAAAAACACGAGTTCAGGTTTTGGGAATGCTCGCGATTTTCTCGTCAACGGTTTCTCGGATCGCAATTCTGTCGCTTCCATCGCGTTCCTAGCGTCATTTTACGTCGGAAATAGTCACGAGCAGTGCATGTAAACGTTTGTGGAGCCCAAAAAACACGAGATCAGGATTTGGGAATGCTCGCGATTTTCTCGTCAACGTTTTCTCGGATCGCAATTCTGTAGCTTCCAACGTGTTCCTCGCGTCATTTTACATCCGAATTAGTCATGAGAAATGCACAAACACGGTTCTGGCGTTCAAAAAACACGAGATGAGGTTTTGGGAATGCTCGCGATCTTCTCATCAACGGTTTCTCGGATCGCAATTCTGTCGCTTCCAACGCGTTCCTCGCGTCATTTTACATCGGAATTAGTCATGAGAAATGCACAAACACGGTTCTGGAGTTCAAAAAACACGAGATGAGGTTTTGGGAATGCTCGCGATTTTCTCGTCAACGTTTTCTCGGATCGCAATTCTGTAGCTTCCAACGTGGTCCTCGCGTCATTTTACATCCGAATTAGTCATGAGAAATGCACAAACACGGTTCTGGAGTTAAAAAAAACGAGATCAGGGTTTGGGAATGCTCCCGATTTTCTCGTTAACGGATGCTCGGATCGCAATTCTGTCGCTTCCAACGTGTTCCTCGTGTCATTTTACGTCGGAATTAGTCTTGAGAAATGCACAAACACGTTTCTGGCGTTCAAAAAACACGAGATGAGGTTTTGGGAATGCTCGCGATCTTCTCGTCAACGGTTTCTCGGATCGCAATTCTGTAGCTTCCAACGTGGTCCTCGCGTCATTTTACATCCGAATTAGTCATGAGAAATGCACAAACACGGTTTTGGAGTTCAAAAAACACGAGATGAGATTTTGGGAATGCTCGCGATTTTCTCGTCAACGGTTTCTCGCATCGCAATTCTGTAGCTTCCAACGTGTTCCTCGTGTCATTTTACGTCGGAAATAGTCACGAGTAGTGCACGTAAACGTTTCTGGATTCCAAAAAACACGAGTTCAGGTTTTGGGAATGCTCGCGATTTTCTCGTCAACGGTTTCCCGGATCGCAATTCTGTCGCTTCCATCGCGTTCCTAGCGTCATTTTACGTCGGAAATAGTCACGAGCAGTACACGTAAACGTTTCTGGAGTCCAAAAAACACGAGTTCAGGTTTTGGGAATGCTCGCGATTTTCTCGTCAACGATTTCCCGGATCGCAATTCTGTCGCTTCCAACGTGTTCCTCGTGTCATTTTACGTCAGAAATAGTCACGAGGAGTTCACGTGAACGTTTGTGGAGTCCAAAAAACACGAGTTCAGGTTCTGGGAATGCTCGCGATTTTCTCGTCAACGGTTTCTCGGATCGCAATTCTGTCGCTTCCAACGTGTTCCTCGTGTCATTTTACGTCGGAAATAGTCACGAGTAGTGCACGTAAACGTTTTGGATTCCAAAAAACACGAGTTCTGGTTTTGGGAATGCTCGCGATTTTCTCGTCAACGGTTTCTCGGATCGCAATTCTGTCGCTTCCATCGCGTTCCTAGCGTCATTTTACGTCGGAAATAGTCACGAGCAGTGCATGTAAACGTTTGTGGAGCCCAAAAAACACGAGATCAGGATTTGGGAATGCTCGCGATTTTCTCGTCAATGTTTTCTCGGATCGCAATTCTGTCGCTTCCAACGTGTTCCTCGTGTCATTTTACGTCGGAAATAGTCACGAGTAGTGCACGTAAACGTTTTGGATTCCAAAAAACACGAGTTCAGGTTTTGGGAATGCTCGCGATTTTCTCGTCAACGGTTTCTCGGATCGCAATTCTGTCGCTTCCATCGCGTTCCTAGCGTCATTTTACGTCGGAAATAGTCACGAGCAGTGCATGTAAACGTTTGTGGAGCCCAAAAAATACGAGATCAGGATTTGGGAATGCTCGCGATTTTCTCATCAACGGTTTCTCGGGTCGCAATTCTGTCGCTTCCAACGCGTTCCTCGCGTCATTTTACATCGGAATTAGTCATGAGAAATGCACAAACACGGTTCTGGAGTTCAAAAAACACGAGATGAGGTTTTGGGAATGCTCGCGATTTTCTCGTCAACGGTTTCTCGCATCGCAATTCTGTAGCTTCCAACGTGTTCCTCGTGTCATTTTACGTCGGAAATAGTCACGAGTAGTGCACGTAAACGTTTCTGGATTCCAAAAAACACGAGTTCAGGTTTTGGGAATGCTCGCGATTTTCTCGTCAACGGTTTCCCGGATCGCAATTCTGTCGCTTCCATCGCGTTCCTAGCGTCATTTTACGTCGGAAATAGTCACGAGCAGTACACGTAAACGTTTCTGGAGTCCAAAAAACACGAGTTCAGGTTTTGGGAATGCTCGCGATTTTCTCGTCAACGATTTCCCGGATCGCAATTCTGTCGCTTCCAACGTGTTCCTCGTGTCATTTTACGTCAGAAATAGTCACGAGGAGTTCACGTGAACGTTTGTGGAGTCCAAAAAACACGAGTTCAGGTTCTGGGAATGCTCGCGATTTTCTCGTCAACGGTTTCTCGGATCGCAATTCTGTCGCTTCCAACGTGTTCCTCGTGTCATTTTACGTCGGAAATAGTCACGAGTAGTGCACGTAAACGTTTTGGATTCCAAAAAACACGAGTTCTGGTTTTGGGAATGCTCGCGATTTTCTCGTCAACGGTTTCTCGGATCGCAATTCTGTCGCTTCCATCGCGTTCCTAGCGTCATTTTACGTCGGAAATAGTCACGAGCAGTGCATGTAAACGTTTGTGGAGCCCAAAAAACACGAGATCAGGATTTGGGAATGCTCGCGATTTTCTCGTCAATGTTTTCTCGGATCGCAATTCTGTCGCTTCCAACGTGTTCCTCGTGTCATTTTACGTCGGAAATAGTCACGAGTAGTGCACGTAAACGTTTTGGATTCCAAAAAACACGAGTTCAGGTTTTGGGAATGCTCGCGATTTTCTCGTCAACGGTTTCTCGGATCGCAATTCTGTCGCTTCCATCGCGTTCCTAGCGTCATTTTACGTCGGAAATAGTCACGAGCAGTGCATGTAAACGTTTGTGGAGCCCAAAAAATACGAGATCAGGATTTGGGAATGCTCGCGATTTTCTCATCAACGGTTTCTCGGGTCGCAATTCTGTCGCTTCCAACGCGTTCCTCGCGTCATTTTACATCGGAATTAGTCATGAGAAATGCACAAACACGGTTCTGGAGTTCAAAAAACACGAGATGAGGTTTTGGGAATGCTTGCGATTTTCTCGTCAACGTTTTCTCGGATCGCAATTCTGTAGCTTCCAGCATGGTCCTCGCGTCATTTTACATCCGAATTAGTCATGAGAAATGCACAAACACGGTTCTGGAGTTAAAAAAAACGAGATCAGGGTTTGGGAATGCTCCCGATTTTCTCGTTAACGGATGCTCGGATCGCAATTCTGTCGCTTCCAACGTGTTCCTCGTGTCATTTTACGTAGGAAATAGTCACGAGTAGTGCACGTAAACGTTTCTGGATTCCAAAAAACACGAGTTCAGGTTTTGGGAATGCTCGCGATCTTCTCATCAACGGTTTCTCGGATCGCAATTCTGTCGCTTCCAACGCGTTCCTCGCGTCATTTTACATCGGAATTAGTCTTGAGAAATGCACAAACACGGTTCTGGAGTTCAAAAAACACGAGATGAGGTTTTGGGAATGCTCGCGATTTTCTCGTCAACGGTTTCTCGGATCGCAATTCTGTAGCTTCCAACGTGTTCCTCGTGTCATTTTACGTCAGAAATAGTCACGAGTAGTGCACGTAAACGTTTCTGGATTCCAAAAAACACGAGTTCAGGTTTTGGGAATGCTCGCGATTTTCTCGTCAACGGTTTCCCGGATCGCAATTCTGTCGCTTCCAACGTGTTCCTCGTGTCATTTTACGTCAGAAATAGTCACGAGGAGTTCACGTGAACGTTTATGGAGTCCAAAAAACACGAGTTCAGGTTCTGGGAATGCTCGCGATTTGCTCGTCAACGGTTTCTCGGATCGCAATTCTGTCGCTTCCAACGCGTTCCTCGCGTCATTTTACATCGGAATTAGTCATGAGAAATGCACAAACACGGTTCTGGAATTAAAAAAACACGAGATCAGGATTTGGGAATGCTCGCGATTTTCTCGTCAACGGTTTCTCGGATCGCAATTCTGTCACTTCCAACGTGTTCCTCGCGTCATTTTACGTCGGAAATAGTGACGAGAAATGCACGTAAACGTTTCTGGATTCCAAAAAACACGAGTTCAGGTTTTGGGAATGCTCGCAATTTTCTCGTCAACGGTTTCTCGGATCGCAATTCTGTCGCTTCCATCGCGTTCCTAGCGTCATTTTACGTCGGAAATAGTCACGAGCAGTGCATGTAAACGTTTGTGGAGCCCAAAAAACACGAGATCAGGATTTGGGAATGCTCGCGATTTTCTCGTCAACGTTTTCTCGGATCGCAATTCTGTCGCTTCCAACGTGTTCCTCGTATCATTTTACGTCGGAAATAGTCACGAGTAGTGCACGTAAACGTTTTGGATTCCAAAAAACACGAGTTCAGGTTTTGGGAATGCTCGCGATTTTCTCGTCAACGGTTTCTCGGATCGCAATTCTGTCGCTTCCATCGCGTTCCTAGCGTCATTTTACGTCGGAAATAGTCACGAGCAGTGCATGTAAACGTTTGTGGAGCCCAAAAAACACGAGATCAGGATTTGGGAATGCTCGCGATTTTCTCGTCAACGTTTTCTCGGATCGCAATTCTGTAGCTTCCAACGTGTTCCTCGCGTCATTTTACATCCGAATTAGTCATGAGAAATGCACAAACACGGTTCTGGCGTTCAAAAAACACGAGATGAGGTTTTGGGAATGCTCGCGATCTTCTCATCAACGGTTTCTCGGATCGCAATTCTGTCGCTTCCAACGCGTTCCTCGCGTCATTTTACATCGGAATTAGTCATGAGAAATGCACAAACACGGTTCTGGAGTTCAAAAAACACGAGATGAGGTTTTGGGAATGCTCGCGATTTTCTCGTCAACGTTTTCTCGGATCGCAATTCTGTAGCTTCCAACGTGGTCCTCGCGTCATTTTACATCCGAATTAGTCATGAGAAATGCACAAACACGGTTCTGGAGTTAAAAAAAACGAGATCAGGGTTTGGGAATGCTCCCGATTTTCTCGTTAACGGATGCTCGGATCGCAATTCTGTCGCTTCCAACGTGGTCCTCGCGTCATTTTACATCCGAATTAGTCTTGAGAAATGCACAAACACGTTTCTGGCGTTCAAAAAACACGAGATGAGGTTTTGGGAATGCTCGCGATCTTCTCGTCAACGGTTTCTCGGATCGCAATTCTGTCGCTTCCAACGCGTTCCTCGCGTCATTTTACATCGGAATTAGTCATGAGAAATGCACAAACACGGTTCTGGAGTTAAAAAAACACGAGATGAGATTTTGGGAATGCTCGCGATTTTCTCGTCAACGGTTTCTCGGATCGCAATTCTGTAGCTTCCAACGTGTTCCTCGTGTCATTTTACGTCGGAAATAGTCACAAGTAGTGCACGTAAACGTTTCTGGATTCCAAAAAACACGAGTTCAGGTTTTGGGAATGCTCGCGATTTTCTCGTCAACGGTTTCCCGGATCGCAATTCTGTCGCTTCCATCGCGTTCCTAGCGTCATTTTACGTCGGAAATAGTCACGAGCAGTACACGTAAACGTTTCTGGAGTCCAAAAAACACGAGTTCAGGTTTTGGGAATGCTCGCGATTTTCTCGTCAACGGTTTCCCGGATCGCAATTCTGTCGCTTCCAACGTGTTCCTCGTGTCATTTTACGTCAGAAATAGTCACGAGGAGTTCACGTGAACGTTTGTGGAGTCCAAAAAACACGAGTTCAGGTTCTGGGAATGCTCGCGATTTTCTCGTCAACGGTTTCTCGGATCGCAATTCTGTCTCTTCCAACGTGTTCCTCGTGTCATTTTACGTCGGAAATAGTCACGAGTAGTGCACGTAAACGTTTTGGATTCCAAAAAACACGAGTTCTGGTTTTGGGAATGCTCGCGATTTTCTCGTCAACGGTTTCTCGGATCGCAATTCTGTCGCTTCCATCGCGTTCCTAGCGTGATTTTACGTCGGAAATAGTCACGAACAGTGCATGTAAACGTTTGTGGAGCCCAAAAAACACGAGATCAGGATTTGGGAATGCTCGCGATTTTCTCGTCAACGTTTTCTCGGATCGCAATTCTGTCGCTTCCAACGTGTTCCTCGTGTCATTTTACGTCGGAAATAGTCACGAGTAGTGCACGTAAACGTTTTGGATTCCAAAAAACACGAGTTCAGGTTTTGGGAATGCTCGCGATTTTCTCGTCAACGGTTTCTCGGATCGCAATTCTGTCGCTTCCATCGCGTTCCTAGCGTCATTTTACGTCGGAAATAGTCACGAGCAGTGCATGTAAACGTTTGTGGAGCCCAAAAAATACGAGATCAGGATTTGGGAATGCTCGCGATTTTCTCATCAACGGTTTCTCGGGTCGCAATTCTGTCGCTTCCAACGCGTTCCTCGCGTCATTTTACATCGGAATTAGTCATGAGAAATGCACAAACACGGTTCTGGAGTTCAAAAAACACGAGATGAGGTTTTGGGAATGCTCGCGATTTTCTCGTCAACGTTTTCTCGGATCGCAATTCTGTAGCTTCCAACGTGGTCCTCGCGTCATTTTACATCCGAATTAGTCATGAGAAATGCACAAACACGGTTCTGGAGTTAAAAAAAAACGAGATCAGGGTTTGGGAATGCTCCCGATTTTCTCGTTAACGGATGCTCGGATCGCAATTCTGTCGCTTCCAGCGTGTTCCTCGTGTCATTTTACGTAGGAAATAGTCACGAGTAGTGCACGTAAACGTTTCTGGATTCCAAAAAACACGAGTTCAGGTTTTGGGAATGCTCGCGATCTTCTCATCAACGGTTTCTCGGATCGCAATTCTGTCGCTTCCATCGCGTTCCTAGCGTCATTTTACGTCGGAAATAGTCACGAGCAGTGCACAAACACGGTTCTGGAGTTCAAAAAACACGAGATGAGGTTTTGGGAATGCTCGCGATTTTCTCGTCAACGGTTTCTCGGATCGCAATTCTGTCGCTTCCAACGTGTTCCTCGTGTCATTTTACGTCGGAATTAGTCTTGAGAAACGCACAAACACGTTTCTGGCGTTCAAAAAACACGAGATGAGGTTTTGGGAATGCTCGCGATCTTCTCGTCAACGGTTTCTCGGATCGCAATTCTGTCGCTTCCAACGCGTTCCTCGCGTCATTTTACATCGGAATTAGTCATGAGAAATGCACAAACACGGTTTTGGAGTTCAAAAAACACGAGATGAGATTTTGGGAATGCTCGCGATTTTCTCGTCAACGGTTTCTCGGATCGCAATTCTGTAGCTTCCATCGCGTTCCTAGCGTGATTTTACGTCGGAAATAGTCACGAACAGTGCATGTAAACGTTTGTGGAGCCCAAAAAACACGAGATCAGGATTTGGGAATGCTCGCGATTTTCTCGTCAACGTTTTCTCGGATCGCAATTCTGTCGCTTCCAACGTGTTCCTCGTGTCATTTTACGTCGGAAATAGTCACGAGGAGTGCACGTAAACGTTTTGGATTCCAAAAAACACGAGTTCAGGTTTTGGGAATGCTCGCGATTTTCTCGTCAACGGTTTCTCGGATCGCAATTCTGTCGCTTCCATCGCGTTCCTAGCGTCATTTTACGTCGGAAATAGTCACGAGCAGTGCATGTAAACGTTTGTGGAGCCCAAAAAATACGAGATCAGGATTTGGGAATGCTCGCGATTTTCTCATCAACGGTTTCTCGGGTCGCAATTCTGTCGCTTCCAACGCGTTCCTCGCGTCATTTTACATCGGAATTAGTCATGAGAAATGCACAAACACGGTTCTGGAGTTCAAAAAACACGAGATGAGGTTTTGGGAATGCTCGCGATTTTCTCGTCAACGTTTTCTCGGATCGCAATTCTGTAGCTTCCAACGTGGTCCTCGCGTCATTTTACATCCGAATTAGTCATGAGAAATGCACAAACACGGTTCTGGAGTTAAAAAAAAACGAGATCAGGGTTTGGGAATGCTCCCGATTTTCTCGTTAACGGATGCTCGGATCGCAATTCTGTCGCTTCCAGCGTGTTCCTCGTGTCATTTTACGTAGGAAATAGTCACGAGTAGTGCACGTAAACGTTTCTGGATTCCAAAAAACACGAGTTCAGGTTTTGGGAATGCTCGCGATCTTCTCATCAACGGTTTCTCGGATCGCAATTCTGTCGCTTCCATCGCGTTCCTAGCGTCATTTTACGTCGGAAATAGTCACGAGCAGTGCACAAACACGGTTCTGGAGTTCAAAAAACACGAGATGAGGTTTTGGGAATGCTCGCGATTTTCTCGTCAACGGTTTCTCGGATCGCAATTCTGTCGCTTCCAACGTGTTCCTCGTGTCATTTTACGTCGGAATTAGTCTTGAGAAACGCACAAACACGTTTCTGGCGTTCAAAAAACACGAGATGAGGTTTTGGGAATGCTCGCGATCTTCTCGTCAACGGTTTCTCGGATCGCAATTCTGTCGCTTCCAACGCGTTCCTCGCGTCATTTTACATCGGAATTAGTCATGAGAAATGCACAAACACGGTTTTGGAGTTCAAAAAACACGAGATGAGATTTTGGGAATGCTCGCGATTTTCTCGTCAACGGTTTCTCGGATCGCAATTCTGTAGCTTCCAACGTGTTCCTCGTGTCATTTTACGTCGGAAATAGTCACGAGTAGTGCACGTAAACGTTTCTGGAGTCCAAAAAACACGAGTTCAGGTTTTGGGAATGCTCGCGATTTTCTCGTCAACGATTTCCCGGATCGCAATTCTGTCGCTTCCAACGTGTTCCTCGTGTCATTTTACGTCAGAAATAGTCACGAGGAGTTCACGTGAACGTTTGTGGAGTCCAAAAAACACGAGTTCAGGTTCTGGGAATGCTCGCGATTTTCTCGTCAACGGTTTCTCGGATCGCAATTCTGTCGCTTCCAACGTGTTCCTCGTGTCATTTTACGTCGGAAATAGTCACGAGTAGTGCACGTAAACGTTTTGGATTCCAAAAAACACGAGTTCTGGTTTTGGGAATGCTCGCGATTTTCTCGTCAACGGTTTCTCGGATCGCAATTCTGTCGCTTCCATCGCGTTCCTAGCGTCATTTTACGTCGGAAATAGTCACGAGCAGTGCATGTAAACGTTTGTGGAGCCCAAAAAACACGAGATCAGGATTTGGGAATGCTCGCGATTTTCTCGTCAACGTTTTCTCGGATCGCAATTCTGTCGCTTCCAACGTGTTCCTCGTGTCATTTTACGTCGGAAATAGTCACGAGTAGTGCACGTAAACGTTTTGGATTCCAAAAAACACGAGTTCAGGTTTTGGGAATGCTCGCGATTTTCTCGTCAACGGTTTCTCGGATCGCAATTCTGTCGCTTCCATCGCGTTCCTAGCGTCATTTTACGTCGGAAATAGTCACGAGCAGTGCATGTAAACGTTTGTGGAGCCCAAAAAATACGAGATCAGGATTTGGGAATGCTCGCGATTTTCTCATCAACGGTTTCTCGGGTCGCAATTCTGTCGCTTCCAACGCGTTCCTCGCGTCATTTTAAATCGGAATTAGTCATGAGAAATGCACAAACACGGTTCTGGAGTTCAAAAAACACGAGATGAGGTTTTGGGAATGCTCGCGATTTTCTCGTCAACGTTTTCTCGGATCGCAATTCTGTAGCTTCCAACATGGTCCTCGCGTCATTTTACATCCGAATTAGTCATGAGAAATGCACAAACACGGTTCTGGAGTTAAAAAAAAACGAGATCAGGGTTTGGGAATGCTCCCGATTTTCTCGTTAACGGATGCTCGGATCGCAATTCTGTCGCTTCCAACGTGTTCCTCGCGTCATTTTACGTCGGAAATAGTGACGAGAAATGCACGTAAACGTTTCTGGATTCCAAAAAACACGAGTTCAGGTTTTGGGAATGCTCGCGATTTTCTCGTCAACGATTTCCCGGATCGCAATTCTGTCGCTTCCAACGTGGTCCTCGCGTCATTTTACATCCGAATTAGTCATGAGAAATGCACAAACACGGTTCTGGAGTTAAAAAAAAACGAGATCAGGGTTTGGGAATGCTCCCGATTTTCTCGTTAACGGATGCTCGGATCGCAATTCTGTCGCTTCCAGCGTGTTCCTCGTGTCATTTTACGTAGGAAATAGTCACGAGTAGTGCACGTAAACGTTTCTGGATTCCAAAAAACACGAGTTCAGGTTTTGGGAATGCTCGCGATCTTCTCATCAACGGTTTCTCGGATCGCAATTCTGTCGCTTCCATCGCGTTCCTAGCGTCATTTTACGTCGGAAATAGTCACGAGCAGTGCACAAACACGGTTCTGGAGTTCAAAAAACACGAGATGAGGTTTTGGGAATGCTCGCGATTTTCTCGTCAACGGTTTCTCGGATCGCAATTCTGTCGCTTCCAACGTGTTCCTCGTGTCATTTTACGTCGGAATTAGTCTTGAGAAACGCACAAACACGTTTCTGGCGTTCAAAAAACACGAGATGAGGTTTTGGGAATGCTCGCGATCTTCTCGTCAACGGTTTCTCGGATCGCAATTCTGTCGCTTCCAACGCGTTCCTCGCGTCATTTTACATCGGAATTAGTCATGAGAAATGCACAAACACGGTTTTGGAGTTCAAAAAACACGAGATGAGATTTTGGGAATGCTCGCGATTTTCTCGTCAACGGTTTCTCGGATCGCAATTCTGTAGCTTCCAACGTGTTCCTCGTGTCATTTTACGTCGGAAATAGTCACGAGTAGTGCACGTAAACGTTTCTGGAGTCCAAAAAACACGAGTTCAGGTTTTGGGAATGCTCGCGATTTTCTCGTCAACGATTTCCCGGATCGCAATTCTGTCGCTTCCAACGTGTTCCTCGTGTCATTTTACGTCAGAAATAGTCACGAGGAGTTCACGTGAACGTTTGTGGAGTCCAAAAAACACGAGTTCAGGTTCTGGGAATGCTCGCGATTTTCTCGTCAACGGTTTCTCGGATCGCAATTCTGTCGCTTCCAACGTGTTCCTCGTGTCATTTTACGTCGGAAATAGTCACGAGTAGTGCACGTAAACGTTTTGGATTCCAAAAAACACGAGTTCTGGTTTTGGGAATGCTCGCGATTTTCTCGTCAACGGTTTCTCGGATCGCAATTCTGTCGCTTCCATCGCGTTCCTAGCGTCATTTTACGTCGGAAATAGTCACGAGCAGTGCATGTAAACGTTTGTGGAGCCCAAAAAACACGAGATCAGGATTTGGGAATGCTCGCGATTTTCTCGTCAACGTTTTCTCGGATCGCAATTCTGTCGCTTCCAACGTGTTCCTCGTGTCATTTTACGTCGGAAATAGTCACGAGTAGTGCACGTAAACGTTTTGGATTCCAAAAAACACGAGTTCAGGTTTTGGGAATGCTCGCGATTTTCTCGTCAACGGTTTCTCGGATCGCAATTCTGTCGCTTCCATCGCGTTCCTAGCGTCATTTTACGTCGGAAATAGTCACGAGCAGTGCATGTAAACGTTTGTGGAGCCCAAAAAATACGAGATCAGGATTTGGGAATGCTCGCGATTTTCTCATCAACGGTTTCTCGGGTCGCAATTCTGTCGCTTCCAACGCGTTCCTCGCGTCATTTTACATCGGAATTAGTCATGAGAAATGCACAAACACGGTTCTGGAGTTCAAAAAACACGAGATGAGGTTTTGGGAATGCTCGCGATTTTCTCGTCAACGTTTTCTCGGATCGCAATTCTGTAGCTTCCAACATGGTCCTCGCGTCATTTTACATCCGAATTAGTCATGAGAAATGCACAAACACGGTTCTGGAGTTAAAAAAAAACGAGATCAGGGTTTGGGAATGCTCCCGATTTTCTCGTTAACGGATGCTCGGATCGCAATTCTGTCGCTTCCAACGTGTTCCTCGCGTCATTTTACGTCGGAAATAGTGACGAGAAATGCACGTAAACGTTTCTGGATTCCAAAAAACACGAGTTCAGGTTTTGGGAATGCTCGCGATTTTCTCGTCAACGATTTCCCGGATCGCAATTCTGTCGCTTCCAACGTGTTCCTCGTGTCATTTTACGTCAGAAATAGTCACGAGGAGTTCACGTGAACGTTTGTGGAGTCCAAAAAACACGAGTTCAGGTTCTGGGAATGCTCGCGATTTTCTCGTCAACGGTTTCTCGGATCGCAATTCTGTCGCTTCCAACGTGTTCCTCGTGTCATTTTACGTCGGAAATAGTCACGAGCAGTGCATGTAAACGTTTGTGGAGCCCAAAAAATACGAGATCAGGATTTGGGAATGCTCGCGATTTTCTCATCAACGGTTTCTCGGGTCGCAATTCTGTCGCTTCCAACGCGTTCCTCGCGTCATTTTACATCGGAATTAGTCATGAGAAATGCACAAACACGGTTCTGGAGTTCAAAAAACACGAGATGAGGTTTTGGGAATGCTCGCGATTTTCTCGTCAACGTTTTCTCGGATCGCAATTCTGTAGCTTCCAACATGGTCCTCGCGTCATTTTACATCCGAATTAGTCATGAGAAATGCACAAACACGGTTCTGGAGTTAAAAAAAAACGAGATCAGGGTTTGGGAATGCTCCCGATTTTCTCGTTAACGGATGCTCGGATCGCAATTCTGTCGCTTCCAACGTGTTCCTCGTGTCATTTTACGTAGGAAATAGTCACGAGTAGTGCACGTAAACGTTTCTGGATTCCAAAAAACACGAGTTCAGGTTTTGGGAATGCTCGCGATCTTCTCATCAACGGTTTCTCGGATCGCAATTCTGTCGCTTCCAACGCGTTCCTCGCGTCATTTTACATCGGAATTAGTCTTGAGAAATGCACAAACACGGTTCTGGAGTTCAAAAAACACGAGATGAGGTTTTGGGAATGCTCGCGATTTTCTCGTCAACGGTTTCTCGGATCGCAATTCTGTAGCTTCCAACGTGTTCCTCGTGTCATTTTACGTCAGAAATAGTCACGAGTAGTGCACGTAAACATTTCTGGATTCCAAAAAACACGAGTTCAGGTTTTGGGAATGCTCGCGATTTTCTCGTCAACGGTTTCCCGGATCGCAATTCTGTCGCTTCCAACGTGTTCCTCGTGTCATTTTACGTCAGAAATAGTCACGAGGAGTTCACGTGAACGTTTATGGAGTCCAAAAAATACGAGATCAGGATTTGGGAATGCTCGCGATTTTCTCATCAACGGTTTCTCGGGTCGCAATTCTGTCGCTTCCAACGCGTTCCTCGCGTCATTTTACATCGGAATTAGTCATGAGAAATGCACAAACACGGTTCTGGAGTTCAAAAAACACGAGATGAGGTTTTGGGAATGCTCGCGATTTTCTCGTCAACGTTTTCTCGGATCGCAATTCTGTAGCTTCCAACATGGTCCTCGCGTCATTTTACATCCGAATTAGTCATGAGAAATGCACAAACACGGTTCTGGAGTTAAAAAAAAACGAGATCAGGGTTTGGGAATGCTCCCGATTTTCTCGTTAACGGATGCTCGGATCGCAATTCTGTCGCTTCCAACGTGTTCCTCGCGTCATTTTACGTCGGAAATAGTGACGAGAAATGCACGTAAACGTTTCTGGATTCCAAAAAACACGAGTTCAGGTTTTGGGAATGCTCGCGATCTTCTCATCAACGGTTTCTCGGATCGCAATTCTGTCGCTTCCAACGCGTTCCTCGCGTCATTTTACATCGGAATTAGTCTTGAGAAATGCACAAACACGGTTCTGGAGTTCAAAAAACACGAGATGAGGTTTTGGGAATGCTCGCGATTTTCTCGTCAACGGTTTCTCGGATCGCAATTCTGTAGCTTCCAACGTGTTCCTCGTGTCATTTTACGTCAGAAATAGTCACGAGTAGTGCACGTAAACGTTTCTGGATTCCAAAAAACACGAGTTCAGGTTTTGGGAATGCTCGCGATTTTCTCGTCAACGATTTCCCGGATCGCAATTCTGTCGCTTCCAACGTGTTCCTCGTGTCATTTTACGTCAGAAATAGTCACGAGGAGTTCACGTGAACGTTTGTGGAGTCCAAAAAACACGAGTTCAGGTTCTGGGAATGCTCGCGATTTTCTCGTCAACGGTTTCTCGGATCGCAATTCTGTCGCTTCCAACGTGTTCCTCGTGTCATTTTACGTCGGAAATAGTCACGAGCAGTGCATGTAAACGTTTGTGGAGCCCAAAAAATACGAGATCAGGATTTGGGAATGCTCGCGATTTTCTCATCAACGGTTTCTCGGGTCGCAATTCTGTCGCTTCCAACGCGTTCCTCGCGTCATTTTACATCGGAATTAGTCTTGAGAAATGCACAAACACGGTTCTGGAGTTCAAAAAACACGAGATGAGGTTTTGGGAATGCTCGCGATTTTCTCGTCAACGTTTTCTCGGATCGCAATTCTGTAGCTTCCAACATGGTCCTCGCGTCATTTTACATCCGAATTAGTCATGAGAAATGCACAAACACGGTTCTGGAGTTAAAAAAAAACGAAATCAGGGTTTGGGAATGCTCCCGATTTTCTCGTTAACGGATGCTCGGATCGCAATTCTGTCGCTTCCAACGTGTTCCTCGTGTCATTTTACGTAGGAAATAGTCACGAGTAGTGCACGTAAACGTTTCTGGATTCCAAAAAACACGAGTTCAGGTTTTGGGAATGCTCGCGATCTTCTCATCAACGGTTTCTCGGATCGCAATTCTGTCGCTTCCAACGTGTTCCTCGTGTCATTTTACGTAGGAAATAGTCACGAGTAGTGCACGTAAACGTTTCTGGATTCCAAAAAACACGAGTTCAGGTTTTGGGAATGCTCGCGATCTTCTCATCAACGGTTTCTCGGATCGCAATTCTGTCGCTTCCATCGCGTTCCTCGTGTCATTTTACGTCAGAAATAGTCACGAGGAGTTCACGTGAACGTTTATGGAGTCCAAAAAATACGAGATCAGGATTTGGGAATGCTCGCGATTTTCTCATCAACGGTTTCTCGGGTCGCAATTCTGTCGCTTCCAACGCGTTCCTCGCGTCATTTTACATCGGAATTAGTCATGAGAAATGCACAAACACGGTTCTGGAGTTCAAAAAACACGAGATGAGGTTTTGGGAATGCTCGCGATTTTCTCGTCAACGTTTTCTCGGATCGCAATTCTGTAGCTTCCAACATGGTCCTCGCGTCATTTTACATCCGAATTAGTCATGAGAAATGCACAAACACGGTTCTGGAGTTAAAAAAAAACGAGATCAGGGTTTGGGAATGCTCCCGATTTTCTCGTTAACGGATGCTCGGATCGCAATTCTGTCGCTTCCAACGTGTTCCTCGCGTCATTTTACGTCGGAAATAGTGACGAGAAATGCACGTAAACGTTTCTGGATTCCAAAAAACACGAGTTCAGGTTTTGGGAATGCTCGCGATCTTCTCATCAACGGTTTCTCGGATCGCAATTCTGTCGCTTCCAACGCGTTCCTCGCGTCATTTTACATCGGAATTAGTCTTGAGAAATGCACAAACACGGTTCTGGAGTTCAAAAAACACGAGATGAGGTTTTGGGAATGCTCGCGATTTTCTCGTCAACGGTTTCTCGGATCGCAATTCTGTAGCTTCCAACGTGTTCCTCGTGTCATTTTACGTCAGAAATAGTCACGAGTAGTGCACGTAAACGTTTCTGGATTCCAAAAAACACGAGTTCAGGTTTTGGGAATGCTCGCGATTTTCTCGTCAACGATTTCCCGGATCGCAATTCTGTCGCTTCCAACGTGTTCCTCGTGTCATTTTACGTCAGAAATAGTCACGAGGAGTTCACGTGAACGTTTGTGGAGTCCAAAAAACACGAGTTCAGGTTCTGGGAATGCTCGCGATTTTCTCGTCAACGGTTTCTCGGATCGCAATTCTGTCGCTTCCAACGTGTTCCTCGTGTCATTTTACGTCGGAAATAGTCACGAGCAGTGCATGTAAACGTTTGTGGAGCCCAAAAAATACGAGATCAGGATTTGGGAATGCTCGCGATTTTCTCATCAACGGTTTCTCGGGTCGCAATTCTGTCGCTTCCAACGCGTTCCTCGCGTCATTTTACATCGGAATTAGTCTTGAGAAATGCACAAACACGGTTCTGGAGTTCAAAAAACACGAGATGAGGTTTTGGGAATGCTCGCGATTTTCTCGTCAACGTTTTCTCGGATCGCAATTCTGTAGCTTCCAACATGGTCCTCGCGTCATTTTACATCCGAATTAGTCATGAGAAATGCACAAACACGGTTCTGGAGTTAAAAAAAAACGAGATCAGGGTTTGGGAATGCTCCCGATTTTCTCGTTAACGGATGCTCGGATCGCAATTCTGTCGCTTCCAACGTGTTCCTCGTGTCATTTTACGTAGGAAATAGTCACGAGTAGTGCACGTAAACGTTTCTGGATTCCAAAAAACACGAGTTCAGGTTTTGGGAATGCTCGCGATCTTCTCATCAACGGTTTCTCGGATCGCAATTCTGTCGCTTCCATCGCGTTCCTAGCGTCATTTTACGTCGGAAATAGTCACGAGCAGTGCACAAACACGGTTCTGGAGTTCAAAAAACACGAGATGAGGTTTTGGGAATGCTCGCGATTTTCTCGTCAACGGTTTCTCGGATCGCAATTCTGTCGCTTCCAACGTGTTCCTCGTGTCATTTTACGTCGGAATTAGTCTTGAGAAATGCACAAACACGTTTCTGGCGTTCAAAAAACACGAGATGAGGTTTTGGGAATGCTCGCGATCTTCTCGTCAACGGTTTCTCGGATCGCAATTCTGTCGCTTCCAACGCGTTCCTCGCGTCATTTTACATCGGAATTAGTCATGAGAAATGCACAAACACGGTTTTGGAGTTCAAAAAACACGAGATGAGATTTTGGGAATGCTCGCGATTTTCTCGTCAACGGTTTCTCGGATCGCAATTCTGTAGCTTCAAACGTGTTCCTCGTGTCATTTTACGTCGGAAATAGTCACGAGTAGTGCACGTAAACGTTTCTGGATTCCAAAAAACACGAGTTCAGGTTTTGGGAATGCTCGCGATTTTCTCGTCAACGGTTTCCCGGATCGCAATTCTGTCGCTTCCATCGCGTTCCTAGCGTCATTTTACGTCGGAAATAGTCACGAGCAGTACACGTAAACGTTTCTGGAGTCCAAAAAACACGAGTTCAGGTTTTGGGAATGCTCGCGATTTTCTCGTCAACGATTTCCCGGATCGCAATTCTGTCGCTTCCAACGTGTTCCTCGTGTCATTTTACGTCAGAAATAGTCACGAGGAGTTCACGTGAACGTTTGTGGAGTCCAAAAAACACGAGTTCAGGTTCTGGGAATGCTCGCGATTTTCTCGTCAACGGTTTCTCGGATCGCAATTCTGTCGCTTCCAACGTGTTCCTCGTGTCATTTTACGTCGGAAATAGTCACGAGTAGTGCACGTAAACGTTTTGGATTCCAAAAAACACGAGTTCTGGTTTTGGGAATGCTCGCGATTTTCTCGTCAACGGTTTCTCGGATCGCAATTCTGTCGCTTCCATCGCGTTCCTAGCGTCATTTTACGTCGGAAATAGTCACGAGCAGTGCATGTAAACGTTTGTGGAGCCCAAAAAACACGAGATCAGGATTTGGGAATGCTCGCGATTTTCTCGTCAACGTTTTCTCGGATCGCAATTCTGTCGCTTCCAACGTGTTCCTCGTGTCATTTTACGTCGGAAATAGTCACGAGTAGTGCACGTAAACGTTTTGGATTCCAAAAAACACGAGTTCAGGTTTTGGGAATGCTCGCGATTTTCTCGTCAACGGTTTCTCGGATCGCAATTCTGTCGCTTCCATCGCGTTCCTAGCGTCATTTTACGTCGGAAATAGTCACGAGCAGTGCATGTAAACGTTTGTGGAGCCCAAAAAATACGAGATCAGGATTTGGGAATGCTCGCGATTTTCTCATCAACGGTTTCTCGGGTCGCAATTCTGTCGCTTCCAACGCGTTCCTCGCGTCATTTTACATCGGAATTAGTCATGAGAAATGCACAAACACGGTTCTGGAGTTCAAAAAACACGAGATGAGGTTTTGGGAATGCTCGCGATTTTCTCGTCAACGTTTTCTCGGATCGCAATTCTGTAGCTTCCAACATGGTCCTCGCGTCATTTTACATCCGAATTAGTCATGAGAAATGCACAAACACGGTTCTGGAGTTAAAAAAAAACGAGATCAGGGTTTGGGAATGCTCCCGATTTTCTCGTTAACGGATGCTCGGATCGCAATTCTGTCGCTTCCAACGTGTTCCTCGTGTCATTTTACGTAGGAAATAGTCACGAGTAGTGCACGTAAACGTTTCTGGATTCCAAAAAACACGAGTTCAGGTTTTGGGAATGCTCGCGATCTTCTCATCAACGGTTTCTCGGATCGCAATTCTGTCGCTTCCAACGCGTTCCTCGCGTCATTTTACATCGGAATTAGTCTTGAGAAATGCACAAACACGGTTCTGGAGTTCAAAAAACACGAGTTCAGGTTTTGGGAATGCTCGCAATTTTCTCGTCAACGGTTTCTCGGATCGCAATTCTGTCGCTTCCATCGCGTTCCTAGCGTCATTTTACGTCGGAAATAGTCACGAGCAGTGCATGTAAACGTTTGTGGAGCCCAAAAAACACGAGATCAGGATTTGGGAATGCTCGCGATTTTCTCGTCAACGTTTTCTCGGATCGCAATTCTGTCGCTTCCAACGTGTTCCTCGTATCATTTTACGTCGGAAATAGTCACGAGTAGTGCACGTAAACGTTTTGGATTCCAAAAAACACGAGTTCAGGTTTTGGGAATGCTCGCGATTTTCTCGTCAACGGTTTCTCGGATCGCAATTCTGTCGCTTCCATCGCGTTCCTAGCGTCATTTTACGTCGGAAATAGTCACGAGCAGTGCATGTAAACGTTTGTGGAGCCCAAAAAACACGAGATCAGGATTTGGGAATGCTCGCGATTTTCTCGTCAACGTTTTCTCGGATCGCAATTCTGTAGCTTCCAACGTGTTCCTCGCGTCATTTTACATCCGAATTAGTCATGAGAAATGCACAAACACGGTTCTGGCGTTCAAAAAACACGAGATGAGGTTTTGGGAATGCTCGCGATCTTCTCATCAACGGTTTCTCGGATCGCAATTCTGTCGCTTCCAACGCGTTCCTCGCGTCATTTTACATCGGAATTAGTCATGAGAAATGCACAAACACGGTTCTGGAGTTCAAAAAACACGAGATGAGGTTTTGGGAATGCTCGCGATTTTCTCGTCAACGTTTTCTCGGATCGCAATTCTGTAGCTTCCAACGTGGTCCTCGCGTCATTTTACATCCGAATTAGTCATGAGAAATGCACAAACACGGTTCTGGAGTTAAAAAAAACGAGATCAGGGTTTGGGAATGCTCCCGATTTTCTCGTTAACGGATGCTCGGATCGCAATTCTGTCGCTTCCAACGTGGTCCTCGCGTCATTTTACATCCGAATTAGTCTTGAGAAATGCACAAACACGTTTCTGGCGTTCAAAAAACACGAGATGAGGTTTTGGGAATGCTCGCGATCTTCTCGTCAACGGTTTCTCGGATCGCAATTCTGTCGCTTCCAACGCGTTCCTCGCGTCATTTTACATCGGAATTAGTCATGAGAAATGCACAAACACGGTTCTGGAGTTAAAAAAACACGAGATGAGATTTTGGGAATGCTCGCGATTTTCTCGTCAACGGTTTCTCGGATCGCAATTCTGTAGCTTCCAACGTGTTCCTCGTGTCATTTTACGTCGGAAATAGTCACAAGTAGTGCACGTAAACGTTTCTGGATTCCAAAAAACACGAGTTCAGGTTTTGGGAATGCTCGCGATTTTCTCGTCAACGGTTTCCCGGATCGCAATTCTGTCGCTTCCATCGCGTTCCTAGCGTCATTTTACGTCGGAAATAGTCACGAGCAGTACACGTAAACGTTTCTGGAGTCCAAAAAACACGAGTTCAGGTTTTGGGAATGCTCGCGATTTTCTCGTCAACGGTTTCCCGGATCGCAATTCTGTCGCTTCCAACGTGTTCCTCGTGTCATTTTACGTCAGAAATAGTCACGAGGAGTTCACGTGAACGTTTGTGGAGTCCAAAAAACACGAGTTCAGGTTCTGGGAATGCTCGCGATTTTCTCGTCAACGGTTTCTCGGATCGCAATTCTGTCTCTTCCAACGTGTTCCTCGTGTCATTTTACGTCGGAAATAGTCACGAGTAGTGCACGTAAACGTTTTGGATTCCAAAAAACACGAGTTCTGGTTTTGGGAATGCTCGCGATTTTCTCGTCAACGGTTTCTCGGATCGCAATTCTGTCGCTTCCATCGCGTTCCTAGCGTGATTTTACGTCGGAAATAGTCACGAACAGTGCATGTAAACGTTTGTGGAGCCCAAAAAACACGAGATCAGGATTTGGGAATGCTCGCGATTTTCTCGTCAACGTTTTCTCGGATCGCAATTCTGTCGCTTCCAACGTGTTCCTCGTGTCATTTTACGTCGGAAATAGTCACGAGTAGTGCACGTAAACGTTTTGGATTCCAAAAAACACGAGTTCAGGTTTTGGGAATGCTCGCGATTTTCTCGTCAACGGTTTCTCGGATCGCAATTCTGTCGCTTCCATCGCGTTCCTAGCGTCATTTTACGTCGGAAATAGTCACGAGCAGTGCATGTAAACGTTTGTGGAGCCCAAAAAATACGAGATCAGGATTTGGGAATGCTCGCGATTTTCTCATCAACGGTTTCTCGGGTCGCAATTCTGTCGCTTCCAACGCGTTCCTCGCGTCATTTTACATCGGAATTAGTCATGAGAAATGCACAAACACGGTTCTGGAGTTCAAAAAACACGAGATGAGGTTTTGGGAATGCTCGCGATTTTCTCGTCAACGTTTTCTCGGATCGCAATTCTGTAGCTTCCAACGTGGTCCTCGCGTCATTTTACATCCGAATTAGTCATGAGAAATGCACAAACACGGTTCTGGAGTTAAAAAAAAACGAGATCAGGGTTTGGGAATGCTCCCGATTTTCTCGTTAACGGATGCTCGGATCGCAATTCTGTCGCTTCCAGCGTGTTCCTCGTGTCATTTTACGTAGGAAATAGTCACGAGTAGTGCACGTAAACGTTTCTGGATTCCAAAAAACACGAGTTCAGGTTTTGGGAATGCTCGCGATCTTCTCATCAACGGTTTCTCGGATCGCAATTCTGTCGCTTCCATCGCGTTCCTAGCGTCATTTTACGTCGGAAATAGTCACGAGCAGTGCACAAACACGGTTCTGGAGTTCAAAAAACACGAGATGAGGTTTTGGGAATGCTCGCGATTTTCTCGTCAACGGTTTCTCGGATCGCAATTCTGTCGCTTCCAACGTGTTCCTCGTGTCATTTTACGTCGGAATTAGTCTTGAGAAACGCACAAACACGTTTCTGGCGTTCAAAAAACACGAGATGAGGTTTTGGGAATGCTCGCGATCTTCTCGTCAACGGTTTCTCGGATCGCAATTCTGTCGCTTCCAACGCGTTCCTCGCGTCATTTTACATCGGAATTAGTCATGAGAAATGCACAAACACGGTTTTGGAGTTCAAAAAACACGAGATGAGATTTTGGGAATGCTCGCGATTTTCTCGTCAACGGTTTCTCGGATCGCAATTCTGTAGCTTCCAACGTGTTCCTCGTGTCATTTTACGTCGGAAATAGTCACGAGTAGTGCACGTAAACGTTTCTGGAGTCCAAAAAACACGAGTTCAGGTTTTGGGAATGCTCGCGATTTTCTCGTCAACGATTTCCCGGATCGCAATTCTGTCGCTTCCAACGTGTTCCTCGTGTCATTTTACGTCAGAAATAGTCACGAGGAGTTCACGTGAACGTTTGTGGAGTCCAAAAAACACGAGTTCAGGTTCTGGGAATGCTCGCGATTTTCTCGTCAACGGTTTCTCGGATCGCAATTCTGTCGCTTCCAACGTGTTCCTCGTGTCATTTTACGTCGGAAATAGTCACGAGTAGTGCACGTAAACGTTTTGGATTCCAAAAAACACGAGTTCTGGTTTTGGGAATGCTCGCGATTTTCTCGTCAACGGTTTCTCGGATCGCAATTCTGTCGCTTCCATCGCGTTCCTAGCGTCATTTTACGTCGGAAATAGTCACGAGCAGTGCATGTAAACGTTTGTGGAGCCCAAAAAACACGAGATCAGGATTTGGGAATGCTCGCGATTTTCTCGTCAACGTTTTCTCGGATCGCAATTCTGTCGCTTCCAACGTGTTCCTCGTGTCATTTTACGTCGGAAATAGTCACGAGTAGTGCACGTAAACGTTTTGGATTCCAAAAAACACGAGTTCAGGTTTTGGGAATGCTCGCGATTTTCTCGTCAACGGTTTCTCGGATCGCAATTCTGTCGCTTCCATCGCGTTCCTAGCGTCATTTTACGTCGGAAATAGTCACGAGCAGTGCATGTAAACGTTTGTGGAGCCCAAAAAATACGAGATCAGGATTTGGGAATGCTCGCGATTTTCTCATCAACGGTTTCTCGGGTCGCAATTCTGTCGCTTCCAACGCGTTCCTCGCGTCATTTTAAATCGGAATTAGTCATGAGAAATGCACAAACACGGTTCTGGAGTTCAAAAAACACGAGATGAGGTTTTGGGAATGCTCGCGATTTTCTCGTCAACGTTTTCTCGGATCGCAATTCTGTAGCTTCCAACATGGTCCTCGCGTCATTTTACATCCGAATTAGTCATGAGAAATGCACAAACACGGTTCTGGAGTTAAAAAAAAACGAGATCAGGGTTTGGGAATGCTCCCGATTTTCTCGTTAACGGATGCTCGGATCGCAATTCTGTCGCTTCCAACGTGTTCCTCGCGTCATTTTACGTCGGAAATAGTGACGAGAAATGCACGTAAACGTTTCTGGATTCCAAAAAACACGAGTTCAGGTTTTGGGAATGCTCGCGATTTTCTCGTCAACGATTTCCCGGATCGCAATTCTGTCGCTTCCAACGTGGTCCTCGCGTCATTTTACATCCGAATTAGTCATGAGAAATGCACAAACACGGTTCTGGAGTTAAAAAAAAACGAGATCAGGGTTTGGGAATGCTCCCGATTTTCTCGTTAACGGATGCTCGGATCGCAATTCTGTCGCTTCCAGCGTGTTCCTCGTGTCATTTTACGTAGGAAATAGTCACGAGTAGTGCACGTAAACGTTTCTGGATTCCAAAAAACACGAGTTCAGGTTTTGGGAATGCTCGCGATCTTCTCATCAACGGTTTCTCGGATCGCAATTCTGTCGCTTCCATCGCGTTCCTAGCGTCATTTTACGTCGGAAATAGTCACGAGCAGTGCACAAACACGGTTCTGGAGTTCAAAAAACACGAGATGAGGTTTTGGGAATGCTCGCGATTTTCTCGTCAACGGTTTCTCGGATCGCAATTCTGTCGCTTCCAACGTGTTCCTCGTGTCATTTTACGTCGGAATTAGTCTTGAGAAACGCACAAACACGTTTCTGGCGTTCAAAAAACACGAGATGAGGTTTTGGGAATGCTCGCGATCTTCTCGTCAACGGTTTCTCGGATCGCAATTCTGTCGCTTCCAACGCGTTCCTCGCGTCATTTTACATCGGAATTAGTCATGAGAAATGCACAAACACGGTTTTGGAGTTCAAAAAACACGAGATGAGATTTTGGGAATGCTCGCGATTTTCTCGTCAACGGTTTCTCGGATCGCAATTCTGTAGCTTCCAACGTGTTCCTCGTGTCATTTTACGTCGGAAATAGTCACGAGTAGTGCACGTAAACGTTTCTGGAGTCCAAAAAACACGAGTTCAGGTTTTGGGAATGCTCGCGATTTTCTCGTCAACGATTTCCCGGATCGCAATTCTGTCGCTTCCAACGTGTTCCTCGTGTCATTTTACGTCAGAAATAGTCACGAGGAGTTCACGTGAACGTTTGTGGAGTCCAAAAAACACGAGTTCAGGTTCTGGGAATGCTCGCGATTTTCTCGTCAACGGTTTCTCGGATCGCAATTCTGTCGCTTCCAACGTGTTCCTCGTGTCATTTTACGTCGGAAATAGTCACGAGTAGTGCACGTAAACGTTTTGGATTCCAAAAAACACGAGTTCTGGTTTTGGGAATGCTCGCGATTTTCTCGTCAACGGTTTCTCGGATCGCAATTCTGTCGCTTCCATCGCGTTCCTAGCGTCATTTTACGTCGGAAATAGTCACGAGCAGTGCATGTAAACGTTTGTGGAGCCCAAAAAACACGAGATCAGGATTTGGGAATGCTCGCGATTTTCTCGTCAACGTTTTCTCGGATCGCAATTCTGTCGCTTCCAACGTGTTCCTCGTGTCATTTTACGTCGGAAATAGTCACGAGTAGTGCACGTAAACGTTTTGGATTCCAAAAAACACGAGTTCAGGTTTTGGGAATGCTCGCGATTTTCTCGTCAACGGTTTCTCGGATCGCAATTCTGTCGCTTCCATCGCGTTCCTAGCGTCATTTTACGTCGGAAATAGTCACGAGCAGTGCATGTAAACGTTTGTGGAGCCCAAAAAATACGAGATCAGGATTTGGGAATGCTCGCGATTTTCTCATCAACGGTTTCTCGGGTCGCAATTCTGTCGCTTCCAACGCGTTCCTCGCGTCATTTTACATCGGAATTAGTCATGAGAAATGCACAAACACGGTTCTGGAGTTCAAAAAACACGAGATGAGGTTTTGGGAATGCTCGCGATTTTCTCGTCAACGTTTTCTCGGATCGCAATTCTGTAGCTTCCAACATGGTCCTCGCGTCATTTTACATCCGAATTAGTCATGAGAAATGCACAAACACGGTTCTGGAGTTAAAAAAAAACGAGATCAGGGTTTGGGAATGCTCCCGATTTTCTCGTTAACGGATGCTCGGATCGCAATTCTGTCGCTTCCAACGTGTTCCTCGCGTCATTTTACGTCGGAAATAGTGACGAGAAATGCACGTAAACGTTTCTGGATTCCAAAAAACACGAGTTCAGGTTTTGGGAATGCTCGCGATTTTCTCGTCAACGATTTCCCGGATCGCAATTCTGTCGCTTCCAACGTGTTCCTCGTGTCATTTTACGTCAGAAATAGTCACGAGGAGTTCACGTGAACGTTTGTGGAGTCCAAAAAACACGAGTTCAGGTTCTGGGAATGCTCGCGATTTTCTCGTCAACGGTTTCTCGGATCGCAATTCTGTCGCTTCCAACGTGTTCCTCGTGTCATTTTACGTCGGAAATAGTCACGAGCAGTGCATGTAAACGTTTGTGGAGCCCAAAAAATACGAGATCAGGATTTGGGAATGCTCGCGATTTTCTCATCAACGGTTTCTCGGGTCGCAATTCTGTCGCTTCCAACGCGTTCCTCGCGTCATTTTACATCGGAATTAGTCATGAGAAATGCACAAACACGGTTCTGGAGTTCAAAAAACACGAGATGAGGTTTTGGGAATGCTCGCGATTTTCTCGTCAACGTTTTCTCGGATCGCAATTCTGTAGCTTCCAACATGGTCCTCGCGTCATTTTACATCCGAATTAGTCATGAGAAATGCACAAACACGGTTCTGGAGTTAAAAAAAAACGAGATCAGGGTTTGGGAATGCTCCCGATTTTCTCGTTAACGGATGCTCGGATCGCAATTCTGTCGCTTCCAACGTGTTCCTCGTGTCATTTTACGTAGGAAATAGTCACGAGTAGTGCACGTAAACGTTTCTGGATTCCAAAAAACACGAGTTCAGGTTTTGGGAATGCTCGCGATCTTCTCATCAACGGTTTCTCGGATCGCAATTCTGTCGCTTCCAACGCGTTCCTCGCGTCATTTTACATCGGAATTAGTCTTGAGAAATGCACAAACACGGTTCTGGAGTTCAAAAAACACGAGATGAGGTTTTGGGAATGCTCGCGATTTTCTCGTCAACGGTTTCTCGGATCGCAATTCTGTAGCTTCCAACGTGTTCCTCGTGTCATTTTACGTCAGAAATAGTCACGAGTAGTGCACGTAAACATTTCTGGATTCCAAAAAACACGAGTTCAGGTTTTGGGAATGCTCGCGATTTTCTCGTCAACGGTTTCCCGGATCGCAATTCTGTCGCTTCCAACGTGTTCCTCGTGTCATTTTACGTCAGAAATAGTCACGAGGAGTTCACGTGAACGTTTATGGAGTCCAAAAAATACGAGATCAGGATTTGGGAATGCTCGCGATTTTCTCATCAACGGTTTCTCGGGTCGCAATTCTGTCGCTTCCAACGCGTTCCTCGCGTCATTTTACATCGGAATTAGTCATGAGAAATGCACAAACACGGTTCTGGAGTTCAAAAAACACGAGATGAGGTTTTGGGAATGCTCGCGATTTTCTCGTCAACGTTTTCTCGGATCGCAATTCTGTAGCTTCCAACATGGTCCTCGCGTCATTTTACATCCGAATTAGTCATGAGAAATGCACAAACACGGTTCTGGAGTTAAAAAAAAACGAGATCAGGGTTTGGGAATGCTCCCGATTTTCTCGTTAACGGATGCTCGGATCGCAATTCTGTCGCTTCCAACGTGTTCCTCGCGTCATTTTACGTCGGAAATAGTGACGAGAAATGCACGTAAACGTTTCTGGATTCCAAAAAACACGAGTTCAGGTTTTGGGAATGCTCGCGATCTTCTCATCAACGGTTTCTCGGATCGCAATTCTGTCGCTTCCAACGCGTTCCTCGCGTCATTTTACATCGGAATTAGTCTTGAGAAATGCACAAACACGGTTCTGGAGTTCAAAAAACACGAGATGAGGTTTTGGGAATGCTCGCGATTTTCTCGTCAACGGTTTCTCGGATCGCAATTCTGTAGCTTCCAACGTGTTCCTCGTGTCATTTTACGTCAGAAATAGTCACGAGTAGTGCACGTAAACGTTTCTGGATTCCAAAAAACACGAGTTCAGGTTTTGGGAATGCTCGCGATTTTCTCGTCAACGATTTCCCGGATCGCAATTCTGTCGCTTCCAACGTGTTCCTCGTGTCATTTTACGTCAGAAATAGTCACGAGGAGTTCACGTGAACGTTTGTGGAGTCCAAAAAACACGAGTTCAGGTTCTGGGAATGCTCGCGATTTTCTCGTCAACGGTTTCTCGGATCGCAATTCTGTCGCTTCCAACGTGTTCCTCGTGTCATTTTACGTCGGAAATAGTCACGAGCAGTGCATGTAAACGTTTGTGGAGCCCAAAAAATACGAGATCAGGATTTGGGAATGCTCGCGATTTTCTCATCAACGGTTTCTCGGGTCGCAATTCTGTCGCTTCCAACGCGTTCCTCGCGTCATTTTACATCGGAATTAGTCTTGAGAAATGCACAAACACGGTTCTGGAGTTCAAAAAACACGAGATGAGGTTTTGGGAATGCTCGCGATTTTCTCGTCAACGTTTTCTCGGATCGCAATTCTGTAGCTTCCAACATGGTCCTCGCGTCATTTTACATCCGAATTAGTCATGAGAAATGCACAAACACGGTTCTGGAGTTAAAAAAAAACGAAATCAGGGTTTGGGAATGCTCCCGATTTTCTCGTTAACGGATGCTCGGATCGCAATTCTGTCGCTTCCAACGTGTTCCTCGTGTCATTTTACGTAGGAAATAGTCACGAGTAGTGCACGTAAACGTTTCTGGATTCCAAAAAACACGAGTTCAGGTTTTGGGAATGCTCGCGATCTTCTCATCAACGGTTTCTCGGATCGCAATTCTGTCGCTTCCAACGTGTTCCTCGTGTCATTTTACGTAGGAAATAGTCACGAGTAGTGCACGTAAACGTTTCTGGATTCCAAAAAACACGAGTTCAGGTTTTGGGAATGCTCGCGATCTTCTCATCAACGGTTTCTCGGATCGCAATTCTGTCGCTTCCATCGCGTTCCTCGTGTCATTTTACGTCAGAAATAGTCACGAGGAGTTCACGTGAACGTTTATGGAGTCCAAAAAATACGAGATCAGGATTTGGGAATGCTCGCGATTTTCTCATCAACGGTTTCTCGGGTCGCAATTCTGTCGCTTCCAACGCGTTCCTCGCGTCATTTTACATCGGAATTAGTCATGAGAAATGCACAAACACGGTTCTGGAGTTCAAAAAACACGAGATGAGGTTTTGGGAATGCTCGCGATTTTCTCGTCAACGTTTTCTCGGATCGCAATTCTGTAGCTTCCAACATGGTCCTCGCGTCATTTTACATCCGAATTAGTCATGAGAAATGCACAAACACGGTTCTGGAGTTAAAAAAAAACGAGATCAGGGTTTGGGAATGCTCCCGATTTTCTCGTTAACGGATGCTCGGATCGCAATTCTGTCGCTTCCAACGTGTTCCTCGCGTCATTTTACGTCGGAAATAGTGACGAGAAATGCACGTAAACGTTTCTGGATTCCAAAAAACACGAGTTCAGGTTTTGGGAATGCTCGCGATCTTCTCATCAACGGTTTCTCGGATCGCAATTCTGTCGCTTCCAACGCGTTCCTCGCGTCATTTTACATCGGAATTAGTCTTGAGAAATGCACAAACACGGTTCTGGAGTTCAAAAAACACGAGATGAGGTTTTGGGAATGCTCGCGATTTTCTCGTCAACGGTTTCTCGGATCGCAATTCTGTAGCTTCCAACGTGTTCCTCGTGTCATTTTACGTCAGAAATAGTCACGAGTAGTGCACGTAAACGTTTCTGGATTCCAAAAAACACGAGTTCAGGTTTTGGGAATGCTCGCGATTTTCTCGTCAACGATTTCCCGGATCGCAATTCTGTCGCTTCCAACGTGTTCCTCGTGTCATTTTACGTCAGAAATAGTCACGAGGAGTTCACGTGAACGTTTGTGGAGTCCAAAAAACACGAGTTCAGGTTCTGGGAATGCTCGCGATTTTCTCGTCAACGGTTTCTCGGATCGCAATTCTGTCGCTTCCAACGTGTTCCTCGTGTCATTTTACGTCGGAAATAGTCACGAGCAGTGCATGTAAACGTTTGTGGAGCCCAAAAAATACGAGATCAGGATTTGGGAATGCTCGCGATTTTCTCATCAACGGTTTCTCGGGTCGCAATTCTGTCGCTTCCAACGCGTTCCTCGCGTCATTTTACATCGGAATTAGTCTTGAGAAATGCACAAACACGGTTCTGGAGTTCAAAAAACACGAGATGAGGTTTTGGGAATGCTCGCGATTTTCTCGTCAACGTTTTCTCGGATCGCAATTCTGTAGCTTCCAACATGGTCCTCGCGTCATTTTACATCCGAATTAGTCATGAGAAATGCACAAACACGGTTCTGGAGTTAAAAAAAAACGAGATCAGGGTTTGGGAATGCTCCCGATTTTCTCGTTAACGGATGCTCGGATCGCAATTCTGTCGCTTCCAACGTGTTCCTCGTGTCATTTTACGTAGGAAATAGTCACGAGTAGTGCACGTAAACGTTTCTGGATTCCAAAAAACACGAGTTCAGGTTTTGGGAATGCTCGCGATCTTCTCATCAACGGTTTCTCGGATCGCAATTCTGTCGCTTCCATCGCGTTCCTAGCGTCATTTTACGTCGGAAATAGTCACGAGCAGTGCACAAACACGGTTCTGGAGTTCAAAAAACACGAGATGAGGTTTTGGGAATGCTCGCGATTTTCTCGTCAACGGTTTCTCGGATCGCAATTCTGTCGCTTCCAACGTGTTCCTCGTGTCATTTTACGTCGGAATTAGTCTTGAGAAATGCACAAACACGTTTCTGGCGTTCAAAAAACACGAGATGAGGTTTTGGGAATGCTCGCGATCTTCTCGTCAACGGTTTCTCGGATCGCAATTCTGTCGCTTCCAACGCGTTCCTCGCGTCATTTTACATCGGAATTAGTCATGAGAAATGCACAAACACGGTTTTGGAGTTCAAAAAACACGAGATGAGATTTTGGGAATGCTCGCGATTTTCTCGTCAACGGTTTCTCGGATCGCAATTCTGTAGCTTCAAACGTGTTCCTCGTGTCATTTTACGTCGGAAATAGTCACGAGTAGTGCACGTAAACGTTTCTGGATTCCAAAAAACACGAGTTCAGGTTTTGGGAATGCTCGCGATTTTCTCGTCAACGGTTTCCCGGATCGCAATTCTGTCGCTTCCATCGCGTTCCTAGCGTCATTTTACGTCGGAAATAGTCACGAGCAGTACACGTAAACGTTTCTGGAGTCCAAAAAACACGAGTTCAGGTTTTGGGAATGCTCGCGATTTTCTCGTCAACGATTTCCCGGATCGCAATTCTGTCGCTTCCAACGTGTTCCTCGTGTCATTTTACGTCAGAAATAGTCACGAGGAGTTCACGTGAACGTTTGTGGAGTCCAAAAAACACGAGTTCAGGTTCTGGGAATGCTCGCGATTTTCTCGTCAACGGTTTCTCGGATCGCAATTCTGTCGCTTCCAACGTGTTCCTCGTGTCATTTTACGTCGGAAATAGTCACGAGTAGTGCACGTAAACGTTTTGGATTCCAAAAAACACGAGTTCTGGTTTTGGGAATGCTCGCGATTTTCTCGTCAACGGTTTCTCGGATCGCAATTCTGTCGCTTCCATCGCGTTCCTAGCGTCATTTTACGTCGGAAATAGTCACGAGCAGTGCATGTAAACGTTTGTGGAGCCCAAAAAACACGAGATCAGGATTTGGGAATGCTCGCGATTTTCTCGTCAACGTTTTCTCGGATCGCAATTCTGTCGCTTCCAACGTGTTCCTCGTGTCATTTTACGTCGGAAATAGTCACGAGTAGTGCACGTAAACGTTTTGGATTCCAAAAAACACGAGTTCAGGTTTTGGGAATGCTCGCGATTTTCTCGTCAACGGTTTCTCGGATCGCAATTCTGTCGCTTCCATCGCGTTCCTAGCGTCATTTTACGTCGGAAATAGTCACGAGCAGTGCATGTAAACGTTTGTGGAGCCCAAAAAATACGAGATCAGGATTTGGGAATGCTCGCGATTTTCTCATCAACGGTTTCTCGGGTCGCAATTCTGTCGCTTCCAACGCGTTCCTCGCGTCATTTTACATCGGAATTAGTCATGAGAAATGCACAAACACGGTTCTGGAGTTCAAAAAACACGAGATGAGGTTTTGGGAATGCTCGCGATTTTCTCGTCAACGTTTTCTCGGATCGCAATTCTGTAGCTTCCAACATGGTCCTCGCGTCATTTTACATCCGAATTAGTCATGAGAAATGCACAAACACGGTTCTGGAGTTAAAAAAAAACGAGATCAGGGTTTGGGAATGCTCCCGATTTTCTCGTTAACGGATGCTCGGATCGCAATTCTGTCGCTTCCAACGTGTTCCTCGTGTCATTTTACGTAGGAAATAGTCACGAGTAGTGCACGTAAACGTTTCTGGATTCCAAAAAACACGAGTTCAGGTTTTGGGAATGCTCGCGATCTTCTCATCAACGGTTTCTCGGATCGCAATTCTGTCGCTTCCAACGCGTTCCTCGCGTCATTTTACATCGGAATTAGTCTTGAGAAATGCACAAACACGGTTCTGGAGTTCAAAAAACACGAGTTCAGGTTTTGGGAATGCTCGCAATTTTCTCGTCAACGGTTTCTCGGATCGCAATTCTGTCGCTTCCATCGCGTTCCTAGCGTCATTTTACGTCGGAAATAGTCACGAGCAGTGCATGTAAACGTTTGTGGAGCCCAAAAAACACGAGATCAGGATTTGGGAATGCTCGCGATTTTCTCGTCAACGTTTTCTCGGATCGCAATTCTGTCGCTTCCAACGTGTTCCTCGTATCATTTTACGTCGGAAATAGTCACGAGTAGTGCACGTAAACGTTTTGGATTCCAAAAAACACGAGTTCAGGTTTTGGGAATGCTCGCGATTTTCTCGTCAACGGTTTCTCGGATCGCAATTCTGTCGCTTCCATCGCGTTCCTAGCGTCATTTTACGTCGGAAATAGTCACGAGCAGTGCATGTAAACGTTTGTGGAGCCCAAAAAACACGAGATCAGGATTTGGGAATGCTCGCGATTTTCTCGTCAACGTTTTCTCGGATCGCAATTCTGTAGCTTCCAACGTGTTCCTCGCGTCATTTTACATCCGAATTAGTCATGAGAAATGCACAAACACGGTTCTGGCGTTCAAAAAACACGAGATGAGGTTTTGGGAATGCTCGCGATCTTCTCATCAACGGTTTCTCGGATCGCAATTCTGTCGCTTCCAACGCGTTCCTCGCGTCATTTTACATCGGAATTAGTCATGAGAAATGCACAAACACGGTTCTGGAGTTCAAAAAACACGAGATGAGGTTTTGGGAATGCTCGCGATTTTCTCGTCAACGTTTTCTCGGATCGCAATTCTGTAGCTTCCAACGTGGTCCTCGCGTCATTTTACATCCGAATTAGTCATGAGAAATGCACAAACACGGTTCTGGAGTTAAAAAAAACGAGATCAGGGTTTGGGAATGCTCCCGATTTTCTCGTTAACGGATGCTCGGATCGCAATTCTGTCGCTTCCAACGTGGTCCTCGCGTCATTTTACATCCGAATTAGTCTTGAGAAATGCACAAACACGTTTCTGGCGTTCAAAAAACACGAGATGAGGTTTTGGGAATGCTCGCGATCTTCTCGTCAACGGTTTCTCGGATCGCAATTCTGTCGCTTCCAACGCGTTCCTCGCGTCATTTTACATCGGAATTAGTCATGAGAAATGCACAAACACGGTTCTGGAGTTAAAAAAACACGAGATGAGATTTTGGGAATGCTCGCGATTTTCTCGTCAACGGTTTCTCGGATCGCAATTCTGTAGCTTCCAACGTGTTCCTCGTGTCATTTTACGTCGGAAATAGTCACAAGTAGTGCACGTAAACGTTTCTGGATTCCAAAAAACACGAGTTCAGGTTTTGGGAATGCTCGCGATTTTCTCGTCAACGGTTTCCCGGATCGCAATTCTGTCGCTTCCATCGCGTTCCTAGCGTCATTTTACGTCGGAAATAGTCACGAGCAGTACACGTAAACGTTTCTGGAGTCCAAAAAACACGAGTTCAGGTTTTGGGAATGCTCGCGATTTTCTCGTCAACGGTTTCCCGGATCGCAATTCTGTCGCTTCCAACGTGTTCCTCGTGTCATTTTACGTCAGAAATAGTCACGAGGAGTTCACGTGAACGTTTGTGGAGTCCAAAAAACACGAGTTCAGGTTCTGGGAATGCTCGCGATTTTCTCGTCAACGGTTTCTCGGATCGCAATTCTGTCTCTTCCAACGTGTTCCTCGTGTCATTTTACGTCGGAAATAGTCACGAGTAGTGCACGTAAACGTTTTGGATTCCAAAAAACACGAGTTCTGGTTTTGGGAATGCTCGCGATTTTCTCGTCAACGGTTTCTCGGATCGCAATTCTGTCGCTTCCATCGCGTTCCTAGCGTGATTTTACGTCGGAAATAGTCACGAACAGTGCATGTAAACGTTTGTGGAGCCCAAAAAACACGAGATCAGGATTTGGGAATGCTCGCGATTTTCTCGTCAACGTTTTCTCGGATCGCAATTCTGTCGCTTCCAACGTGTTCCTCGTGTCATTTTACGTCGGAAATAGTCACGAGTAGTGCACGTAAACGTTTTGGATTCCAAAAAACACGAGTTCAGGTTTTGGGAATGCTCGCGATTTTCTCGTCAACGGTTTCTCGGATCGCAATTCTGTCGCTTCCATCGCGTTCCTAGCGTCATTTTACGTCGGAAATAGTCACGAGCAGTGCATGTAAACGTTTGTGGAGCCCAAAAAATACGAGATCAGGATTTGGGAATGCTCGCGATTTTCTCATCAACGGTTTCTCGGGTCGCAATTCTGTCGCTTCCAACGCGTTCCTCGCGTCATTTTACATCGGAATTAGTCATGAGAAATGCACAAACACGGTTCTGGAGTTCAAAAAACACGAGATGAGGTTTTGGGAATGCTCGCGATTTTCTCGTCAACGTTTTCTCGGATCGCAATTCTGTAGCTTCCAACGTGGTCCTCGCGTCATTTTACATCCGAATTAGTCATGAGAAATGCACAAACACGGTTCTGGAGTTAAAAAAAAACGAGATCAGGGTTTGGGAATGCTCCCGATTTTCTCGTTAACGGATGCTCGGATCGCAATTCTGTCGCTTCCAGCGTGTTCCTCGTGTCATTTTACGTAGGAAATAGTCACGAGTAGTGCACGTAAACGTTTCTGGATTCCAAAAAACACGAGTTCAGGTTTTGGGAATGCTCGCGATCTTCTCATCAACGGTTTCTCGGATCGCAATTCTGTCGCTTCCATCGCGTTCCTAGCGTCATTTTACGTCGGAAATAGTCACGAGCAGTGCACAAACACGGTTCTGGAGTTCAAAAAACACGAGATGAGGTTTTGGGAATGCTCGCGATTTTCTCGTCAACGGTTTCTCGGATCGCAATTCTGTCGCTTCCAACGTGTTCCTCGTGTCATTTTACGTCGGAATTAGTCTTGAGAAACGCACAAACACGTTTCTGGCGTTCAAAAAACACGAGATGAGGTTTTGGGAATGCTCGCGATCTTCTCGTCAACGGTTTCTCGGATCGCAATTCTGTCGCTTCCAACGCGTTCCTCGCGTCATTTTACATCGGAATTAGTCATGAGAAATGCACAAACACGGTTTTGGAGTTCAAAAAACACGAGATGAGATTTTGGGAATGCTCGCGATTTTCTCGTCAACGGTTTCTCGGATCGCAATTCTGTAGCTTCCATCGCGTTCCTAGCGTGATTTTACGTCGGAAATAGTCACGAACAGTGCATGTAAACGTTTGTGGAGCCCAAAAAACACGAGATCAGGATTTGGGAATGCTCGCGATTTTCTCGTCAACGTTTTCTCGGATCGCAATTCTGTCGCTTCCAACGTGTTCCTCGTGTCATTTTACGTCGGAAATAGTCACGAGTAGTGCACGTAAACGTTTTGGATTCCAAAAAACACGAGTTCAGGTTTTGGGAATGCTCGCGATTTTCTCGTCAACGGTTTCTCGGATCGCAATTCTGTCGCTTCCATCGCGTTCCTAGCGTCATTTTACGTCGGAAATAGTCACGAGCAGTGCATGTAAACGTTTGTGGAGCCCAAAAAATACGAGATCAGGATTTGGGAATGCTCGCGATTTTCTCATCAACGGTTTCTCGGGTCGCAATTCTGTCGCTTCCAACGCGTTCCTCGCGTCATTTTACATCGGAATTAGTCATGAGAAATGCACAAACACGGTTCTGGAGTTCAAAAAACACGAGATGAGGTTTTGGGAATGCTCGCGATTTTCTCGTCAACGTTTTCTCGGATCGCAATTCTGTAGCTTCCAACGTGGTCCTCGCGTCATTTTACATCCGAATTAGTCATGAGAAATGCACAAACACGGTTCTGGAGTTAAAAAAAAACGAGATCAGGGTTTGGGAATGCTCCCGATTTTCTCGTTAACGGATGCTCGGATCGCAATTCTGTCGCTTCCAGCGTGTTCCTCGTGTCATTTTACGTAGGAAATAGTCACGAGTAGTGCACGTAAACGTTTCTGGATTCCAAAAAACACGAGTTCAGGTTTTGGGAATGCTCGCGATCTTCTCATCAACGGTTTCTCGGATCGCAATTCTGTCGCTTCCATCGCGTTCCTAGCGTCATTTTACGTCGGAAATAGTCACGAGCAGTGCACAAACACGGTTCTGGAGTTCAAAAAACACGAGATGAGGTTTTGGGAATGCTCGCGATTTTCTCGTCAACGGTTTCTCGGATCGCAATTCTGTCGCTTCCAACGTGTTCCTCGTGTCATTTTACGTCGGAATTAGTCTTGAGAAACGCACAAACACGTTTCTGGCGTTCAAAAAACACGAGATGAGGTTTTGGGAATGCTCGCGATCTTCTCGTCAACGGTTTCTCGGATCGCAATTCTGTCGCTTCCAACGCGTTCCTCGCGTCATTTTACATCGGAATTAGTCATGAGAAATGCACAAACACGGTTTTGGAGTTCAAAAAACACGAGATGAGATTTTGGGAATGCTCGCGATTTTCTCGTCAACGGTTTCTCGGATCGCAATTCTGTAGCTTCCAACGTGTTCCTCGTGTCATTTTACGTCGGAAATAGTCACGAGTAGTGCACGTAAACGTTTCTGGAGTCCAAAAAACACGAGTTCAGGTTTTGGGAATGCTCGCGATTTTCTCGTCAACGATTTCCCGGATCGCAATTCTGTCGCTTCCAACGTGTTCCTCGTGTCATTTTACGTCAGAAATAGTCACGAGGAGTTCACGTGAACGTTTGTGGAGTCCAAAAAACACGAGTTCAGGTTCTGGGAATGCTCGCGATTTTCTCGTCAACGGTTTCTCGGATCGCAATTCTGTCGCTTCCAACGTGTTCCTCGTGTCATTTTACGTCGGAAATAGTCACGAGTAGTGCACGTAAACGTTTTGGATTCCAAAAAACACGAGTTCTGGTTTTGGGAATGCTCGCGATTTTCTCGTCAACGGTTTCTCGGATCGCAATTCTGTCGCTTCCATCGCGTTCCTAGCGTCATTTTACGTCGGAAATAGTCACGAGCAGTGCATGTAAACGTTTGTGGAGCCCAAAAAACACGAGATCAGGATTTGGGAATGCTCGCGATTTTCTCGTCAACGTTTTCTCGGATCGCAATTCTGTCGCTTCCAACGTGTTCCTCGTGTCATTTTACGTCGGAAATAGTCACGAGTAGTGCACGTAAACGTTTTGGATTCCAAAAAACACGAGTTCAGGTTTTGGGAATGCTCGCGATTTTCTCGTCAACGGTTTCTCGGATCGCAATTCTGTCGCTTCCATCGCGTTCCTAGCGTCATTTTACGTCGGAAATAGTCACGAGCAGTGCATGTAAACGTTTGTGGAGCCCAAAAAATACGAGATCAGGATTTGGGAATGCTCGCGATTTTCTCATCAACGGTTTCTCGGGTCGCAATTCTGTCGCTTCCAACGCGTTCCTCGCGTCATTTTAAATCGGAATTAGTCATGAGAAATGCACAAACACGGTTCTGGAGTTCAAAAAACACGAGATGAGGTTTTGGGAATGCTCGCGATTTTCTCGTCAACGTTTTCTCGGATCGCAATTCTGTAGCTTCCAACATGGTCCTCGCGTCATTTTACATCCGAATTAGTCATGAGAAATGCACAAACACGGTTCTGGAGTTAAAAAAAAACGAGATCAGGGTTTGGGAATGCTCCCGATTTTCTCGTTAACGGATGCTCGGATCGCAATTCTGTCGCTTCCAACGTGTTCCTCGCGTCATTTTACGTCGGAAATAGTGACGAGAAATGCACGTAAACGTTTCTGGATTCCAAAAAACACGAGTTCAGGTTTTGGGAATGCTCGCGATTTTCTCGTCAACGATTTCCCGGATCGCAATTCTGTCGCTTCCAACGTGGTCCTCGCGTCATTTTACATCCGAATTAGTCATGAGAAATGCACAAACACGGTTCTGGAGTTAAAAAAAAACGAGATCAGGGTTTGGGAATGCTCCCGATTTTCTCGTTAACGGATGCTCGGATCGCAATTCTGTCGCTTCCAGCGTGTTCCTCGTGTCATTTTACGTAGGAAATAGTCACGAGTAGTGCACGTAAACGTTTCTGGATTCCAAAAAACACGAGTTCAGGTTTTGGGAATGCTCGCGATCTTCTCATCAACGGTTTCTCGGATCGCAATTCTGTCGCTTCCATCGCGTTCCTAGCGTCATTTTACGTCGGAAATAGTCACGAGCAGTGCACAAACACGGTTCTGGAGTTCAAAAAACACGAGATGAGGTTTTGGGAATGCTCGCGATTTTCTCGTCAACGGTTTCTCGGATCGCAATTCTGTCGCTTCCAACGTGTTCCTCGTGTCATTTTACGTCGGAATTAGTCTTGAGAAACGCACAAACACGTTTCTGGCGTTCAAAAAACACGAGATGAGGTTTTGGGAATGCTCGCGATCTTCTCGTCAACGGTTTCTCGGATCGCAATTCTGTCGCTTCCAACGCGTTCCTCGCGTCATTTTACATCGGAATTAGTCATGAGAAATGCACAAACACGGTTTTGGAGTTCAAAAAACACGAGATGAGATTTTGGGAATGCTCGCGATTTTCTCGTCAACGGTTTCTCGGATCGCAATTCTGTAGCTTCCAACGTGTTCCTCGTGTCATTTTACGTCGGAAATAGTCACGAGTAGTGCACGTAAACGTTTCTGGAGTCCAAAAAACACGAGTTCAGGTTTTGGGAATGCTCGCGATTTTCTCGTCAACGATTTCCCGGATCGCAATTCTGTCGCTTCCAACGTGTTCCTCGTGTCATTTTACGTCAGAAATAGTCACGAGGAGTTCACGTGAACGTTTGTGGAGTCCAAAAAACACGAGTTCAGGTTCTGGGAATGCTCGCGATTTTCTCGTCAACGGTTTCTCGGATCGCAATTCTGTCGCTTCCAACGTGTTCCTCGTGTCATTTTACGTCGGAAATAGTCACGAGTAGTGCACGTAAACGTTTTGGATTCCAAAAAACACGAGTTCTGGTTTTGGGAATGCTCGCGATTTTCTCGTCAACGGTTTCTCGGATCGCAATTCTGTCGCTTCCATCGCGTTCCTAGCGTCATTTTACGTCGGAAATAGTCACGAGCAGTGCATGTAAACGTTTGTGGAGCCCAAAAAACACGAGATCAGGATTTGGGAATGCTCGCGATTTTCTCGTCAACGTTTTCTCGGATCGCAATTCTGTCGCTTCCAACGTGTTCCTCGTGTCATTTTACGTCGGAAATAGTCACGAGTAGTGCACGTAAACGTTTTGGATTCCAAAAAACACGAGTTCAGGTTTTGGGAATGCTCGCGATTTTCTCGTCAACGGTTTCTCGGATCGCAATTCTGTCGCTTCCATCGCGTTCCTAGCGTCATTTTACGTCGGAAATAGTCACGAGCAGTGCATGTAAACGTTTGTGGAGCCCAAAAAATACGAGATCAGGATTTGGGAATGCTCGCGATTTTCTCATCAACGGTTTCTCGGGTCGCAATTCTGTCGCTTCCAACGCGTTCCTCGCGTCATTTTACATCGGAATTAGTCATGAGAAATGCACAAACACGGTTCTGGAGTTCAAAAAACACGAGATGAGGTTTTGGGAATGCTCGCGATTTTCTCGTCAACGTTTTCTCGGATCGCAATTCTGTAGCTTCCAACATGGTCCTCGCGTCATTTTACATCCGAATTAGTCATGAGAAATGCACAAACACGGTTCTGGAGTTAAAAAAAAACGAGATCAGGGTTTGGGAATGCTCCCGATTTTCTCGTTAACGGATGCTCGGATCGCAATTCTGTCGCTTCCAACGTGTTCCTCGCGTCATTTTACGTCGGAAATAGTGACGAGAAATGCACGTAAACGTTTCTGGATTCCAAAAAACACGAGTTCAGGTTTTGGGAATGCTCGCGATTTTCTCGTCAACGATTTCCCGGATCGCAATTCTGTCGCTTCCAACGTGTTCCTCGTGTCATTTTACGTCAGAAATAGTCACGAGGAGTTCACGTGAACGTTTGTGGAGTCCAAAAAACACGAGTTCAGGTTCTGGGAATGCTCGCGATTTTCTCGTCAACGGTTTCTCGGATCGCAATTCTGTCGCTTCCAACGTGTTCCTCGTGTCATTTTACGTCGGAAATAGTCACGAGCAGTGCATGTAAACGTTTGTGGAGCCCAAAAAATACGAGATCAGGATTTGGGAATGCTCGCGATTTTCTCATCAACGGTTTCTCGGGTCGCAATTCTGTCGCTTCCAACGCGTTCCTCGCGTCATTTTACATCGGAATTAGTCATGAGAAATGCACAAACACGGTTCTGGAGTTCAAAAAACACGAGATGAGGTTTTGGGAATGCTCGCGATTTTCTCGTCAACGTTTTCTCGGATCGCAATTCTGTAGCTTCCAACATGGTCCTCGCGTCATTTTACATCCGAATTAGTCATGAGAAATGCACAAACACGGTTCTGGAGTTAAAAAAAAACGAGATCAGGGTTTGGGAATGCTCCCGATTTTCTCGTTAACGGATGCTCGGATCGCAATTCTGTCGCTTCCAACGTGTTCCTCGTGTCATTTTACGTAGGAAATAGTCACGAGTAGTGCACGTAAACGTTTCTGGATTCCAAAAAACACGAGTTCAGGTTTTGGGAATGCTCGCGATCTTCTCATCAACGGTTTCTCGGATCGCAATTCTGTCGCTTCCAACGCGTTCCTCGCGTCATTTTACATCGGAATTAGTCTTGAGAAATGCACAAACACGGTTCTGGAGTTCAAAAAACACGAGATGAGGTTTTGGGAATGCTCGCGATTTTCTCGTCAACGGTTTCTCGGATCGCAATTCTGTAGCTTCCAACGTGTTCCTCGTGTCATTTTACGTCAGAAATAGTCACGAGTAGTGCACGTAAACATTTCTGGATTCCAAAAAACACGAGTTCAGGTTTTGGGAATGCTCGCGATTTTCTCGTCAACGGTTTCCCGGATCGCAATTCTGTCGCTTCCAACGTGTTCCTCGTGTCATTTTACGTCAGAAATAGTCACGAGGAGTTCACGTGAACGTTTATGGAGTCCAAAAAATACGAGATCAGGATTTGGGAATGCTCGCGATTTTCTCATCAACGGTTTCTCGGGTCGCAATTCTGTCGCTTCCAACGCGTTCCTCGCGTCATTTTACATCGGAATTAGTCATGAGAAATGCACAAACACGGTTCTGGAGTTCAAAAAACACGAGATGAGGTTTTGGGAATGCTCGCGATTTTCTCGTCAACGTTTTCTCGGATCGCAATTCTGTAGCTTCCAACATGGTCCTCGCGTCATTTTACATCCGAATTAGTCATGAGAAATGCACAAACACGGTTCTGGAGTTAAAAAAAAACGAGATCAGGGTTTGGGAATGCTCCCGATTTTCTCGTTAACGGATGCTCGGATCGCAATTCTGTCGCTTCCAACGTGTTCCTCGCGTCATTTTACGTCGGAAATAGTGACGAGAAATGCACGTAAACGTTTCTGGATTCCAAAAAACACGAGTTCAGGTTTTGGGAATGCTCGCGATCTTCTCATCAACGGTTTCTCGGATCGCAATTCTGTCGCTTCCAACGCGTTCCTCGCGTCATTTTACATCGGAATTAGTCTTGAGAAATGCACAAACACGGTTCTGGAGTTCAAAAAACACGAGATGAGGTTTTGGGAATGCTCGCGATTTTCTCGTCAACGGTTTCTCGGATCGCAATTCTGTAGCTTCCAACGTGTTCCTCGTGTCATTTTACGTCAGAAATAGTCACGAGTAGTGCACGTAAACGTTTCTGGATTCCAAAAAACACGAGTTCAGGTTTTGGGAATGCTCGCGATTTTCTCGTCAACGATTTCCCGGATCGCAATTCTGTCGCTTCCAACGTGTTCCTCGTGTCATTTTACGTCAGAAATAGTCACGAGGAGTTCACGTGAACGTTTGTGGAGTCCAAAAAACACGAGTTCAGGTTCTGGGAATGCTCGCGATTTTCTCGTCAACGGTTTCTCGGATCGCAATTCTGTCGCTTCCAACGTGTTCCTCGTGTCATTTTACGTCGGAAATAGTCACGAGCAGTGCATGTAAACGTTTGTGGAGCCCAAAAAATACGAGATCAGGATTTGGGAATGCTCGCGATTTTCTCATCAACGGTTTCTCGGGTCGCAATTCTGTCGCTTCCAACGCGTTCCTCGCGTCATTTTACATCGGAATTAGTCTTGAGAAATGCACAAACACGGTTCTGGAGTTCAAAAAACACGAGATGAGGTTTTGGGAATGCTCGCGATTTTCTCGTCAACGTTTTCTCGGATCGCAATTCTGTAGCTTCCAACATGGTCCTCGCGTCATTTTACATCCGAATTAGTCATGAGAAATGCACAAACACGGTTCTGGAGTTAAAAAAAAACGAAATCAGGGTTTGGGAATGCTCCCGATTTTCTCGTTAACGGATGCTCGGATCGCAATTCTGTCGCTTCCAACGTGTTCCTCGTGTCATTTTACGTAGGAAATAGTCACGAGTAGTGCACGTAAACGTTTCTGGATTCCAAAAAACACGAGTTCAGGTTTTGGGAATGCTCGCGATCTTCTCATCAACGGTTTCTCGGATCGCAATTCTGTCGCTTCCAACGTGTTCCTCGTGTCATTTTACGTAGGAAATAGTCACGAGTAGTGCACGTAAACGTTTCTGGATTCCAAAAAACACGAGTTCAGGTTTTGGGAATGCTCGCGATCTTCTCATCAACGGTTTCTCGGATCGCAATTCTGTCGCTTCCATCGCGTTCCTCGTGTCATTTTACGTCAGAAATAGTCACGAGGAGTTCACGTGAACGTTTATGGAGTCCAAAAAATACGAGATCAGGATTTGGGAATGCTCGCGATTTTCTCATCAACGGTTTCTCGGGTCGCAATTCTGTCGCTTCCAACGCGTTCCTCGCGTCATTTTACATCGGAATTAGTCATGAGAAATGCACAAACACGGTTCTGGAGTTCAAAAAACACGAGATGAGGTTTTGGGAATGCTCGCGATTTTCTCGTCAACGTTTTCTCGGATCGCAATTCTGTAGCTTCCAACATGGTCCTCGCGTCATTTTACATCCGAATTAGTCATGAGAAATGCACAAACACGGTTCTGGAGTTAAAAAAAAACGAGATCAGGGTTTGGGAATGCTCCCGATTTTCTCGTTAACGGATGCTCGGATCGCAATTCTGTCGCTTCCAACGTGTTCCTCGCGTCATTTTACGTCGGAAATAGTGACGAGAAATGCACGTAAACGTTTCTGGATTCCAAAAAACACGAGTTCAGGTTTTGGGAATGCTCGCGATCTTCTCATCAACGGTTTCTCGGATCGCAATTCTGTCGCTTCCAACGCGTTCCTCGCGTCATTTTACATCGGAATTAGTCTTGAGAAATGCACAAACACGGTTCTGGAGTTCAAAAAACACGAGATGAGGTTTTGGGAATGCTCGCGATTTTCTCGTCAACGGTTTCTCGGATCGCAATTCTGTAGCTTCCAACGTGTTCCTCGTGTCATTTTACGTCAGAAATAGTCACGAGTAGTGCACGTAAACGTTTCTGGATTCCAAAAAACACGAGTTCAGGTTTTGGGAATGCTCGCGATTTTCTCGTCAACGATTTCCCGGATCGCAATTCTGTCGCTTCCAACGTGTTCCTCGTGTCATTTTACGTCAGAAATAGTCACGAGGAGTTCACGTGAACGTTTGTGGAGTCCAAAAAACACGAGTTCAGGTTCTGGGAATGCTCGCGATTTTCTCGTCAACGGTTTCTCGGATCGCAATTCTGTCGCTTCCAACGTGTTCCTCGTGTCATTTTACGTCGGAAATAGTCACAAGCAGTGCATGTAAACGTTTGTGGAGCCCAAAAAATACGAGATCAGGATTTGGGAATGCTCGCGATTTTCTCATCAACGGTTTCTCGGGTCGCAATTCTGTCGCTTCCAACGCGTTCCTCGCGTCATTTTACATCGGAATTAGTCTTGAGAAATGCACAAACACGGTTCTGGAGTTCAAAAAACACGAGATGAGGTTTTGGGAATGCTCGCGATTTTCTCGTCAACGTTTTCTCGGATCGCAATTCTGTAGCTTCCAACATGGTCCTCGCGTCATTTTACATCCGAATTAGTCATGAGAAATGCACAAACACGGTTCTGGAGTTAAAAAAAAACGAGATCAGGGTTTGGGAATGCTCCCGATTTTCTCGTTAACGGATGCTCGGATCGCAATTCTGTCGCTTCCAACGTGTTCCTCGTGTCATTTTACGTAGGAAATAGTCACGAGTAGTGCACGTAAACGTTTCTGGATTCCAAAAAACACGAGTTCAGGTTTTGGGAATGCTCGCGATCTTCTCATCAACGGTTTCTCGGATCGCAATTCTGTCGCTTCCATCGCGTTCCTAGCGTCATTTTACGTCGGAAATAGTCACGAGCAGTGCACAAACACGGTTCTGGAGTTCAAAAAACACGAGATGAGGTTTTGGGAATGCTCGCGATTTTCTCGTCAACGGTTTCTCGGATCGCAATTCTGTCGCTTCCAACGTGTTCCTCGTGTCATTTTACGTCGGAATTAGTCTTGAGAAATGCACAAACACGTTTCTGGCGTTCAAAAAACACGAGATGAGGTTTTGGGAATGCTCGCGATCTTCTCGTCAACGGTTTCTCGGATCGCAATTCTGTCGCTTCCAACGCGTTCCTCGCGTCATTTTACATCGGAATTAGTCATGAGAAATGCACAAACACGGTTTTGGAGTTCAAAAAACACGAGATGAGATTTTGGGAATGCTCGCGATTTTCTCGTCAACGGTTTCTCGGATCGCAATTCTGTAGCTTCAAACGTGTTCCTCGTGTCATTTTACGTCGGAAATAGTCACGAGTAGTGCACGTAAACGTTTCTGGATTCCAAAAAACACGAGTTCAGGTTTTGGGAATGCTCGCGATTTTCTCGTCAACGGTTTCCCGGATCGCAATTCTGTCGCTTCCATCGCGTTCCTAGCGTCATTTTACGTCGGAAATAGTCACGAGCAGTACACGTAAACGTTTCTGGAGTCCAAAAAACACGAGTTCAGGTTTTGGGAATGCTCGCGATTTTCTCGTCAACGATTTCCCGGATCGCAATTCTGTCGCTTCCAACGTGTTCCTCGTGTCATTTTACGTCAGAAATAGTCACGAGGAGTTCACGTGAACGTTTGTGGAGTCCAAAAAACACGAGTTCAGGTTCTGGGAATGCTCGCGATTTTCTCGTCAACGGTTTCTCGGATCGCAATTCTGTCGCTTCCAACGTGTTCCTCGTGTCATTTTACGTCGGAAATAGTCACGAGTAGTGCACGTAAACGTTTTGGATTCCAAAAAACACGAGTTCTGGTTTTGGGAATGCTCGCGATTTTCTCGTCAACGGTTTCTCGGATCGCAATTCTGTCGCTTCCATCGCGTTCCTAGCGTCATTTTACGTCGGAAATAGTCACGAGCAGTGCATGTAAACGTTTGTGGAGCCCAAAAAACACGAGATCAGGATTTGGGAATGCTCGCGATTTTCTCGTCAACGTTTTCTCGGATCGCAATTCTGTCGCTTCCAACGTGTTCCTCGTGTCATTTTACGTCGGAAATAGTCACGAGTAGTGCACGTAAACGTTTTGGATTCCAAAAAACACGAGTTCAGGTTTTGGGAATGCTCGCGATTTTCTCGTCAACGGTTTCTCGGATCGCAATTCTGTCGCTTCCATCGCGTTCCTAGCGTCATTTTACGTCGGAAATAGTCACGAGCAGTGCATGTAAACGTTTGTGGAGCCCAAAAAATACGAGATCAGGATTTGGGAATGCTCGCGATTTTCTCATCAACGGTTTCTCGGGTCGCAATTCTGTCGCTTCCAACGCGTTCCTCGCGTCATTTTACATCGGAATTAGTCATGAGAAATGCACAAACACGGTTCTGGAGTTCAAAAAACACGAGATGAGGTTTTGGGAATGCTCGCGATTTTCTCGTCAACGTTTTCTCGGATCGCAATTCTGTAGCTTCCAACATGGTCCTCGCGTCATTTTACATCCGAATTAGTCATGAGAAATGCACAAACACGGTTCTGGAGTTAAAAAAAAACGAGATCAGGGTTTGGGAATGCTCCCGATTTTCTCGTTAACGGATGCTCGGATCGCAATTCTGTCGCTTCCAACGTGTTCCTCGTGTCATTTTACGTAGGAAATAGTCACGAGTAGTGCACGTAAACGTTTCTGGATTCCAAAAAACACGAGTTCAGGTTTTGGGAATGCTCGCGATCTTCTCATCAACGGTTTCTCGGATCGCAATTCTGTCGCTTCCAACGCGTTCCTCGCGTCATTTTACATCGGAATTAGTCTTGAGAAATGCACAAACACGGTTCTGGAGTTCAAAAAACACGAGTTCAGGTTTTGGGAATGCTCGCGATTTTCTCGTCAACGGTTTCCCGGATCGCAATTCTGTCGCTTCCAACGTGTTCCTCGTGTCATTTTACGTCAGAAATAGTCACGAGGAGTTCACGTGAACGTTTATGGAGTCCAAAAAACACGAGTTCAGGTTCTGGGAATGCTCGCGATTTGCTCGTCAACGGTTTCTCGGATCGCAATTCTGTCGCTTCCAACGCGTTCCTCGCGTCATTTTACATCGGAATTAGTCATGAGAAATGCACAAACACGGTTCTGGAATTAAAAAAACACGAGATCAGGATTTGGGAATGCTCGCGATTTTCTCGTCAACGGTTTCTCGGATCGCAATTCTGTCACTTCCAACGTGTTCCTCGCGTCATTTTACGTCGGAAATAGTGACGAGAAATGCACGTAAACGTTTCTGGATTCCAAAAAACACGAGTTCAGGTTTTGGGAATGCTCGCAATTTTCTCGTCAACGGTTTCTCGGATCGCAATTCTGTCGCTTCCATCGCGTTCCTAGCGTCATTTTACGTCGGAAATAGTCACGAGCAGTGCATGTAAACGTTTGTGGAGCCCAAAAAACACGAGATCAGGATTTGGGAATTCTCGCGATTTTCTCGTCAACGTTTTCTCGGATCGCAATTCTGTCGCTTCCAACGTGTTCCTCGTATCATTTTACGTCGGAAATAGTCACGAGTAGTGCACGTAAACGTTTTGGATTCCAAAAAACACGAGTTCAGGTTTTGGGAATGCTCGCGATTTTCTCGTCAACGGTTTCCCGGATCGCAATTCTGTCGCTTCCATCGCGTTCCTAGCGTCATTTTACGTCGGAAATAGTCACGAGCAGTGCATGTAAACGTTTGTGGAGCCCAAAAAACACGAGATCAGGATTTGGGAATGCTCGCGATTTTCTCGTCAACGTTTTCTCGGATCGCAATTCTGTAGCTTCCAACGTGTTCCTCGCGTCATTTTACATCCGAATTAGTCATGAGGAATGCACAAACACGGTTCTGGCGTTCAAAAAACACGAGATGAGGTTTTGGGAATGCTCGCGATCTTCTCATCAACGGTTTCTCGGATCGCAATTCTGTCGCTTCCAACGCGTTCCTCGCGTCATTTTACATCGGAATTAGTCATGAGAAATGCACAAACACGGTTCTGGAGTTCAAAAAACACGAGATGAGGTTTTGGGAATGCTCGCGATTTTCTCGTCAACGTTTTCTCGGATCGCAATTCTGTAGCTTCCAACGTGGTCCTCGCGTCATTTTACATCCGAATTAGTCATGAGAAATGCACAAACACGGTTCTGGAGTTAAAAAAAACGAGATCAGGGTTTGGGAATGCTCCCGATTTTCTCGTTAACGGATGCTCGGATCGCAATTCTGTCGCTTCCAACGTGTTCCTCGTGTCATTTTACGTCGGAATTAGTCTTGAGAAATGCGCAAACACGTTTCTGGCGTTCAAAAAACACGAGATGAGGTTTTGGGAATGCTCGCGATCTTCTCGTCAACGGTTTCTCGGATCGCAATTCTGTCGCTTCCAACGCGTTCCTCGCGTCATTTTACATCGGAATTAGTCATGAGAAATGCACAAACACGGTTCTGGAGTTCAAAAAACACGAGATGAGATTTTGGGAATGCTCGCGATTTTCTCGTCAACGGTTTCTCGGATCGCAATTCTGTAGCTTCCAACGTGTTCCTCGTGTCATTTTACGTCGGAAATAGTCACGAGTAGTGCACGTAAACGTTTCTGGATTCCAAAAAACACGAGTTCAGGTATTGGGAATGCTCGCGATTTTCTCGTCAACGGTTTCCCGGATCGCAATTCTGTCGCTTCCATCGCGTTCCTAGCGTCATTTTACGTCGGAAATAGTCACGAGCAGTACACGTAAACGTTTCTGGAGTCCAAAAAACACGAGTTCAGGTTTTGGGAATGCTCGCAATTTTCTCGTCAACGGTTTCCCGGATCGCAATTCTGTCGCTTCCAACGTGTTCCTCGTGTCATTTTACGTCAGAAATAGTCACGAGGAGTTCACGTGAACGTTTATGGAGTCAAAAAAACACGAGTTCAGGTTCTGGGAATGCTCGCGATTTTCTCGTCAACGGTTTCTCGGATCGCAATTCTGTCGCTTCCAACGTGTTCCTCGTGTCATTTTACGTCGGAAATAGTCACGAGTAGTGCACGTAAACGTTTTGGATTCCAAAAAACACGAGTTCTGGTTTTGGGAATGCTCGCGATTTTCTCGTCAACGGTTTCTCGGATCGCAATTCTGTCGCTTCCATCGCGTTCCTAGCGTCATTTTACGTCGGAAATAGTCACGAGCAGTGCATGTAAACGCTTGTGGAGCCCAAAAAACACGAGATCAGGATTTGGGAATGCTCGCGATTTTCTCGTCAACGTTTTCTCGGATCGCAATTCTGTCGCTTCCAACGTGTTCCTCGTGTCATTTTACGTCGGAAATAGTCACGAGTAGTGCACGTAAACGTTTTGGATTCCAAAAAACACGAGTTCAGGTTTTGGGAATGCTCGCGATTTTCTCGTCAACGGTTTCTCGGATCGCAATTCTGTCGCTTCCATCGCGTTCCTAGCGTCATTTTACGTCGGAAATAGTCACGAGCAGTGCATGTAAACGTTTGTGGAGCCCAAAAAACACGAGATCAGGATTTGGGAATGCTCGCGATTTTCTCGTCAACGTTTTCTCGGATCGCAATTCTGTCGCTTCCAACGTGTTCCTCGTATCATTTTACGTCGGAAATAGTCACGAGTAGTGCACGTAAACGTTTTGGATTCCAAAAAACACGAGTTCAGGTTTTGGGAATGCTCGCGATTTTCTCGTCAACGGTTTCTCGGATCGCAATTCTGTCGCTTCCATCGCGTTCCTAGCGTCATTTTACGTCGGAAATAGTCACGAGCAGTGCATGTAAACGTTTGTGGAGCCCAAAAAACACGAGATCAGGATTTGGGAATGCTCGCGATTTTCTCGTCAACGTTTTCTCGGATCGCAATTCTGTAGCTTCCAACGTGTTCCTCGCGTCATTTTACATCCGAATTAGTCATGAGGAATGCACAAACACGGTTCTGGCGTTCAAAAAACACGAGATGAGGTTTTGGGAATGCTCGCGATCTTCTCATCAACGGTTTCTCGGATCGCAATTCTGTCGCTTCCAACGCGTTCCTCGCGTCATTTTACATCGGAATTAGTCATGAGAAATGCACAAACACGGTTCTGGAGTTCAAAAAACACGAGATGAGGTTTTGGGAATGCTCGCGATTTTCTCGTCAACGTTTTCTCGGATCGCAATTCTGTAGCTTCCAACGTGGTCCTCGCGTCATTTTACATCCGAATTAGTCATGAGAAATGCACAAACACGGTTCTGGAGTTAAAAAAAACGAGATCAGGGTTTGGGAATGCTCCCGATTTTCTCGTTAACGGATGCTCGGATCGCAATTCTGTCGCTTCCAACGTGTTCCTCGTGTCATTTTACGTCGGAATTAGTCTTGAGAAATGCGCAAACACGTTTCTGGCGTTCAAAAAACACGAGATGAGGTTTTGGGAATGCTCGCGATCTTCTCGTCAACGGTTTCTCGGATCGCAATTCTGTCGCTTCCAACGCGTTCCTCGCGTCATTTTACATCGGAATTAGTCATGAGAAATGCACAAACACGGTTCTGGAGTTCAAAAAACACGAGATGAGATTTTGGGAATGCTCGCGATTTTCTCGTCAACGGTTTCTCGGATCGCAATTCTGTAGCTTCCAACGTGTTCCTCGTGTCATTTTACGTCGGAAATAGTCACGAGTAGTGCACGTAAACGTTTCTGGATTCCAAAAAACACGAGTTCAGGTTTTGGGAATGCTCGCGATTTTCTCGTCAACGGTTTCCCGGATCGCAATTCTGTCGCTTCCATCGCGTTCCTAGCGTCATTTTACGTCGGAAATAGTCACGAGCAGTACACGTAAACGTTTCTGGAGTCCAAAAAACACGAGTTCAGGTTTTGGGAATGCTCGCAATTTTCTCGTCAACGGTTTCCCGGATCGCAATTCTGTCGCTTCCAACGTGTTCCTCGTGTCATTTTACGTCAGAAATAGTCACGAGGAGTTCACGTGAACGTTTATGGAGTCAAAAAAACACGAGTTCAGGTTCTGGGAATGCTCGCGATTTTCTCGTCAACGGTTTCTCGGATCGCAATTCTGTCGCTTCCAACGTGTTCCTCGTGTCATTTTACGTCGGAAATAGTCTTGAGAAATGCACAAACACGTTTCTGGCGTTCAAAAAACACGAGATGAGGTTTTGGGAATGCTCGCGATCTTCTCGTCAACGGTTTCTCGGATCGCAATTCTGTCGTTTCCAACGCGTTCCTCGCGTCATTTTACATCGGAATTAGTCATGAGAAATGCACAAACACGGTTCTGGAGTTCAAAAAACACGAAATGAGATTTTGGGAATGCTCGCGATTTTCTCGTCAACGGTTTCTCGGATCGCAATTCTGTAGCTTCCAACGTGTTCCTCGTGTCATTTTACGTCGGAAATAGTCACGAGTAGTGCACGTAAAGGTTTCTGGATTCCAAAAAACACGAGTTCAGGTTTTGGGAATGCTCGCGATTTTCTCGTCAACGGTTTCCCGGATCGCAATTCTGTCGCTTCCATCGCGTTCCTAGCGTCATTTTACGTCGGAAATAGTCACGAGCAGTACACGTAAACGTTTCTGGAGTCCAAAAAACACGAGTTCAGGTTTTGGGAATGCTCGCGATTTTCTCGTCAACGGTTTCCCGGATCGCAATTCTGTCGCTTCCAAAGTGTTCCTCGTGTCATTTTACGTCAGAAATAGTCACGAGGAGTTCACGTGAACGTTTATGGAGTCCAAAAAACACGAGTTCAGGTTCTGGGAATGCTCGCGATTTTCTCGTCAACGGTTTCTCGGATCGCAATTCTGTCGCTTCCAACGTGTTCCTCGTGTCATTTTACGTCGGAAATAGTCACGAGTAGTGCACGTAAACGTTTTGGATTCCAAAAAACACGAGTTCTGGTTTTGGGAATGCTCGCGATTTTCTCGTCAACGGTTTCTCGGATCGCAATTCTGTCGCTTCCATCGCGTTCCTAGCGTCATTTTACGTCGGAAATAGTCACGAGCAGTGCATGTAAACGTTTGTGGAGCCCAAAAAATACGAGATCAGGATTTGGGAATGCTCGCGATTTTCTCATCAACGGTTTCTCGGGTCGCAATTCTGTCGCTTCCAACGCGTTCCTCGCGTCATTTTACATCGGAATTAGTCTTGAGAAATGCACAAACACGGTTCTGGAGTTCAAAAAACACGAGATGAGGTTTTGGGAATGCTCGCGATTTTCTCGTCAACGTTTTCTCGGATCGCAATTCTGTAGCTTCCAACATGGTCCTCGCGTCATTTTACATCCGAATTAGTCATGAGAAATGCACAAACACGGTTCTGGAGTTAAAAAAAAACGAGATCAGGGTTTGGGAATGCTCCCGATTTTCTCGTTAACGGATGCTCGGATCGCAATTCTGTCGCTTCCAACGTGTTCCTCGTGTCATTTTACGTAGGAAATAGTCACGAGTAGTGCACGTAAACGTTTCTGGATTCCAAAAAACACGAGTTCAGGTTTTGGGAATGCTCGCGATCTTCTCATCAACGGTTTCTCGGATCGCAATTCTGTCGCTTCCAACGTGTTCCTCGTGTCATTTTACGTAGGAAATAGTCACGAGTAGTGCACGTAAACGTTTCTGGATTCCAAAAAACACGAGTTCAGGTTTTGGGAATGCTCGCGATCTTCTCATCAACGGTTTCTCGGATCGCAATTCTGTCGCTTCCAACGTGTTCCTCGTGTCATTTTACGTAGGAAATAGTCACGAGTAGTGCACGTAAACGTTTCTGGATTCCAAAAAACACGAGTTCAGGTTTTGGGAATGCTCGCGATCTTCTCATCAACGGTTTCTCGGATCGCAATTCTGTCGCTTCCATCGCGTTCCTCGTGTCATTTTACGTCAGAAATAGTCACGAGGAGTTCACGTGAACGTTTATGGAGTCCAAAAAATACGAGATCAGGATTTGGGAATGCTCGCGATTTTCTCATCAACGGTTTCTCGGGTCGCAATTCTGTCGCTTCCAACGCGTTCCTCGCGTCATTTTACATCGGAATTAGTCATGAGAAATGCACAAACACGGTTCTGGAGTTCAAAAAACACGAGATGAGGTTTTGGGAATGCTCGCGATTTTCTCGTCAACGTTTTCTCGGATCGCAATTCTGTAGCTTCCAACATGGTCCTCGCGTCATTTTACATCCGAATTAGTCATGAGAAATGCACAAACACGGTTCTGGAGTTAAAAAAAACGAGATCAGGGTTTGGGAATGCTCCCGATTTTCTCGTTAACGGATGCTCGGATCGCAATTCTGTCGCTTCCAACGTGTTCCTCGCGTCATTTTACGTCGGAAATAGTGACGAGAAATGCACGTAAACGTTTCTGGATTCCAAAAAACACGAGTTCAGGTTTTGGGAATGCTCGGGATCTTCTCATCAACGGTTTCTCGGATCGCAATTCTGTCGCTTCCAACGCGTTCCTCGCGTCATTTTACATCGGAATTAGTCTTGAGAAATGCACAAACACGGTTCTGGAGTTCAAAAAACACGAGATGAGGTTTTGGGAATGCTCGCGATTTTCTCGTCAACGGTTTCTCGGATCGCAATTCTGTAGCTTCCAACGTGTTCCTCGTGTCATTTTACGTCAGAAATAGTCACGAGTAGTGCACGTAAACGTTTCTGGATTCCAAAAAACACGAGTTCAGGTTTTGGGAATGCTCGCGATTTTCTCGTCAACGATTTCCCGGATCGCAATTCTGTCGCTTCCAACGTGTTCCTCGTGTCATTTTACGTCAGAAATAGTCACGAGGAGTTCACGTGAACGTTTGTGGAGTCCAAAAAACACGAGTTCAGGTTCTGGGAATGCTCGCGATTTTCTCGTCAACGGTTTCTCGGATCGCAATTCTGTCGCTTCCAACGTGTTCCTCGTGTCATTTTACGTCGGAAATAGTCACGAGCAGTGCATGTAAACGTTTGTGGAGCCCAAAAAATACGAGATCAGGATTTGGGAATGCTCGCGATTTTCTCATCAACGGTTTCTCGGGTCGCAATTCTGTCGCTTCCAACGCGTTCCTCGCGTCATTTTACATCGGAATTAGTCTTGAGAAATGCACAAACACGGTTCTGGAGTTCAAAAAACACGAGATGAGGTTTTGGGAATGCTCGCGATTTTCTCGTCAACGTTTTCTCGGATCGCAATTCTGTAGCTTCCAACATGGTCCTCGCGTCATTTTACATCCGAATTAGTCATGAGAAATGCACAAACACGGTTCTGGAGTTAAAAAAAAACGAGATCAGGGTTTGGGAATGCTCCCGATTTTCTCGTTAACGGATGCTCGGATCGCAATTCTGTCGCTTCCAACGTGTTCCTCGTGTCATTTTACGTAGGAAATAGTCACGAGTAGTGCACGTAAACGTTTCTGGATTCCAAAAAACACGAGTTCAGGTTTTGGGAATGCTCGCGATCTTATCATCAACGGTTTCTCGGATCGCAATTCTGTCGCTTCCATCGCGTTCCTAGCGTCATTTTACGTCGGAAATAGTCACGAGCAGTGCACAAACACGGTTCTGGAGTTCAAAAAACACGAGATGAGGTTTTGGGAATGCTCGCGATTTTCTCGTCAACGTTTTCTCGGATCGCAATTCTGTAGCTTCCAACATGGTCCTCGCGTCATTTTACATCCGAATTAGTCATGAGAAATGCACAAACACGGTTCTGGAGTTAAAAAAAAACGAGATCAGGGTTTGGGAATGCTCCCGATTTTCTCGTTAACGGATGCTCGGATCGCAATTCTGTCGCTTCCAACGTGTTCCTCGTGTCATTTTACGTAGGAAATAGTCACGAGTAGTGCACGTAAACGTTTCTGGATTCCAAAAAACACGAGTTCAGGTTTTGGGAATGCTCGCGATCTTATCATCAACGGTTTCTCGGATCGCAATTCTGTCGCTTCCATCGCGTTCCTAGCGTCATTTTACGTCGGAAATAGTCACGAGCAGTGCACAAACACGGTTCTGGAGTTCAAAAAACACGAGATGAGGTTTTGGGAATGCTCGCGATTTTCTCGTCAACGGTTTCTCGGATCGCAATTCTGTCGCTTCCAACGTGTTCCTCGTGTCATTTTACGTCGGAATTAGTCTTGAGAAATGCACAAACACGTTTCTGGCGTTCAAAAAACACGAGATGAGGTTTTGGGAATGCTCGCGATCTTCTCGTCAACGGTTTCTCGGATCGCAATTCTGTCGCTTCCAACGCGTTCCTCGCGTCATTTTACATCGGAATTAGTCATGAGAAATGCACAAACACGGTTTTGGAGTTCAAAAAACACGAGATGAGATTTTGGGAATGCTCGCGATTTTCTCGTCAACGGTTTCTCGGATCGCAATTCTGTAGCTTCAAACGTGTTCCTCGTGTCATTTTACGTCGGAAATAGTCACGAGTAGTGCACGTAAACGTTTCTGGATTCCAAAAAACACGAGTTCAGGTTTTGGGAATGCTCGCGATTTTCTCGTCAACGGTTTCCCGGATCGCAATTCTGTCGCTTCCATCGCGTTCCTAGCGTCATTTTACGTCGGAAATAGTCACGAGCAGTACACGTAAACGTTTCTGGAGTCCAAAAAACACGAGTTCAGGTTTTGGGAATGCTCGCGATTTTCTCGTCAACGATTTCCCGGATCGCAATTCTGTCGCTTCCAACGTGTTCCTCGCGTCATTTTACGTCGGAAATAGTGACGAGAAATGCACGTAAACGTTTCTGGATTCCAAAAAACACGAGTTCAGGTTTTGGGAATGCTCGCGATCTTCTCATCAACGGTTTCTCGGATCGCAATTCTGTCGCTTCCAACGCGTTCCTCGCGTCATTTTACATCGGAATTAGTCTTGAGAAATGCACAAACACGGTTCTGGAGTTCAAAAAACACGAGATGAGGTTTTGGGAATGCTCGCGATTTTCTCGTCAACGGTTTCTCGGATCGCAATTCTGTAGCTTCCAACGTGTTCCTCGTGTCATTTTACGTCAGAAATAGTCACGAGTAGTGCACGTAAACGTTTCTGGATTCCAAAAAACACGAGTTCAGGTTTTGGGAATGCTCGCGATTTTCTCGTCAACGATTTCCCGGATCGCAATTCTGTCGCTTCCAACGTGTTCCTCGTGTCATTTTACGTCAGAAATAGTCACGAGGAGTTCACGTGAACGTTTGTGGAGTCCAAAAAACACGAGTTCAGGTTCTGGGAATGCTCGCGATTTTCTCGTCAACGGTTTCTCGGATCGCAATTCTGTCGCTTCCAACGTGTTCCTCGTGTCATTTTACGTCGGAAATAGTCACGAGCAGTGCATGTAAACGTTTGTGGAGCCCAAAAAATACGAGATCAGGATTTGGGAATGCTCGCGATTTTCTCATCAACGGTTTCTCGGGTCGCAATTCTGTCGCTTCCAACGCGTTCCTCGCGTCATTTTACATCGGAATTAGTCTTGAGAAATGCACAAACACGGTTCTGGAGTTCAAAAAACACGAGATGAGGTTTTGGGAATGCTCGCGATTTTCTCGTCAACGTTTTCTCGGATCGCAATTCTGTAGCTTCCAACATGGTCCTCGCGTCATTTTACATCCGAATTAGTCATGAGAAATGCACAAACACGGTTCTGGAGTTAAAAAAAAACGAGATCAGGGTTTGGGAATGCTCCCGATTTTCTCGTTAACGGATGCTCGGATCGCAATTCTGTCGCTTCCAACGTGTTCCTCGTGTCATTTTACGTAGGAAATAGTCACGAGTAGTGCACGTAAACGTTTCTGGATTCCAAAAAACACGAGTTCAGGTTTTGGGAATGCTCGCGATCTTCTCATCAACGGTTTCTCGGATCGCAATTCTGTCGCTTCCATCGCGTTCCTAGCGTCATTTTACGTCGGAAATAGTCACGAGCAGTGCACAAACACGGTTCTGGAGTTCAAAAAACACGAGATGAGGTTTTGGGAATGCTCGCGATTTTCTCGTCAACGGTTTCTCGGATCGCAATTCTGTCGCTTCCAACGTGTTCCTCGTGTCATTTTACGTCGGAATTAGTCTTGAGAAATGCACAAACACGTTTCTGGCGTTCAAAAAACACGAGATGAGGTTTTGGGAATGCTCGCGATCTTCTCGTCAACGGTTTCTCGGATCGCAATTCTGTCGCTTCCAACGCGTTCCTCGCGTCATTTTACATCGGAATTAGTCATGAGAAATGCACAAACACGGTTTTGGAGTTCAAAAAACACGAGATGAGATTTTGGGAATGCTCGCGATTTTCTCGTCAACGGTTTCTCGGATCGCAATTCTGTAGCTTCAAACGTGTTCCTCGTGTCATTTTACGTCGGAAATAGTCACGAGTAGTGCACGTAAACGTTTCTGGATTCCAAAAAACACGAGTTCAGGTTTTGGGAATGCTCGCGATTTTCTCGTCAACGGTTTCCCGGATCGCAATTCTGTCGCTTCCATCGCGTTCCTAGCGTCATTTTACGTCGGAAATAGTCACGAGCAGTACACGTAAACGTTTCTGGAGTCCAAAAAACACGAGTTCAGGTTTTGGGAATGCTCGCGATTTTCTCGTCAACGATTTCCCGGATCGCAATTCTGTCGCTTCCAACGTGTTCCTCGTGTCATTTTACGTCAGAAATAGTCACGAGGAGTTCACGTGAACGTTTGTGGAGTCCAAAAAACACGAGTTCAGGTTCTGGGAATGCTCGCGATTTTCTCGTCAACGGTTTCTCGGATCGCAATTCTGTCGCTTCCAACGTGTTCCTCGTGTCATTTTACGTCGGAAATAGTCACGAGTAGTGCACGTAAACGTTTTGGATTCCAAAAAACACGAGTTCTGGTTTTGGGAATGCTCGCGATTTTCTCGTCAACGTTTTCTCGGATCGCAATTCTGTCGCTTCCAACGTGTTCCTCGTGTCATTTTACGTCGGAAATAGTCACGAGTAGTGCACGTAAACGTTTTGGATTCCAAAAAACACGAGTTCAGGTTTTGGGAATGCTCGCGATCTTCTCATCAACGGTTTCTCGGATCGCAATTCTGTCGCTTCCAACGCGTTCCTCGCGTCATTTTACATCGGAATTAGTCTTGAGAAATGCACAAACACGGTTCTGGAGTTCAAAAAACACGAGTTCAGGTTTTGGGAATGCTCGCGATTTTCTCGTCAACGGTTTCCCGGATCGCAATTCTGTCGCTTCCAACGTGTTCCTCGTGTCATTTTACGTCAGAAATAGTCACGAGGAGTTCACGTGAACGTTTATGGAGTCCAAAAAACACGAGTTCAGGTTCTGGGAATGCTCGCGATTTGCTCGTCAACGGTTTCTCGGATCGCAATTCTGTCGCTTCCAACGCGTTCCTCGCGTCATTTTACATCGGAATTAGTCATGAGAAATGCACAAACACGGTTCTGGAATTAAAAAAACACGAGATCAGGATTTGGGAATGCTCGCGATTTTCTCGTCAACGGTTTCTCGGATCGCAATTCTGTCACTTCCAACGTGTTCCTCGCGTCATTTTACGTCGGAAATAGTGACGAGAAATGCACGTAAACGTTTCTGGATTCCAAAAAACACGAGTTCAGGTTTTGGGAATGCTCGCAATTTTCTCGTCAACGGTTTCTCGGATCGCAATTCTGTCGCTTCCATCGCGTTCCTAGCGTCATTTTACGTCGGAAATAGTCACGAGCAGTGCATGTAAACGTTTGTGGAGCCCAAAAAACACGAGATCAGGATTTGGGAATTCTCGCGATTTTCTCGTCAACGTTTTCTCGGATCGCAATTCTGTCGCTTCCAACGTGTTCCTCGTATCATTTTACGTCGGAAATAGTCACGAGTAGTGCACGTAAACGTTTTGGATTCCAAAAAACACGAGTTCAGGTTTTGGGAATGCTCGCGATTTTCTCGTCAACGGTTTCTCGGATCGCAATTCTGTCGCTTCCATCGCGTTCCTAGCGTCATTTTACGTCGGAAATAGTCACGAGCAGTGCATGTAAACGTTTGTGGAGCCCAAAAAACACGAGATCAGGATTTGGGAATGCTCGCGATTTTCTCGTCAACGATTTCCCGGATCGCAATTCTGTCGCTTCCAACGTGTTCCTCGCGTCATTTTACGTCGGAAATAGTGACGAGAAATGCACGTAAACGTTTCTGGATTCCAAAAAACACGAGTTCAGGTTTTGGGAATGCTCGCGATCTTCTCATCAACGGTTTCTCGGATCGCAATTCTGTCGCTTCCAACGCGTTCCTCGCGTCATTTTACATCGGAATTAGTCTTGAGAAATGCACAAACACGGTTCTGGAGTTCAAAAAACACGAGATGAGGTTTTGGGAATGCTCGCGATTTTCTCGTCAACGGTTTCTCGGATCGCAATTCTGTAGCTTCCAACGTGTTCCTCGTGTCATTTTACGTCAGAAATAGTCACGAGTAGTGCACGTAAACGTTTCTGGATTCCAAAAAACACGAGTTCAGGTTTTGGGAATGCTCGCGATTTTCTCGTCAACGATTTCCCGGATCGCAATTCTGTCGCTTCCAACGTGTTCCTCGTGTCATTTTACGTCAGAAATAGTCACGAGGAGTTCACGTGAACGTTTGTGGAGTCCAAAAAACACGAGTTCAGGTTCTGGGAATGCTCGCGATTTTCTCGTCAACGGTTTCTCGGATCGCAATTCTGTCGCTTCCAACGTGTTCCTCGTGTCATTTTACGTCGGAAATAGTCACGAGCAGTGCATGTAAACGTTTGTGGAGCCCAAAAAATACGAGATCAGGATTTGGGAATGCTCGCGATTTTCTCATCAACGGTTTCTCGGGTCGCAATTCTGTCGCTTCCAACGCGTTCCTCGCGTCATTTTACATCGGAATTAGTCTTGAGAAATGCACAAACACGGTTCTGGAGTTCAAAAAACACGAGATGAGGTTTTGGGAATGCTCGCGATTTTCTCGTCAACGTTTTCTCGGATCGCAATTCTGTAGCTTCCAACATGGTCCTCGCGTCATTTTACATCCGAATTAGTCATGAGAAATGCACAAACACGGTTCTGGAGTTAAAAAAAAACGAGATCAGGGTTTGGGAATGCTCCCGATTTTCTCGTTAACGGATGCTCGGATCGCAATTCTGTCGCTTCCAACGTGTTCCTCGTGTCATTTTACGTAGGAAATAGTCACGAGTAGTGCACGTAAACGTTTCTGGATTCCAAAAAACACGAGTTCAGGTTTTGGGAATGCTCGCGATCTTCTCATCAACGGTTTCTCGGATCGCAATTCTGTCGCTTCCATCGCGTTCCTAGCGTCATTTTACGTCGGAAATAGTCACGAGCAGTGCACAAACACGGTTCTGGAGTTCAAAAAACACGAGATGAGGTTTTGGGAATGCTCGCGATTTTCTCGTCAACGGTTTCTCGGATCGCAATTCTGTCGCTTCCAACGTGTTCCTCGTGTCATTTTACGTCGGAATTAGTCTTGAGAAATGCACAAACACGTTTCTGGCGTTCAAAAAACACGAGATGAGGTTTTGGGAATGCTCGCGATCTTCTCGTCAACGGTTTCTCGGATCGCAATTCTGTCGCTTCCAACGCGTTCCTCGCGTCATTTTACATCGGAATTAGTCATGAGAAATGCACAAACACGGTTTTGGAGTTCAAAAAACACGAGATGAGATTTTGGGAATGCTCGCGATTTTCTCGTCAACGGTTTCTCGGATCGCAATTCTGTAGCTTCAAACGTGTTCCTCGTGTCATTTTACGTCGGAAATAGTCACGAGTAGTGCACGTAAACGTTTCTGGATTCCAAAAAACACGAGTTCAGGTTTTGGGAATGCTCGCGATTTTCTCGTCAACGGTTTCCCGGATCGCAATTCTGTCGCTTCCATCGCGTTCCTAGCGTCATTTTACGTCGGAAATAGTCACGAGCAGTACACGTAAACGTTTCTGGAGTCCAAAAAACACGAGTTCAGGTTTTGGGAATGCTCGCGATTTTCTCGTCAACGATTTCCCGGATCGCAATTCTGTCGCTTCCAACGTGTTCCTCGTGTCATTTTACGTCAGAAATAGTCACGAGGAGTTCACGTGAACGTTTGTGGAGTCCAAAAAACACGAGTTCAGGTTCTGGGAATGCTCGCGATTTTCTCGTCAACGGTTTCTCGGATCGCAATTCTGTCGCTTCCAACGTGTTCCTCGTGTCATTTTACGTCGGAAATAGTCACGAGTAGTGCACGTAAACGTTTTGGATTCCAAAAAACACGAGTTCTGGTTTTGGGAATGCTCGCGATTTTCTCGTCAACGGTTTCTCGGATCGCAATTCTGTCGCTTCCATCGCGTTCCTAGCGTCATTTTACGTCGGAAATAGTCACGAGCAGTGCATGTAAACGTTTGTGGAGCCCAAAAAACACGAGATCAGGATTTGGGAATGCTCGCGATTTTCTCGTCAACGTTTTCTCGGATCGCAATTCTGTCGCTTCCAACGTGTTCCTCGTGTCATTTTACGTCGGAAATAGTCACGAGTAGTGCACGTAAACGTTTTGGATTCCAAAAAACACGAGTTCAGGTTTTGGGAATGCTCGCGATTTTCTCGTCAACGGTTTCTCGGATCGCAATTCTGTCGCTTCCATCGCGTTCCTAGCGTCATTTTACGTCGGAAATAGTCACGAGCAGTGCATGTAAACGTTTGTGGAGCCCAAAAAATACGAGATCAGGATTTGGGAATGCTCGCGATTTTCTCATCAACGGTTTCTCGGGTCGCAATTCTGTCGCTTCCAACGCGTTCCTCGCGTCATTTTACATCGGAATTAGTCATGAGAAATGCACAAACACGGTTCTGGAGTTCAAAAAACACGAGATGAGGTTTTGGGAATGCTCGCGATTTTCTCGTCAACGTTTTCTCGGATCGCAATTCTGTAGCTTCCAACATGGTCCTCGCGTCATTTTACATCCGAATTAGTCATGAGAAATGCACAAACACGGTTCTGGAGTTAAAAAAAAACGAGATCAGGGTTTGGGAATGCTCCCGATTTTCTCGTTAACGGATGCTCGGATCGCAATTCTGTCGCTTCCAACGTGTTCCTCGTGTCATTTTACGTAGGAAATAGTCACGAGTAGTGCACGTAAACGTTTCTGGATTCCAAAAAACACGAGTTCAGGTTTTGGGAATGCTCGCGATCTTCTCATCAACGGTTTCTCGGATCGCAATTCTGTCGCTTCCAACGCGTTCCTCGCGTCATTTTACATCGGAATTAGTCTTGAGAAATGCACAAACACGGTTCTGGAGTTCAAAAAACACGAGTTCAGGTTTTGGGAATGCTCGCGATTTTCTCGTCAACGGTTTCCCGGATCGCAATTCTGTCGCTTCCAACGTGTTCCTCGTGTCATTTTACGTCAGAAATAGTCACGAGGAGTTCACGTGAACGTTTATGGAGTCCAAAAAACACGAGTTCAGGTTCTGGGAATGCTCGCGATTTGCTCGTCAACGGTTTCTCGGATCGCAATTCTGTCGCTTCCAACGCGTTCCTCGCGTCATTTTACATCGGAATTAGTCATGAGAAATGCACAAACACGGTTCTGGAATTAAAAAAACACGAGATCAGGATTTGGGAATGCTCGCGATTTTCTCGTCAACGGTTTCTCGGATCGCAATTCTGTCACTTCCAACGTGTTCCTCGCGTCATTTTACGTCGGAAATAGTGACGAGAAATGCACGTAAACGTTTCTGGATTCCAAAAAACACGAGTTCAGGTTTTGGGAATGCTCGCAATTTTCTCGTCAACGGTTTCTCGGATCGCAATTCTGTCGCTTCCATCGCGTTCCTAGCGTCATTTTACGTCGGAAATAGTCACGAGCAGTGCATGTAAACGTTTGTGGAGCCCAAAAAACACGAGATCAGGATTTGGGAATTCTCGCGATTTTCTCGTCAACGTTTTCTCGGATCGCAATTCTGTCGCTTCCAACGTGTTCCTCGTATCATTTTACGTCGGAAATAGTCACGAGTAGTGCACGTAAACGTTTTGGATTCCAAAAAACACGAGTTCAGGTTTTGGGAATGCTCGCGATTTTCTCGTCAACGGTTTCTCGGATCGCAATTCTGTCGCTTCCATCGCGTTCCTAGCGTCATTTTACGTCGGAAATAGTCACGAGCAGTGCATGTAAACGTTTGTGGAGCCCAAAAAACACGAGATCAGGATTTGGGAATGCTCGCGATTTTCTCGTCAACGTTTTCTCGGATCGCAATTCTGTAGCTTCCAACGTGTTCCTCGCGTCATTTTACATCCGAATTAGTCATGAGGAATGCACAAACACGGTTCTGGCGTTCAAAAAACACGAGATGAGGTTTTGGGAATGCTCGCGATCTTCTCATCAACGGTTTCTCGGATCGCAATTCTGTCGCTTCCAACGCGTTCCTCGCGTCATTTTACATCGGAATTAGTCATGAGAAATGCACAAACACGGTTCTGGAGTTCAAAAAACACGAGATGAGGTTTTGGGAATGCTCGCGATTTTCTCGTCAACGTTTTCTCGGATCGCAATTCTGTAGCTTCCAACGTGGTCCTCGCGTCATTTTACATCCGAATTAGTCATGAGAAATGCACAAACACGGTTCTGGAGTTAAAAAAAACGAGATCAGGGTTTGGGAATGCTCCCGATTTTCTCGTTAACGGATGCTCGGATCGCAATTCTGTCGCTTCCAACGTGTTCCTCGTGTCATTTTACGTCGGAATTAGTCTTGAGAAATGCGCAAACACGTTTCTGGCGTTCAAAAAACACGAGATGAGGTTTTGGGAATGCTCGCGATCTTCTCGTCAACGGTTTCTCGGATCGCAATTCTGTCGCTTCCAACGCGTTCCTCGCGTCATTTTACATCGGAATTAGTCATGAGAAATGCACAAACACGGTTTTGGAGTTCAAAAAACACGAGATGAGATTTTGGGAATGCTCGCGATTTTCTCGTCAACGGTTTCTCGGATCGCAATTCTGTAGCTTCAAACGTGTTCCTCGTGTCATTTTACGTCGGAAATAGTCACGAGTAGTGCACGTAAACGTTTCTGGATTCCAAAAAACACGAGTTCAGGTTTTGGGAATGCTCGCGATTTTCTCGTCAACGGTTTCCCGGATCGCAATTCTGTCGCTTCCATCGCGTTCCTAGCGTCATTTTACGTCGGAAATAGTCACGAGCAGTACACGTAAACGTTTCTGGAGTCCAAAAAACACGAGTTCAGGTTTTGGGAATGCTCGCGATTTTCTCGTCAACGATTTCCCGGATCGCAATTCTGTCGCTTCCAACGTGTTCCTCGTGTCATTTTACGTCAGAAATAGTCACGAGGAGTTCACGTGAACGTTTGTGGAGTCCAAAAAACACGAGTTCAGGTTCTGGGAATGCTCGCGATTTTCTCGTCAACGGTTTCTCGGATCGCAATTCTGTCGCTTCCAACGTGTTCCTCGTGTCATTTTACGTCGGAAATAGTCACGAGTAGTGCACGTAAACGTTTTGGATTCCAAAAAACACGAGTTCTGGTTTTGGGAATGCTCGCGATTTTCTCGTCAACGGTTTCTCGGATCGCAATTCTGTCGCTTCCATCGCGTTCCTAGCGTCATTTTACGTCGGAAATAGTCACGAGCAGTGCATGTAAACGTTTGTGGAGCCCAAAAAACACGAGATCAGGATTTGGGAATGCTCGCGATTTTCTCGTCAACGTTTTCTCGGATCGCAATTCTGTCGCTTCCAACGTGTTCCTCGTGTCATTTTACGTCGGAAATAGTCACGAGTAGTGCACGTAAACGTTTTGGATTCCAAAAAACACGAGTTCAGGTTTTGGGAATGCTCGCGATTTTCTCGTCAACGGTTTCTCGGATCGCAATTCTGTCGCTTCCATCGCGTTCCTAGCGTCATTTTACGTCGGAAATAGTCACGAGCAGTGCATGTAAACGTTTGTGGAGCCCAAAAAATACGAGATCAGGATTTGGGAATGCTCGCGATTTTCTCATCAACGGTTTCTCGGGTCGCAATTCTGTCGCTTCCAACGCGTTCCTCGCGTCATTTTACATCGGAATTAGTCATGAGAAATGCACAAACACGGTTCTGGAGTTCAAAAAACACGAGATGAGGTTTTGGGAATGCTCGCGATTTTCTCGTCAACGTTTTCTCGGATCGCAATTCTGTAGCTTCCAACATGGTCCTCGCGTCATTTTACATCCGAATTAGTCATGAGAAATGCACAAACACGGTTCTGGAGTTAAAAAAAAACGAGATCAGGGTTTGGGAATGCTCCCGATTTTCTCGTTAACGGATGCTCGGATCGCAATTCTGTCGCTTCCAACGTGTTCCTCGTGTCATTTTACGTAGGAAATAGTCACGAGTAGTGCACGTAAACGTTTCTGGATTCCAAAAAACACGAGTTCAGGTTTTGGGAATGCTCGCGATCTTCTCATCAACGGTTTCTCGGATCGCAATTCTGTCGCTTCCAACGCGTTCCTCGCGTCATTTTACATCGGAATTAGTCTTGAGAAATGCACAAACACGGTTCTGGAGTTCAAAAAACACGAGTTCAGGTTTTGGGAATGCTCGCGATTTTCTCGTCAACGGTTTCCCGGATCGCAATTCTGTCGCTTCCAACGTGTTCCTCGTGTCATTTTACGTCAGAAATAGTCACGAGGAGTTCACGTGAACGTTTATGGAGTCCAAAAAACACGAGTTCAGGTTCTGGGAATGCTCGCGATTTGCTCGTCAACGGTTTCTCGGATCGCAATTCTGTCGCTTCCAACGCGTTCCTCGCGTCATTTTACATCGGAATTAGTCATGAGAAATGCACAAACACGGTTCTGGAATTAAAAAAACACGAGATCAGGATTTGGGAATGCTCGCGATTTTCTCGTCAACGGTTTCTCGGATCGCAATTCTGTCACTTCCAACGTGTTCCTCGCGTCATTTTACGTCGGAAATAGTGACGAGAAATGCACGTAAACGTTTCTGGATTCCAAAAAACACGAGTTCAGGTTTTGGGAATGCTCGCAATTTTCTCGTCAACGGTTTCTCGGATCGCAATTCTGTCGCTTCCATCGCGTTCCTAGCGTCATTTTACGTCGGAAATAGTCACGAGCAGTGCATGTAAACGTTTGTGGAGCCCAAAAAACACGAGATCAGGATTTGGGAATTCTCGCGATTTTCTCGTCAACGTTTTCTCGGATCGCAATTCTGTCGCTTCCAACGTGTTCCTCGTATCATTTTACGTCGGAAATAGTCACGAGTAGTGCACGTAAACGTTTTGGATTCCAAAAAACACGAGTTCAGGTTTTGGGAATGCTCGCGATTTTCTCGTCAACGGTTTCTCGGATCGCAATTCTGTCGCTTCCATCGCGTTCCTAGCGTCATTTTACGTCGGAAATAGTCACGAGCAGTGCATGTAAACGTTTGTGGAGCCCAAAAAACACGAGATCAGGATTTGGGAATGCTCGCGATTTTCTCGTCAACGTTTTCTCGGATCGCAATTCTGTAGCTTCCAACGTGTTCCTCGCGTCATTTTACATCCGAATTAGTCATGAGGAATGCACAAACACGGTTCTGGCGTTCAAAAAACACGAGATGAGGTTTTGGGAATGCTCGCGATCTTCTCATCAACGGTTTCTCGGATCGCAATTCTGTCGCTTCCAACGCGTTCCTCGCGTCATTTTACATCGGAATTAGTCATGAGAAATGCACAAACACGGTTCTGGAGTTCAAAAAACACGAGATGAGGTTTTGGGAATGCTCGCGATTTTCTCGTCAACGTTTTCTCGGATCGCAATTCTGTAGCTTCCAACGTGGTCCTCGCGTCATTTTACATCCGAATTAGTCATGAGAAATGCACAAACACGGTTCTGGAGTTAAAAAAAACGAGATCAGGGTTTGGGAATGCTCCCGATTTTCTCGTTAACGGATGCTCGGATCGCAATTCTGTCGCTTCCAACGTGTTCCTCGTGTCATTTTACGTCGGAATTAGTCTTGAGAAATGCGCAAACACGTTTCTGGCGTTCAAAAAACACGAGATGAGGTTTTGGGAATGCTCGCGATCTTCTCGTCAACGGTTTCTCGGATCGCAATTCTGTCGCTTCCAACGCGTTCCTCGCGTCATTTTACATCGGAATTAGTCATGAGAAATGCACAAACACGGTTCTGGAGTTCAAAAAACACGAGATGAGATTTTGGGAATGCTCGCGATTTTCTCGTCAACGGTTTCTCGGATCGCAATTCTGTAGCTTCCAACGTGTTCCTCGTGTCATTTTACGTCGGAAATAGTCACGAGTAGTGCACGTAAACGTTTCTGGATTCCAAAAAACACGAGTTCAGGTATTGGGAATGCTCGCGATTTTCTCGTCAACGGTTTCCCGGATCGCAATTCTGTCGCTTCCATCGCGTTCCTAGCGTCATTTTACGTCGGAAATAGTCACGAGCAGTACACGTAAACGTTTCTGGAGTCCAAAAAACACGAGTTCAGGTTTTGGGAATGCTCGCAATTTTCTCGTCAACGGTTTCCCGGATCGCAATTCTGTCGCTTCCAACGTGTTCCTCGTGTCATTTTACGTCAGAAATAGTCACGAGGAGTTCACGTGAACGTTTATGGAGTCAAAAAAACACGAGTTCAGGTTCTGGGAATGCTCGCGATTTTCTCGTCAACGGTTTCTCGGATCGCAATTCTGTCGCTTCCAACGTGTTCCTCGTGTCATTTTACGTCGGAAATAGTCACGAGTAGTGCACGTAAACGTTTTGGATTCCAAAAAACACGAGTTCTGGTTTTGGGAATGCTCGCGATTTTCTCGTCAACGGTTTCTCGGATCGCAATTCTGTCGCTTCCATCGCGTTCCTAGCGTCATTTTACGTCGGAAATAGTCACGAGCAGTGCATGTAAACGCTTGTGGAGCCCAAAAAACACGAGATCAGGATTTGGGAATGCTCGCGATTTTCTCGTCAACGTTTTCTCGGATCGCAATTCTGTCGCTTCCAACGTGTTCCTCGTGTCATTTTACGTCGGAAATAGTCACGAGTAGTGCACGTAAACGTTTTGGATTCCAAAAAACACGAGTTCAGGTTTTGGGAATGCTCGCGATTTTCTCGTCAACGGTTTCTCGGATCGCAATTCTGTCGCTTCCATCGCGTTCCTAGCGTCATTTTACGTCGGAAATAGTCACGAGCAGTGCATGTAAACGTTTGTGGAGCCCAAAAAACACGAGATCAGGATTTGGGAATGCTCGCGATTTTCTCGTCAACGTTTTCTCGGATCGCAATTCTGTCGCTTCCAACGTGTTCCTCGTATCATTTTACGTCGGAAATAGTCACGAGTAGTGCACGTAAACGTTTTGGATTCCAAAAAACACGAGTTCAGGTTTTGGGAATGCTCGCGATTTTCTCGTCAACGGTTTCTCGGATCGCAATTCTGTCGCTTCCATCGCGTTCCTAGCGTCATTTTACGTCGGAAATAGTCACGAGCAGTGCATGTAAACGTTTGTGGAGCCCAAAAAACACGAGATCAGGATTTGGGAATGCTCGCGATTTTCTCGTCAACGTTTTCTCGGATCGCAATTCTGTAGCTTCCAACGTGTTCCTCGCGTCATTTTACATCCGAATTAGTCATGAGGAATGCACAAACACGGTTCTGGCGTTCAAAAAACACGAGATGAGGTTTTGGGAATGCTCGCGATCTTCTCATCAACGGTTTCTCGGATCGCAATTCTGTCGCTTCCAACGCGTTCCTCGCGTCATTTTACATCGGAATTAGTCATGAGAAATGCACAAACACGGTTCTGGAGTTCAAAAAACACGAGATGAGGTTTTGGGAATGCTCGCGATTTTCTCGTCAACGTTTTCTCGGATCGCAATTCTGTAGCTTCCAACGTGGTCCTCGCGTCATTTTACATCCGAATTAGTCATGAGAAATGCACAAACACGGTTCTGGAGTTAAAAAAAACGAGATCAGGGTTTGGGAATGCTCCCGATTTTCTCGTTAACGGATGCTCGGATCGCAATTCTGTCGCTTCCAACGTGTTCCTCGTGTCATTTTACGTCGGAATTAGTCTTGAGAAATGCGCAAACACGTTTCTGGCGTTCAAAAAACACGAGATGAGGTTTTGGGAATGCTCGCGATCTTCTCGTCAACGGTTTCTCGGATCGCAATTCTGTCGCTTCCAACGCGTTCCTCGCGTCATTTTACATCGGAATTAGTCATGAGAAATGCACAAACACGGTTCTGGAGTTCAAAAAACACGAGATGAGATTTTGGGAATGCTCGCGATTTTCTCGTCAACGGTTTCTCGGATCGCAATTCTGTAGCTTCCAACGTGTTCCTCGTGTCATTTTACGTCGGAAATAGTCACGAGTAGTGCACGTAAACGTTTCTGGATTCCAAAAAACACGAGTTCAGGTTTTGGGAATGCTCGCGATTTTCTCGTCAACGGTTTCCCGGATCGCAATTCTGTCGCTTCCATCGCGTTCCTAGCGTCATTTTACGTCGGAAATAGTCACGAGCAGTACACGTAAACGTTTCTGGAGTCCAAAAAACACGAGTTCAGGTTTTGGGAATGCTCGCAATTTTCTCGTCAACGGTTTCCCGGATCGCAATTCTGTCGCTTCCAACGTGTTCCTCGTGTCATTTTACGTCAGAAATAGTCACGAGGAGTTCACGTGAACGTTTATGGAGTCAAAAAAACACGAGTTCAGGTTCTGGGAATGCTCGCGATTTTCTCGTCAACGGTTTCTCGGATCGCAATTCTGTCGCTTCCAACGTGTTCCTCGTGTCATTTTACGTCGGAAATAGTCTTGAGAAATGCACAAACACGTTTCTGGCGTTCAAAAAACACGAGATGAGGTTTTGGGAATGCTCGCGATCTTCTCGTCAACGGTTTCTCGGATCGCAATTCTGTCGTTTCCAACGCGTTCCTCGCGTCATTTTACATCGGAATTAGTCATGAGAAATGCACAAACACGGTTCTGGAGTTCAAAAAACACGAAATGAGATTTTGGGAATGCTCGCGATTTTCTCGTCAACGGTTTCTCGGATCGCAATTCTGTAGCTTCCAACGTGTTCCTCGTGTCATTTTACGTCGGAAATAGTCACGAGTAGTGCACGTAAAGGTTTCTGGATTCCAAAAAACACGAGTTCAGGTTTTGGGAATGCTCGCGATTTTCTCGTCAACGGTTTCCCGGATCGCAATTCTGTCGCTTCCATCGCGTTCCTAGCGTCATTTTACGTCGGAAATAGTCACGAGCAGTACACGTAAACGTTTCTGGAGTCCAAAAAACACGAGTTCAGGTTTTGGGAATGCTCGCGATTTTCTCGTCAACGGTTTCCCGGATCGCAATTCTGTCGCTTCCAAAGTGTTCCTCGTGTCATTTTACGTCAGAAATAGTCACGAGGAGTTCACGTGAACGTTTATGGAGTCCAAAAAACACGAGTTCAGGTTCTGGGAATGCTCGCGATTTTCTCGTCAACGGTTTCTCGGATCGCAATTCTGTCGCTTCCAACGTGTTCCTCGTGTCATTTTACGTCGGAAATAGTCACGAGTAGTGCACGTAAACGTTTTGGATTCCAAAAAACACGAGTTCTGGTTTTGGGAATGCTCGCGATTTTCTCGTCAACGGTTTCTCGGATCGCAATTCTGTCGCTTCCATCGCGTTCCTAGCGTCATTTTACGTCGGAAATAGTCACGAGCAGTGCATGTAAACGTTTGTGGAGCCCAAAAAATACGAGATCAGGATTTGGGAATGCTCGCGATTTTCTCATCAACGGTTTCTCAGGTCGCAATTCTGTCGCTTCCAACGCGTTCCTCGCGTCATTTTACATCGGAATTAGTCTTGAGAAATGCACAAACACGGTTCTGGAGTTCAAAAAACACGAGATGAGGTTTTGGGAATGCTCGCGATTTTCTCGTCAACGTTTTCTCGGATCGCAATTCTGTAGCTTCCAACATGGTCCTCGCGTCATTTTACATCCGAATTAGTCATGAGAAATGCACAAACACGGTTCTGGAGTTAAAAAAAAACGAGATCAGGGTTTGGGAATGCTCCCGATTTTCTCGTTAACGGATGCTCGGATCGCAATTCTGTCGCTTCCAACGTGTTCCTCGTGTCATTTTACGTAGGAAATAGTCACGAGTAGTGCACGTAAACGTTTCTGGATTCCAAAAAACACGAGTTCAGGTTTTGGGAATGCTCGCGATCTTCTCATCAACGGTTTCTCGGATCGCAATTCTGTCGCTTCCAACGTGTTCCTCGTGTCATTTTACGTAGGAAATAGTCACGAGTAGTGCACGTAAACGTTTCTGGATTCCAAAAAACACGAGTTCAGGTTTTGGGAATGCTCGCGATCTTCTCATCAACGGTTTCTCGGATCGCAATTCTGTCGCTTCCAACGTGTTCCTCGTGTCATTTTACGTAGGAAATAGTCACGAGTAGTGCACGTAAACGTTTCTGGATTCCAAAAAACACGAGTTCAGGTTTTGGGAATGCTCGCGATCTTCTCATCAACGGTTTCTCGGATCGCAATTCTGTCGCTTCCATCGCGTTCCTCGTGTCATTTTACGTCAGAAATAGTCACGAGGAGTTCACGTGAACGTTTATGGAGTCCAAAAAATACGAGATCAGGATTTGGGAATGCTCGCGATTTTCTCATCAACGGTTTCTCGGGTCGCAATTCTGTCGCTTCCAACGCGTTCCTCGCGTCATTTTACATCGGAATTAGTCATGAGAAATGCACAAACACGGTTCTGGAGTTCAAAAAACACGAGATGAGGTTTTGGGAATGCTCGCGATTTTCTCGTCAACGTTTTCTCGGATCGCAATTCTGTAGCTTCCAACATGGTCCTCGCGTCATTTTACATCCGAATTAGTCATGAGAAATGCACAAACACGGTTCTGGAGTTAAAAAAAAACGAGATCAGGGTTTGGGAATGCTCCCGATTTTCTCGTTAACGGATGCTCGGATCGCAATTCTGTCGCTTCCAACGTGTTCCTCGCGTCATTTTACGTCGGAAATAGTGACGAGAAATGCACGTAAACGTTTCTGGATTCCAAAAAACACGAGTTCAGGTTTTGGGAATGCTCGGGATCTTCTCATCAACGGTTTCTCGGATCGCAATTCTGTCGCTTCCAACGCGTTCCTCGCGTCATTTTACATCGGAATTAGTCTTGAGAAATGCACAAACACGGTTCTGGAGTTCAAAAAACACGAGATGAGGTTTTGGGAATGCTCGCGATTTTCTCGTCAACGGTTTCTCGGATCGCAATTCTGTAGCTTCCAACGTGTTCCTCGTGTCATTTTACGTCAGAAATAGTCACGAGTAGTGCACGTAAACGTTTCTGGATTCCAAAAAACACGAGTTCAGGTTTTGGGAATGCTCGCGATTTTCTCGTCAACGATTTCCCGGATCGCAATTCTGTCGCTTCCAACGTGTTCCTCGTGTCATTTTACGTCAGAAATAGTCACGAGGAGTTCACGTGAACGTTTGTGGAGTCCAAAAAACACGAGTTCAGGTTCTGGGAATGCTCGCGATTTTCTCGTCAACGGTTTCTCGGATCGCAATTCTGTCGCTTCCAACGTGTTCCTCGTGTCATTTTACGTCGGAAATAGTCACGAGCAGTGCATGTAAACGTTTGTGGAGCCCAAAAAATACGAGATCAGGATTTGGGAATGCTCGCGATTTTCTCATCAACGGTTTCTCGGGTCGCAATTCTGTCGCTTCCAACGCGTTCCTCGCGTCATTTTACATCGGAATTAGTCTTGAGAAATGCACAAACACGGTTCTGGAGTTCAAAAAACACGAGATGAGGTTTTGGGAATGCTCGCGATTTTCTCGTCAACGTTTTCTCGGATCGCAATTCTGTAGCTTCCAACATGGTCCTCGCGTCATTTTACATCCGAATTAGTCATGAGAAATGCACAAACACGGTTCTGGAGTTAAAAAAAAACGAGATCAGGGTTTGGGAATGCTCCCGATTTTCTCGTTAACGGATGCTCGGATCGCAATTCTGTCGCTTCCAACGTGTTCCTCGTGTCATTTTACGTAGGAAATAGTCACGAGTAGTGCACGTAAACGTTTCTGGATTCCAAAAAACACGAGTTCAGGTTTTGGGAATGCTCGCGATCTTATCATCAACGGTTTCTCGGATCGCAATTCTGTCGCTTCCATCGCGTTCCTAGCGTCATTTTACGTCGGAAATAGTCACGAGCAGTGCACAAACACGGTTCTGGAGTTCAAAAAACACGAGATGAGGTTTTGGGAATGCTCGCGATTTTCTCGTCAACGGTTTCTCGGATCGCAATTCTGTCGCTTCCAACGTGTTCCTCGTGTCATTTTACGTCGGAATTAGTCTTGAGAAATGCACAAACACGTTTCTGGCGTTCAAAAAACACGAGATGAGGTTTTGGGAATGCTCGCGATCTTCTCGTCAACGGTTTCTCGGATCGCAATTCTGTCGCTTCCAACGCGTTCCTCGCGTCATTTTACATCGGAATTAGTCATGAGAAATGCACAAACACGGTTTTGGAGTTCAAAAAACACGAGATGAGATTTTGGGAATGCTCGCGATTTTCTCGTCAACGGTTTCTCGGATCGCAATTCTGTAGCTTCAAACGTGTTCCTCGTGTCATTTTACGTCGGAAATAGTCACGAGTAGTGCACGTAAACGTTTCTGGATTCCAAAAAACACGAGTTCAGGTTTTGGGAATGCTCGCGATTTTCTCGTCAACGGTTTCCCGGATCGCAATTCTGTCGCTTCCATCGCGTTCCTAGCGTCATTTTACGTCGGAAATAGTCACGAGCAGTACACGTAAACGTTTCTGGAGTCCAAAAAACACGAGTTCAGGTTTTGGGAATGCTCGCGATTTTCTCGTCAACGATTTCCCGGATCGCAATTCTGTCGCTTCCAACGTGTTCCTCGTGTCATTTTACGTCAGAAATAGTCACGAGGAGTTCACGTGAACGTTTGTGGAGTCCAAAAAACACGAGTTCAGGTTCTGGGAATGCTCGCGATTTTCTCGTCAACGGTTTCTCGGATCGCAATTCTGTCGCTTCCAACGTGTTCCTCGTGTCATTTTACGTCGGAAATAGTCACGAGTAGTGCACGTAAACGTTTTGGATTCCAAAAAACACGAGTTCTGGTTTTGGGAATGCTCGCGATTTTCTCGTCAACGGTTTCTCGGATCGCAATTCTGTCGCTTCCATCGCGTTCCTAGCGTCATTTTACGTCGGAAATAGTCACGAGCAGTGCATGTAAACGTTTGTGGAGCCCAAAAAACACGAGATCAGGATTTGGGAATGCTCGCGATTTTCTCGTCAACGTTTTCTCGGATCGCAATTCTGTCGCTTCCAACGTGTTCCTCGTGTCATTTTACGTCGGAAATAGTCACGAGTAGTGCACGTAAACGTTTTGGATTCCAAAAAACACGAGTTCAGGTTTTGGGAATGCTCGCGATTTTCTCGTCAACGGTTTCTCGGATCGCAATTCTGTCGCTTCCATCGCGTTCCTAGCGTCATTTTACGTCGGAAATAGTCACGAGCAGTGCATGTAAACGTTTGTGGAGCCCAAAAAATACGAGATCAGGATTTGGGAATGCTCGCGATTTTCTCATCAACGGTTTCTCGGGTCGCAATTCTGTCGCTTCCAACGCGTTCCTCGCGTCATTTTACATCGGAATTAGTCATGAGAAATGCACAAACACGGTTCTGGAGTTCAAAAAACACGAGATGAGGTTTTGGGAATGCTCGCGATTTTCTCGTCAACGTTTTCTCGGATCGCAATTCTGTAGCTTCCAACATGGTCCTCGCGTCATTTTACATCCGAATTAGTCATGAGAAATGCACAAACACGGTTCTGGAGTTTAAAAAAAACGAGATCAGGGTTTGGGAATGCTCCCGATTTTCTCGTTAACGGATGCTCGGATCGCAATTCTGTCGCTTCCAACGTGTTCCTCGTGTCATTTTACGTAGGAAATAGTCACGAGTAGTGCACGTAAACGTTTCTGGATTCCAAAAAACACGAGTTCAGGTTTTGGGAATGCTCGCGATCTTCTCATCAACGGTTTCTCGGATCGCAATTCTGTCGCTTCCAACGCGTTCCTCGCGTCATTTTACATCGGAATTAGTCTTGAGAAATGCACAAACACGGTTCTGGAGTTCAAAAAACACGAGATGAGGTTTTGGGAATGCTCGCGATTTTCTCGTCAACGGTTTCTCGGATCGCAATTCTGTAGCTTCCAACGTGTTCCTCGTGTCATTTTACGTCAGAAATAGTCACGAGTAGTGCACGTAAACGTTTCTGGATTCCAAAAAACACGAGTTCAGGTTTTGGGAATGCTCGCGATTTTCTCGTCAACGGTTTCCCGGATCGCAATTCTGTCGCTTCCAACGTGTTCCTCGTGTCATTTTACGTCAGAAATAGTCACGAGGAGTTCACGTGAACGTTTATGGAGTCCAAAAAACACGAGTTCAGGTTCTGGGAATGCTCGCGATTTGCTCGTCAACGGTTTCTCGGATCGCAATTCTGTCGCTTCCAACGCGTTCCTCGCGTCATTTTACATCGGAATTAGTCATGAGAAATGCACAAACACGGTTCTGGAATTAAAAAAACACGAGATCAGGATTTGGGAATGCTCGCGATTTTCTCGTCAACGGTTTCTCGGATCGCAATTCTGTCACTTCCAACGTGTTCCTCGCGTCATTTTACGTCGGAAATAGTCACGAGCAGTGCATGTAAACGTTTGTGGAGCCCAAAAAACACGAGATCAGGATTTGGGAATTCTCGCGATTTTCTCGTCAACGTTTTCTCGGATCGCAATTCTGTCGCTTCCAACGTGTTCCTCGTATCATTTTACGTCGGAAATAGTCACGAGTAGTGCACGTAAACGTTTTGGATTCCAAAAAACACGAGTTCAGGTTTTGGGAATGCTCGCGATTTTCTCGTCAACGGTTTCTCGGATCGCAATTCTGTCGCTTCCATCGCGTTCCTAGCGTCATTTTACGTCGGAAATAGTCACGAGCAGTGCATGTAAACGTTTGTGGAGCCCAAAAAACACGAGATCAGGATTTGGGAATGCTCGCGATTTTCTCGTCAACGTTTTCTCGGATCGCAATTCTGTAGCTTCCAACGTGTTCCTCGCGTCATTTTACATCCGAATTAGTCATGAGGAATGCACAAACACGGTTCTGGCGTTCAAAAAACACGAGATGAGGTTTTGGGAATGCTCGCGATCTTCTCATCAACGGTTTCTCGGATCGCAATTCTGTCGCTTCCAACGCGTTCCTCGCGTCATTTTACATCGGAATTAGTCATGAGAAATGCACAAACACGGTTCTGGAGTTCAAAAAACACGAGATGAGGTTTTGGGAATGCTCGCGATTTTCTCGTCAACGTTTTCTCGGATCGCAATTCTGTAGCTTCCAACGTGGTCCTCGCGTCATTTTACATCCGAATTAGTCATGAGAAATGCACAAACACGGTTCTGGAGTTAAAAAAAACGAGATCAGGGTTTGGGAATGCTCCCGATTTTCTCGTTAACGGATGCTCGGATCGCAATTCTGTCGCTTCCAACGTGTTCCTCGTGTCATTTTACGTCGGAATTAGTCTTGAGAAATGCGCAAACACGTTTCTGGCGTTCAAAAAACACGAGATGAGGTTTTGGGAATGCTCGCGATCTTCTCGTCAACGGTTTCTCGGATCGCAATTCTCTCGCTTCCAACGCGTTCCTCGCGTCATTTTACATCGGAATTAGTCATGAGAAATGCACAAACACGGTTCTGGAGTTCAAAAAACACGAGATGAGATTTTGGGAATGCTCGCGATTTTCTCGTCAACGGTTTCTCGGATCGCAATTCTGTAGCTTCCAACGTGTTCCTCGTGTCATTTTACGTCGGAAATAGTCACGAGTAGTGCACGTAAACGTTTCTGGATTCCAAAAAACACGAGTTCAGGTTTTGGGAATGCTCGCGATTTTCTCGTCAACGGTTTCCCGGATCGCAATTCTGTCGCTTCCATCGCGTTCCTAGCGTCATTTTACGTCGGAAATAGTCACGAGCAGTACACGTAAACGTTTCTGGAGTCCAAAAAACACGAGTTCAGGTTTTGGGAATGCTCGCAATTTTCTCGTCAACGGTTTCCCGGATCGCAATTCTGTCGCTTCCAACGTGTTCCTCGTGTCATTTTACGTCAGAAATAGTCACGAGGAGTTCACGTGAACGTTTATGGAGTCAAAAAAACACGAGTTCAGGTTCTGGGAATGCTCGCGATTTTCTCGTCAACGGTTTCTCGGATCGCAATTCTGTCGCTTCCAACGTGTTCCTCGTGTCATTTTACGTCGGAAATAGTCACGAGTAGTGCACGTAAACGTTTTGGATTCCAAAAAACACGAGTTCTGGTTTTGGGAATGCTCGCGATTTTCTCGTCAACGGTTTCTCGGATCGCAATTCTGTCGCTTCCATCGCGTTCCTAGCGTCATTTTACGTCGGAAATAGTCACGAGCAGTGCATGTAAACGCTTGTGGAGCCCAAAAAACACGAGATCAGGATTTGGGAATGCTCGCGATTTTCTCGTCAACGTTTTCTCGGATCGCAATTCTGTCGCTTCCAACGTGTTCCTCGTGTCATTTTACGTCGGAAATAGTCACGAGTAGTGCACGTAAACGTTTTGGATTCCAAAAAACACGAGTTCAGGTTTTGGGAATGCTCGCGATTTTCTCGTCAACGGTTTCTCGGATCGCAATTCTGTCGCTTCCATCGCGTTCCTAGCGTCATTTTACGTCGGAAATAGTCACGAGCAGTGCATGTAAACGTTTGTGGAGCCCAAAAAACACGAGATCAGGATTTGGGAATGCTCGCGATTTTCTCGTCAACGTTTTCTCGGATCGCAATTCTGTCGCTTCCAACGTGTTCCTCGTATCATTTTACGTCGGAAATAGTCACGAGTAGTGCACGTAAACGTTTTGGATTCCAAAAAACACGAGTTCAGGTTTTGGGAATGCTCGCGATTTTCTCGTCAACGGTTTCTCGGATCGCAATTCTGTCGCTTCCATCGCGTTCCTAGCGTCATTTTACGTCGGAAATAGTCACGAGCAGTGCATGTAAACGTTTGTGGAGCCCAAAAAACACGAGATCAGGATTTGGGAATGCTCGCGATTTTCTCGTCAACGTTTTCTCGGATCGCAATTCTGTAGCTTCCAACGTGTTCCTCGCGTCATTTTACATCCGAATTAGTCATGAGGAATGCACAAACACGGTTCTGGCGTTCAAAAAACACGAGATGAGGTTTTGGGAATGCTCGCGATCTTCTCATCAACGGTTTCTCGGATCGCAATTCTGTCGCTTCCAACGCGTTCCTCGCGTCATTTTACATCGGAATTAGTCATGAGAAATGCACAAACACGGTTCTGGAGTTCAAAAAACACGAGATGAGGTTTTGGGAATGCTCGCGATTTTCTCGTCAACGTTTTCTCGGATCGCAATTCTGTAGCTTCCAACGTGGTCCTCGCGTCATTTTACATCCGAATTAGTCATGAGAAATGCACAAACACGGTTCTGGAGTTAAAAAAAACGAGATCAGGGTTTGGGAATGCTCCCGATTTTCTCGTTAACGGATGCTCGGATCGCAATTCTGTCGCTTCCAACGTGTTCCTCGTGTCATTTTACGTCGGAATTAGTCTTGAGAAATGCGCAAACACGTTTCTGGCGTTCAAAAAACACGAGATGAGGTTTTGGGAATGCTCGCGATCTTCTCGTCAACGGTTTCTCGGATCGCAATTCTGTCGCTTCCAACGCGTTCCTCGCGTCATTTTACATCGGAATTAGTCATGAGAAATGCACAAACACGGTTCTGGAGTTCAAAAAACCCGAGATGAGATTTTGGGAATGCTCGCGATTTTCTCGTCAACGGTTTCTCGGATCGCAATTCTGTAGCTTCCAACGTGTTCCTCGTGTCATTTTACGTCGGAAATAGTCACGAGTAGTGCACGTAAACGTTTCTGGATTCCAAAAAACACGAGTTCAGGTTTTGGGAATGCTCGCGATTTTCTCGTCAACGGTTTCCCGGATCGCAATTCTGTCGCTTCCATCGCGTTCCTAGCGTCATTTTACGTCGGAAATAGTCACGAGCAGTACACGTAAACGTTTCTGGAGTCCAAAAAACACGAGTTCAGGTTTTGGGAATGCTCGCAATTTTCTCGTCAACGGTTTCCCGGATCGCAATTCTGTCGCTTCCAACGTGTTCCTCGTGTCATTTTACGTCAGAAATAGTCACGAGGAGTTCACGTGAACGTTTATGGAGTCAAAAAAACACGAGTTCAGGTTCTGGGAATGCTCGCGATTTTCTCGTCAACGGTTTCTCGGATCGCAATTCTGTCGCTTCCAACGTGTTCCTCGTGTCATTTTACGTCGGAAATAGTCACGAGTAGTGCACGTAAACGTTTTGGATTCCAAAAAACACGAGTTCTGGTTTTGGGAATGCTCGCGATTTTCTCGTCAACGGTTTCTCGGATCGCAATTCTGTCGCTTCCATCGCGTTCCTAGCGTCATTTTACGTCGGAAATAGTCACGAGCAGTGCATGTAAACGCTTGTGGAGCCCAAAAAACACGAGATCAGGATTTGGGAATGCTCGCGATTTTCTCGTCAACGTTTTCTCGGATCGCAATTCTGTCGCTTCCAACGTGTTCCTCGTGTCATTTTACGTCGGAAATAGTCACGAGTAGTGCACGTAAACGTTTTGGATTCCAAAAAACACGAGTTCAGGTTTTGGGAATGCTCGCGATTTTCTCGTCAACGGTTTCTCGGATCGCAATTCTGTCGCTTCCATCGCGTTCCTAGCGTCATTTTACGTCGGAAATAGTCACGAGCAGTGCATGTAAACGTTTGTGGAGCCCAAAATATACGAGATCAGGATTTGGGAATGCTCGCGATTTTCTCATCAACGGTTTCTCGGGCCGCAATTCTGTCGCTTCCAACGCGTTCCTCGCGTCATTTTACATCGGAATTAGTCATGAGAAATGCACAAACACGGTTCTGGAGTTCAAAAAACACGAGATGAGATTTTGGGAATGCTCGCGATTTTCTCGTCAACGGTTTCTCGGATCGCAATTCTGTAGCTTCCAACGTGTTCCTCGTGTCATTTTACGTCGGAAACAGTCACGAGTAGTGCACGTAAACGTTTTGGATTCCAAAAAACACGAGTTCTGGTTTTGGGAATGCTCGCGATTTTCTCGTCAACGGTTTCTCGGATCGCAATTCTGTCGCTTCCATCGCGTTCCTAGCGTCATTTTACGTCGGAAATAGTCACGAGGAGTTCACGTGAACGTTTATGCAGTCAAAAAAACACGAGTTCAGGTTCTGGGAATGCTCGCGATTTTCTCGTCAACGGTTTCTCGGATCGCAATTCTGTCGCTTCCAACGTGTTCCTCGTGTCATTTTACGTCGGAAATAGTCACGAGTAGTGCACGTAAACGTTTTGGATTCCAAAAAACACGAGTTCTGGTTTTGGGAATGCTCGCGATTTTCTCGTCAACGGTTTCTCGGATCGCAATTCTGTCGCTTCCATCGCGTTCCTAGCGTCATTTTACGTCGGAAATAGTCACGAGCAGTACACGTAAACGTTTCTGGAGTCCAAAAAACACGAGTTCAGGTTTTGGGAATGCTCGCAATTTTCTCGTCAACGGTTTCCCGGATCGCAATTCTGTCGCTTCCAACGTGTTCCTCGTGTCATTTTACGTCAGAAATAGTCACGAGGAGTTCACGTGAACGTTTATGGAGTCAAAAAAACACGAGTTCAGGTTCTGGGAATGCTCGCGATTTTCTCGTCAACGGTTTCTCGGATCGCAATTCTGTCGCTTCCAACGTGTTCCTCGTGTCATTTTACGTCGGAAATAGTCACGAGTAGTGCACGTAAACGTTTTGGATTCCAAAAAACACGAGTTCTGGTTTTGGGAATGCTCGCGATTTTCTCGTCAACGGTTTCTCGGATCGCAATTCTGTCGCTTCCATCGCGTTCCTAGCGTCATTTTACGTCGGAAATAGTCACGAGCAGTGCATGTAAACGCTTGTGGAGCCCAAAAAACACGAGATCAGGATTTGGGAATGCTCGCGATTTTCTCGTCAACGTTTTCTCGGATCGCAATTCTGTCGCTTCCAACGTGTTCCTCGTGTCATTTTACGTCGGAAATAGTCACGAGTAGTGCACGTAAACGTTTTGGATTCCAAAAAACACGAGTTCAGGTTTTGGGAATGCTCGCGATTTTCTCGTCAACGGTTTCTCGGATCGCAATTCTGTCGCTTCCATCGCGTTCCTAGCGTCATTTTACGTCGGAAATAGTCACGAGCAGTGCATGTAAACGTTTGTGGAGCCCAAAAAACACGAGATCAGGATTTGGGAATGCTCGCGATTTTCTCGTCAACGTTTTCTCGGATCGCAATTCTGTAGCTTCCAACGTGTTCCTCGCGTCATTTTACATCCGAATTAGTCATGAGGAATGCACAAACACGGTTCTGGCGTTCAAAAAACACGAGATGAGGTTTTGGGAATGCTCGCGATCTTCTCATCAACGGTTTCTCGGATCGCAATTCTGTCGCTTCCAACGCGTTCCTCGCGTCATTTTACATCGGAATTAGTCATGAGAAATGCACAAACACGGTTCTGGAGTTCAAAAAACACGAGATGAGGTTTTGGGAATGCTCGCGATTTTCTCGTCAACGTTTTCTCGGATCGCAATTCTGTAGCTTCCAACGTGGTCCTCGCGTCATTTTACATCCGAATTAGTCATGAGAAATGCACAAACACGGTTCTGGAGTTAAAAAAAACGAGATCAGGGTTTGGGAATGCTCCCGATTTTCTCGTTAACGGATGCTCGGATCGCAATTCTGTCGCTTCCAACGTGTTCCTCGTGTCATTTTACGTCGGAATTAGTCTTGAGAAATGCGCAAACACGTTTCTGGCGTTCAAAAAACACGAGATGAGGTTTTGGGAATGCTCGCGATCTTCTCGTCAACGGTTTCTCGGATCGCAATTCTGTCGCTTCCAACGCGTTCCTCGCGTCATTTTACATCGGAATTAGTCATGAGAAATGCACAAACACGGTTCTGGAGTTCAAAAAACACGAGATGAGATTTTGGGAATGCTCGCGATTTTCTCGTCAACGGTTTCTCGGATCGCAATTCTGTAGCTTCCAACGTGTTCCTCGTGTCATTTTACGTCGGAAATAGTCACGAGTAGTGCACGTAAACGTTTCTGGATTCCAAAAAACACGAGTTCAGGTTTTGGGAATGCTCGCGATTTTCTCGTCAACGGTTTCCCGGATCGCAATTCTGTCGCTTCCATCGCGTTCCTAGCGTCATTTTACGTCGGAAATAGTCACGAGCAGTACACGTAAACGTTTCTGGAGTCCAAAAAACACGAGTTCAGGTTTTGGGAATGCTCGCAATTTTCTCGTCAACGGTTTCCCGGATCGCAATTCTGTCGCTTCCAACGTGTTCCTCGTGTCATTTTACGTCAGAAATAATCACGAGGAGTTCACGTGAACGTTTATGGAGTCAAAAAAACACGAGTTCAGGTTCTGGGAATGCTCGCGATTTTCTCGTCAACGGTTTCTCGGATCGCAATTCTGTCGCTTCCAACGTGTTCCTCGTGTCATTTTACGTCGGAAATAGTCACGAGTAGTGCACGTAAACGTTTTGGATTCCAAAAAACACGAGTTCTGGTTTTGGGAATGCTCGCGATTTTCTCGTCAACGGTTTCTCGGATCGCAATTCTGTCGCTTCCATCGCGTTCCTAGCGTCATTTTACGTCGGAAATAGTCACGAGCAGTGCATGTAAACGCTAGTGGAGCCCAAAAAACACGAGATCAGGATTTGGGAATGCTCGCGATTTTCTCGTCAACGTTTTCTCGGATCGCAATTCTGTCGCTTCCAACGTGTTCCTCGTGTCATTTTACGTCGGAAATAGTCACGAGTAGTGCACGTAAACGTTTTGGATTCCAAAAAACACGAGTTCAGGTTTTGGGAATGCTCGCGATTTTCTCGTCAACGGTTTCTCGGATCGCAATTCTGTCGCTTCCATCGCGTTCCTAGCGTCATTTTACATCGGAAATAGTCACGAGCAGTGCATGTAAACGTTTGTGGAGCCCAAAAAACACGAGATCAGGATTTGGGAATGCTCGCGATTTTCTCGTCAACGTTTTCTCGGATCGCAATTCTGTCGCTTCCAACGTGTTCCTCGTATCATTTTACGTCGGAAATAGTCACGAGTAGTGCACGTAAACGTTTTGGATTCCAAAAAACACGAGTTCAGGTTTTGGGAATGCTCGCGATTTTCTCGTCAACGGTTTCTCGGATCGCAATTCTGTCGCTTCCATCGCGTTCCTAGCGTCATTTTACGTCGGAAATAGTCACGAGCAGTGCATGTAAACGTTTGTGGAGCCCAAAAAACACGAGATCAGGATTTGGGAATGCTCGCGATTTTCTCGTCAACGTTTTCTCGGATCGCAATTCTGTAGCTTCCAACGTGTTCCTCGCGTCATTTTACATCCGAATTAGTCATGAGGAATGCACAAACACGGTTCTGGCGTTCAAAAAACACGAGATGAGGTTTTGGGAATGCTCGCGATCTTCTCATCAACGGTTTCTCGGATCGCAATTCTGTCGCTTCCAACGCGTTCCTCGCGTCATTTTACATCGGAATTAGTCATGAGAAATGCACAAACACGGTTCTGGAGTTCAAAAAACACGAGATGAGGTTTTGGGAATGCTCGCGATTTTCTCGTCAACGTTTTCTCGGATCGCAATTCTGTAGCTTCCAACGTGGTCCTCGCGTCATTTTACATCCGAATTAGTCATGAGAAATGCACAAACACGGTTCTGGAGTTAAAAAAAACGAGATCAGGGTTTGGGAATGCTCCCGATTTTCTCGTTAACGGATGCTCGGATCGCAATTCTGTCGCTTCCAACGTGTTCCTCGTGTCATTTTACGTCGGAATTAGTCTTGAGAAATGCGCAAACACGTTTCTGGCGTTCAAAAAACACGAGATGAGGTTTTGGGAATGCTCGCGATCTTCTCGTCAACGGTTTCTCGGATCGCAATTCTGTCGCTTCCAACGCGTTCCTCGCGTCATTTTACATCGGAATTAGTCATGAGAAATGCACAAACACGGTTCTGGAGTTCAAAAAACCCGAGATGAGATTTTGGGAATGCTCGCGATTTTCTCGTCAACGGTTTCTCGGATCGCAATTCTGTAGCTTCCAACGTGTTCCTCGTGTCATTTTACGTCGGAAATAGTCACGAGTAGTGCACGTAAACGTTTCTGGATTCCAAAAAACACGAGTTCAGGTTTTGGGAATGCTCGCGATTTTCTCGTCAACGGTTTCCCGGATCGCAATTCTGTCGCTTCCATCGCGTTCCTAGCGTCATTTTACGTCGGAAATAGTCACGAGCAGTACACGTAAACGTTTCTGGAGTCCAAAAAACACGAGTTCAGGTTTTGGGAATGCTCGCAATTTTCTCGTCAACGGTTTCCCGGATCGCAATTCTGTCGCTTCCAACGTGTTCCTCGTGTCATTTTACGTCAGAAATAGTCACGAGGAGTTCACGTGAACGTTTATGGAGTCAAAAAAACACGAGTTCAGGTTCTGGGAATGCTCGCGATTTTCTCGTCAACGGTTTCTCGGATCGCAATTCTGTCGCTTCCAACGTGTTCCTCGTGTCATTTTACGTCGGAAATAGTCACGAGTAGTGCACGTAAACGTTTTGGATTCCAAAAAACACGAGTTCTGGTTTTGGGAATGCTCGCGATTTTCTCGTCAACGGTTTCTCGGATCGCAATTCTGTCGCTTCCATCGCGTTCCTAGCGTCATTTTACGTCGGAAATAGTCACGAGCAGTGCATGTAAACGCTTGTGGAGCCCAAAAAACACGAGATCAGGATTTGGGAATGCTCGCGATTTTCTCGTCAACGTTTTCTCGGATCGCAATTCTGTCGCTTCCAACGTGTTCCTCGTGTCATTTTACGTCGGAAATAGTCACGAGTAGTGCACGTAAACGTTTTGGATTCCAAAAAACACGAGTTCAGGTTTTGGGAATGCTCGCGATTTTCTCGTCAACGGTTTCTCGGATCGCAATTCTGTCGCTTCCATCGCGTTCCTAGCGTCATTTTACGTCGGAAATAGTCACGAGCAGTGCATGTAAACGTTTGTGGAGCCCAAAATATACGAGATCAGGATTTGGGAATGCTCGCGATTTTCTCATCAACGGTTTCTCGGGTCGCAATTCTGTCGCTTCCAACGCGTTCCTCGCGTCATTTTACATCGGAATTAGTCATGAGAAATGCACAAACACGGTTCTGGAGTTCAAAAAACACGAGATGAGATTTTGGGAATGCTCGCGATTTTCTCGTCAACGGTTTCTCGGATCGCAATTCTGTAGCTTCCAACGTGTTCCTCGTGTCATTTTACGTCGGAAACAGTCACGAGTAGTGCACGTAAACGTTTTGGATTCCAAAAAACACGAGTTCTGGTTTTGGGAATGCTCGCGATTTTCTCGTCAACGGTTTCTCGGATCGCAATTCTGTCGCTTCCATCGCGTTCCTAGCGTCATTTTACGTCGGAAATAGTCACGAGCAGTGCATGTAAACGTTTGTGGAGCCCAAAAAACACGAGATCAGGATTTGGGAATGCTCGCGATTTTCTCGTCAACGTTTTCTCGGATCGCAATTCTGTCGCTTCCAACGTGTTCCTCGTGTCATTTTACGTCGGAAATAGTCACGAGTAGTGCACGTAAACGTTTTGGATTCCAAAAAACACGAGTTCAGGTTTTGGGAATGCTCGCGATTTTCTCGTCAACGGTTTCTCGGATCGCAATTCTGTCGCTTCCATCGCGTTCCTAGCGTCATTTTAGGTCGGAAATAGTCACGAGCAGTGCATGTAAACGTTTGTGGAGCCCAAAATATACGAGATCAGGATTTGGGAATGCTCGCGATTTTCTCATCAACGGTTTCTCGGGTCGCAATTCTGTCGCTTCCAACGCGTTCCTCGCGTCATTTTACATCGGAATTAGTCATGAGAAATGCACAAACACGGTTCTGGAGTTCAAAAAACACGAGATGAGGTTTTGGGAATGCTCGCGATTTTCTCGTCAACGGTTTCTCGGATCGCAATTCTGTAGCTTCCAACGTGGTCCTCGCGTCATTTTACATCCGAATTAGTCATGAGAAATGCACAAACACGGTTCTGGAGTTAAAAAAAACGAGATCAGGGTTTGGGAATGCGCCCGATTTTCTCGTTAACGGATGCTCGGATCGCAATTCTGTCGCTTCCAACGTGTTCCTCGTGTCATTTTACGTAGGAAATAGTCACGAGTAGTGCACGTAAACGTTTCTGGATTCCAAAAAACACGAGTTCAGGTTTTGGGAATGCTCGCGATTTTCTCGTCAACGGTTTCCCGGATCGCAATTCTGTCGCTTCCAACGTGTTCCTCGTGTCATTTTACGTCAGAAATAGTCACGAGGAGTTCACGTGAACGTTTATGGAGTCCAAAAAACACGAGTTCAGGTTCTGCGAATGCTCGCGATTTTCTCGTCAACGGTTTCTCGGATCGCAATTCTGTCGCTTCCAACGCGTTCCTCGCGTCATTTTACATCGGAATTAGTCATGAGAAATGCACAAACACGGTTCTGGCGTTCAAAAAACACGAGATGAGGTTTTGGGAATGCTCGCGATCTTCTCATCAACGGTTTCTCGGATCGCAATTCTGTCGCTTCCAACGCGTTCCTCGCGTCATTTTACATCGGAATTAGTCATGAGAAATGCACAAACACGGTTCTGGAGTTCAAAAAACACGAGATGAGGTTTTGGGAATGCTCGCGATTTTCTCGTCAACGTTTTCTCGGATCGCAATTCTGTAGCTTCCAACGTGGTCCTCGCGTCATTTTACATCCGAATTAGTCATGAGAAATGCACAAACACGGTTCTGGAGTTAAAAAAAACGAGATCAGGGTTTGGGAATGCTCCCGATTTTCTCGTTAACGGATGCTCGGATCGCAATTCTGTCGCTTCCAACGTGTTCCTCGTGTCATTTTACGTCGGAATTAGTCTTGAGAAATGCACAAACGCGTTTCTGGCGTTCAAAAAACACGAGATGAGGTTTTGGGAATGCTCGCGATCTTCTCGTCAACGGTTTCGCGGATCGCAATTCTGTCCCTTCCAACGCGTTCCTCGCGTCATTTTACATCGGAATTAGTCATGAGAAATGCACAAACACGGTTCTGGAGTTCAAAAAACACGAGATGAGATTTTGGGAATGCTCGCGATTTTCTCGTCAACGGTTTCCCGGATCGCAATTCTGTCGCTTCCAACGTGTTCCTCGTGTCATTTTACGTCAGAAATAGTCACGAGGAGTTCACGTGAACGTTTATGGAGTTCAAAAAACACGAGTTCAGGTTCTGGGAATGCTCGCGATTTTCTCGTCAACGGTTTCTCGGATCGCAATTCTGTCGCTTCCAACGCGTTCCTCGCGTCATTTTACATCGGAATTAGTCATGAGAAATGCACAAACACGGTTCTGGAATTAAAAAAACACGAGATCAGGGTTTGGGAATGCTCGCGATTTTCTCGTCAACGGTTTCTCGGATCGCAATTCTGTCACTTCCAACGTGTTCCTCGCGTCATTTTACGTCGGAAATAGTGACGAGAAATGCACGTAAACGTTTCTGGATTCCAAAAAACACGAGTTCAGGTTTTGGGAATGCTCGCGATTTTCTCGTCAACGGTTTCTCGGATCGCAATTCTGTCGCTTCCATCGCGTTCCTAGCGTCATTTTACATCGGAAATAGTGACGAGAAATGCACGTAAACGTTTCTGGATTCCAAAAAACACGAGTTCAGGTTTTGAGAATGCTCGCGATTTTCTCGTCAACGGTTTCTCGGATCGCAATTGTGTCGCTTCCAAAGTGTTCCTCGTGTCATTTTACGTCGGAAATAGTCACGAGCAGTACACGTAAACGTTTCTGGAGTCCAAAAAACACGAGTTCAGGTTTTGGGAATGCTCGCGATTTTCTCGTCAATGGTTTCCCGGATCGCAATTCTGTCGCTTCCAACGTGTTCCTCGTGTCATTTTGCGTCAGAAATAGTCACGAGGAGTGCACGTGAACGTTTGTGGAGTCCAAAAAATACGAGTTCAGGTTTTGGGAATGCTCGCGATTTTCTCGTCAACGGTTTCTCGGATCGCAATTCTGTCGCTTCCAATGTGTTCCTCGTGTCATTTTAGGTCGGAAATAGTCACGAGCAGTGCATGTGAACGTTTGTGGAGCCCAAAAAACACGAGATCAGGATTTGGGAATGCTCGCGATTTTCTCGTCAACGTTTTCTCGGATCGCAATTCTGTCGCTCCCAACGTGTTCCTCGTGTCATTTTACGTCAGAAATAGTCACGAGGAGTGCACGTGAACGTTTGTGGAGTCCAAAAAACACGAGTTCAGGTTCTGGGAATGCTCGCGATTTTCTCGTCAACGTTTTCTCGGATCGCAATTCTGTAGCTTCCAACGTGGTCCTCGCGTCATTTTACATCCGAATTAGTCATGAGAAATGCACAAACACGGTTCTGGAGTTAAAAAAAACGAGATCAGGGTTTGGGAATGCTCCCGATTTTCTCGTTAACGGATGCTCGGATCGCAATTCTGTCGCTTCCAACGTGTTCCTCGTGTCATTTTACGTCGGAATTAGTCTTGAGAAATGCACAAACACTGTTCTGGCGTTCAAAAAACACGAGATGAGGTTTTGGGAATGCTCGCGATATTCTCGTCAACGGTTTCTCGGATCGCAATTCTGTCGCTTCCAACGCGTTCCTCGCGTCATTTTACATCGGAAATAGTCACGAGTAGTGCACGTAAACGTTTCTGGATTCCAAAAAACACGAGTTCAGGTTTTGGGAATGCTCGCGATTTTCTCGTCAACGGTTTCCCGGATCGCAATTCTGTCACTTCCAACGTGTTCCTCGCCTCATTTTACATCGGAATTAGTCTTGAGAAATGCACAAACACGGTTCTGGAGCTCAAAAAACACGAGATGAGGTTTTGGGAATGCTCGCGATTTTCTCGTCAACGGTTTCTCGGATCGCAATTCTGTAGCTTCCAACGTGTTCCTCGTGTCATTTTACGTCGGAAATAGTCACGAGTAGTGCACGTAAACGTTTCTGGATTCCAAAAAACACGAGTTCAGGTTTTGGGAATGCTCGCGATTTTCTCGTCAACGGTTTCCCGGATCGCAATACTGTCGCTTCCAACGTGTTCCTCGTGTCATTTTACGTCGGAAATAGTCACGAGCAGTGCATGTAAACGTTTGTGGAGCCCAAAAAACACGAGATCAGGATTTGGGAATGCTCGCGATTTTCTCGTCAACGTTTTCTCGGATCGCAATTCTGTAGCTTCCAACGTGTTCCTCGCGTCATTTTACATCCGAATTAGTCATGAGAAATGCACAAACACGGTTCTGGCGTTCAAAAAACACGAGATGAGGTTTTGGGAATGCTCGCGATCTTCTCATCAACGGTTTCTCGGATCGCAATTCTGTCGCTTCCAACGCGTTCCTCGCGTCATTTTACATCGGAATTAGTCATGAGAAATGCACAAACACGGTTCTGGAGTTCAAAAAACACGAGATGAGGTTTTGGGAATGCTCGCGATTTTCTCGTCAACGTTTTCTCGGATCGCAATTCTGTCGCTTCCAACGCGTTCCTCGCGTCATTTTACATCGGAATTAGTCATGAGAAATGCACAAACACGGTTCTGGCGTTCAAAAAACACGAGATGAGGTTTTGGGAATGCTCGCGATCTTCTCATCAACGGTTTCTCGGATCGCAATTCTGTCGCTTCCAACGCGTTCCTCGCGTCATTTTACATCGGAATTAGTCATGAGAAATGCACAAACACGGTTCTGGAGTTCAAAAAACACGAGATGAGGTTTTGGGAATGCTCGCGATCTTCTCATCAACGGTTTCTCGGATCGCAATTCTGTAGCTTCCAACGTGGTCCTCGCGTCATTTTACATCCGAATTAGTCATGAGAAATGCACAAACACGGTTCTGGAGTTAAAAAAAACGAGATCAGGGTTTGGGAATGCTCCCGATTTTCTCGTTAACGGATGCTCGGATCGCAATTCTGTCGCTTCCAACGTGTTCCTCCTGTCATTTTACGCCGGAATTAGTCTTGAGAAATGCACAAACACGTTTCTGGCGTTCAAAAAACACGAGATGAAGTTTTGGGAATGCTCGCGATCTTCTCGTCAACGGTTTCTCGGATCGCAATTCTGTCGCTTCCAACGCGTTCCTCGCGTTATTTTACATCGGAATTAGTCATGAGAAATGCACAAACACGGTTCTGGAGTTCAAAAAACACGAGATGAGATTTTGGGAATGCTCGCGATTTTCTCGTCAACGGTTTCTCGGATCGCAATTCTGTAGCTTCCAACGTGTTCCTCGTGTCATTTTACGTCGGAAATAGTCACGAGTAGTGCACGTAAACGTTTCTGGATTCCTAAAAACACGAGTTCAGGTTTTGGGAAGGCTCGCGATTTTCTCGTCAACAGTTTCCCGGATCGCAATTCTGTCGCTTCCATCGCGTTCCTAGCGTCATTTTACGTCGGAAATAGTCACGAGCAGTACACGTAAACATTTCTGGAGTCGAAAAAACACGAGTTCAGGTTTTGGGAATACTCGCGATTTTCTCGTCAACGGTTTCCCGGATCGCAATTCTGTCGCTTCCAACGTGTTCCTCGTGTCATTTTACGTCAGAAATAGTCACGAGGAGTTCACGTGAACGTTTATGGAGTCCAAAAAACACGAGTTCAGGTTCTGGGAATGCTCGCGATTTTCTCGTCAACGGTTTCTCGGATCGCAATTCTGTCGCTTCCAACGTGTTCCTCGTGTCATTTTACGTCGGAAATAGTCACGAGTAGTGCACGTAAACGTTTTGGATTCCAAAAAACACGAGTTCTGGTTTTGGGAATGCTCGCGATGTTCTCGTCAACGGTTTCTCGGATCGCAATTCTGTCGCTTCCATCGCGTTCCTAGCGTCATTTTACGTCGGAAATAGTCACGAGCAGTGCATGTAAACGTTTGTGGAGCCCAAAAAACACGAGATCAGGATTTGGGAATGCTCGCGATTTTCTCGTCAACGTTTTCTCGGATCGCAATTCTGTCGCTTCCAACGTGTTCCTCGTGTCATTTTACGTCGGAAATAGTCACGAGTAGTGCACGTAAACGTTTTGGATTCCAAAAAACACGAGTTCAGGTTTTGGGAATGCTCGCGATTTTCTCGTCAACGGTTTCTCGGATCGCAATTCTGTCGCTTCCATCGCGTTCCTAGCGTCATTTTACGTCGGAAATAGTCACGAGCAGTGCATGTAAACGTTTGTGGAGCCCAAAAAATACGAGATCAGGATTTGGGAATGCTCGCGATTTTCTCATCAACGGTTTCTCGGGTCGCAATTCTGTCGCTTCCAACGCGTTCCTCGCGTCATTTTACATCGGAATTAGTCATGAGAAATGCACAAACACGGTTCTGGAGTTCAAAAAACACGAGATGAGGTTTTGGGAATGCTCGCGATTTTCTCGTCAACCTTTTCTCGGATCGCAATTCTGTAGCTTCCAACGTGGTCCTCGCGTCATTTTACATCCGAATTAGTCATGAGAAATGCACAAACACGGTTCTGGAGTTTAAAAAAAACGAGATCAGGGTTTGGGAATGCTCCCGATTTTCTCGTTAACGGATGCTCGGATCGCAATTCTGTCGCTTCCAACGTGTTCCTCGTGTCATTTTACGTCGGAAATAGTCACGAGTAGTGCACGTAAACGTTTCTGGATTCCAAAAAACACGAGTTCAGGTTTTGGGAATGCTCGCGATTTTCTCGTCAACGGTTTCCCGGATCGCAATTCTGTCGCTTCCAACGTGTTCCTCGTGTCATTTTACGTCAGAAATAGTCACGAGGAGTTCACGTGAACGTTTATGGAGTCCAAAAAACACGAGTTCAGGTTTTGGGAATGCTCGCGATTTTCTCGTCAACGGTTTCCCGGATCGCAATTCTGTCGCTTCCAACGTGTTCCTCGTGTCATTTTACGTCAGAAATAGTCACGAGGAGTTCACGTGAACGTTTATGGAGTCCAAAAAACACGAGTTCAGGTTCTGCGAATGCTCGCGATTTTCTCGTCAACGGTTTCTCGGATCGCAATTCTGTAGCTTCCAACGTGGTCCTCGCGTCATTTTACATCCGAATTAGTCATGAGAAATGCACAAACACGGTTCTGGAGTTTAAAAAAAACGAGATCAGGGTTTGGGAATGCTCCCGATTTTCTCGTTAACGGATGCTCGGATCGCAATTCTGTCGGTTCCAACGTGTTCCTCGTGTCATTTTACGTCGGAAATAGTCACGAGTAGTGCACGTAAACGTTTCTGGATTCCAAAAAACACGAGTTCAGGTTTTGGGAATGCTCGCGATTTTCTCGTCAACGGTTTCTCGGATCGCAATTCTGTCACTTCCAACGTGTTCCTCGCGTCATTTTACGTCGGAAATAGTGACGAGAAATGCACGTAAACGTTTCTGGATTCCAAAAAACACGAGTTCAGGTTTTGGGAATGCTCGCAATTTTCTCGTCAACGGTTTCTCGGATCGCAATTCTGTCGCTTCCATCGCGTTCCTAGCGTCATTTTACGTCGGAAATAGTCACGAGCAGTGCATGTAAACGTTTGTGGAGCCCAAAAAACACGAGATCAGGATTTAGGAATGCTCACGATTTTCTCGTCAACGTTTTCTCGGATCGCAATTCTGTCGCTTCCAACGTGTTCCTCGTATCATTTTACGTCGGAAATAGTCACGAGTAGTGCACGTAAACGTTTTGGATTCCAAAAAACACGAGTTCAGGTTTTGGGAATGCTCGCGATTTTCTCGTCAACGGTTTCTCGGATCGCAATTCTGTCGCTTCCATCGCGTTCCTAGCGTCATTTTACGTCGGAAATAGTCACGAGCAGTGCATGTAAACGTTTGTGGAGCCCAAAAAACACGAGATCAGGATTTGGGAATGCTCGCGATTTTCTCGTCAACGTTTTCTCGGATCGCAATTCTGTAGCTTCCAACGTGTTCCTCGCGTCATTTTACATCCGAATTAGTCATGAGGAATGCACAAACACGGTTCTGGCGTTCAAAAAACACGAGATGAGGTTTTGGGAATGCTCGCGATCTTCTCATCAACGGTTTCTCGGATCGCAATTCTGTCGCTTCCAACGCGTTCCTCGCGTCATTTTACATCGGAATTAGTCTTGAGAAATGCACAAACACGGTTCTGGAGTTCAAAAAACACGAGATGAGGTTTTGGGAATGCTCGCGATTTTCTCGTCAACGGTTTCTCGGATCGCAATTCTGTAGCTTCCAACGTGTTCCTCGTGTCATTTTACGTCAGAAATAGTCACGAGTAGTGCACGTAAACGTTTCTGGATTCCAAAAAACACGAGTTCAGGTTTTGGGAATGCTCGCGATTTTCTCGTCAACGGTTTCCCGGATCGCAATTCTGTCGCTTCCAACGCGTTCCTCGCGTCATTTTACATCGGAATTAGTCATGAGAAATGCACAAACACGGTTCTGGAATTAAAAAAACACGAGATCAGGGTTTGGGAATGCTCGCGATTTTCTCGTCAACGGTTTCTCGGATCGCAATTCTGTCACTTCCAACGTGTTCCTCGCGTCATTTTACGTCGGAAATAGTGACGAGAAATGCACGTAAACGTTTCTGGATTCCAAAAAACACGAGTTCAGGTTTTGGGAATGCTCGCAATTTTCTCGTCAACGGTTTCTCGGATCGCAATTCTGTCGCTTCCGTCGCGTTCCTAGCGTCATTTTACGTCGGAAATAGTCACGAGCAGTGCATGTAAACGTTTGTGGAGCCCAAAAAACACGAGATCAGGATTTGGGAATGCTCGCGATTTTCTCGTCAACGTTTTCTCGGATCGCAATTCTGTCGCTTCCAACGTGTTCCTCGTATCATTTTACATCGGAAATAGTCACGAGTAGTGCACGTAAACGTTTTGGATTCCAAAAAACACGAGTTAAGGTTTTGGGAATGCTCGCGATTTTCTCGTCAACGGTTTCTCGGATCGCAATTCTGTCGCTTCCATCGCGTTCCTAGCGTCATTTTACGTCGGAAATAGTCACGAGCAGTGCATGTAAACGTTTGTGGAGCCCAAAAAACACGAGATCAGGATTTGGGAATGCTCGCGATTTTCTCGTCAACGTTTTCTCGGATCGCAATTCTGTAGCTTCCAACGTGGTCCTCGCGTCATTTTACATCCGAATTAGTCATGAGAAATGCACAAACACGGTTCTGGAGTTAAAAAAAACGAGATCAGGGTTTGGGAATGCTCCCGATTTTCTCGTTAACGGATGCTCGGATCGCAATTCTGTCGCTTCCAACGTGTTCCTCGTGTCATTTTACGTCGGAATTAGTCTTGAGAAATGCACAAACGCGTTTCTGGCGTTCAAAAAACACGAGATGAGGTTTTGGGAATGCTCGCGATCTTCTCGTCAACGGTTTCGCGGATCGCAATTCTGTCCCTTCCAACGCGTTCCTCGCGTCATTTTACATCGGAATTAGTCATGAGAAATGCACAAACACGGTTCTGGAGTTCAAAAAACACGAGATGAGATTTTGGGAATGCTCGCGATTTTCTCGTCAACGGTTTCCCGGATCGCAATTCTGTCGCTTCCAACGTGTTCCTCGTGTCATTTTACGTCAGAAATAGTCACGAGGAGTTCACGTGAACGTTTATGGAGTTCAAAAAACACGAGTTCAGGTTCTGGGAATGCTCGCGATTTTCTCGTCAACGGTTTCTCGGATCGCAATTCTGTCGCTTCCAACGCGTTCCTCGCGTCATTTTACATCGGAATTAGTCATGAGAAATGCACAAACACGGTTCTGGAATTAAAAAAACACGAGATCAGGGTTTGGGAATGCTCGCGATTTTCTCGTCAACGGTTTCTCGGATCGCAATTCTGTCACTTCCAACGTGTTCCTCGCGTCATTTTACGTCGGAAATAGTGACGAGAAATGCACGTAAACGTTTCTGGATTCCAAAAAACACGAGTTCAGGTTTTGGGAATGCTCGCGATTTTCTCGTCAACGGTTTCTCGGATCGCAATTCTGTCGCTTCCATCGCGTTCCTAGCGTCATTTTACATCGGAAATAGTGACGAGAAATGCACGTAAACGTTTCTGGATTCCAAAAAACACGAGTTCAGGTTTTGAGAATGCTCGCGATTTTCTCGTCAACGGTTTCTCGGATCGCAATTGTGTCGCTTCCAAAGTGTTCCTCGTGTCATTTTACGTCGGAAATAGTCACGAGCAGTACACGTAAACGTTTCTGGAGTCCAAAAAACACGAGTTCAGGTTTTGGGAATGCTCGCGATTTTCTCGTCAATGGTTTCCCGGATCGCAATTCTGTCGCTTCCAACGTGTTCCTCGTGTCATTTTGCGTCAGAAATAGTCACGAGGAGTGCACGTGAACGTTTGTGGAGTCCAAAAAATACGAGTTCAGGTTTTGGGAATGCTCGCGATTTTCTCGTCAACGGTTTCTCGGATCGCAATTCTGTCGCTTCCAATGTGTTCCTCGTGTCATTTTAGGTCGGAAATAGTCACGAGCAGTGCATGTGAACGTTTGTGGAGCCCAAAAAACACGAGATCAGGATTTGGGAATGCTCGCGATTTTCTCGTCAACGTTTTCTCGGATCGCAATTCTGTCGCTTCCAACGTGTTCCTCGTGTCATTTTACGTCAGAAATAGTCACGAGGAGTGCACGTGAACGTTTGTGGAGTCCAAAAAACACGAGTTCAGGTTCTGGGAATGCTCGCGATTTTCTCGTCAACGTTTTCTCGGATCGCAATTCTGTAGCTTCCAACGTGGTCCTCGCGTCATTTTACATCCGAATTAGTCATGAGAAATGCACAAACACGGTTCTGGAGTTAAAAAAAACGAGATCAGGGTTTGGGAATGCTCCCGATTTTCTCGTTAACGGATGCTCGGATCGCAATTCTGTCGCTTCCAACGTGTTCCTCGTGTCATTTTACGTCGGAATTAGTCTTGAGAAATGCACAAACACTGTTCTGGCGTTCAAAAAACACGAGATGAGGTTTTGGGAATGCTCGCGATATTCTCGTCAACGGTTTCTCGGATCGCAATTCTGTCGCTTCCAACGCGTTCCTCGCGTCATTTTACATCGGAAATAGTCACGAGTAGTGCACGTAAACGTTTCTGGATTCCAAAAAACACGAGTTCAGGTTTTGGGAATGCTCGCGATTTTCTCGTCAACGGTTTCCCGGATCGCAATTCTGTCACTTCCAACGTGTTCCTCGCGTCATTTTACATCGGAATTAGTCTTGAGAAATGCACAAACACGGTTCTGGAGCTCAAAAAACACGAGATGAGGTTTTGGGAATGCTCGCGATTTTCTCGTCAACGGTTTCTCGGATCGCAATTCTGTAGCTTCCAACGTGTTCCTCGTGTCATTTTACGTCGGAAATAGTCACGAGTAGTGCACGTAAACGTTTCTGGATTCCAAAAAACACGAGTTCAGGTTTTGGGAATGCTCGCGATTTTCTCGTCAACGGTTTCCCGGATCGCAATACTGTCGCTTCCAACGTGTTCCTCGTGTCATTTTACGTCGGAAATAGTCACGAGCAGTGCATGTAAACGTTTGTGGAGCCCAAAAAACACGAGATCAGGATTTGGGAATGCTCGCGATTTTCTCGTCAACGTTTTCTCGGATCGCAATTCTGTAGCTTCCAACGTGTTCCTCGCGTCATTTTACATCCGAATTAGTCATGAGAAATGCACAAACACGGTTCTGGCGTTCAAAAAACACGAGATGAGGTTTTGGGAATGCTCGCGATCTTCTCATCAACGGTTTCTCGGATCGCAATTCTGTCGCTTCCAACGCGTTCCTCGCGTCATTTTACATCGGAATTAGTCATGAGAAATGCACAAACACGGTTCTGGAGTTCAAAAAACACGAGATGAGGTTTTGGGAATGCTCGCGATTTTCTCGTCAACGTTTTCTCGGATCGCAATTCTGTCGCTTCCAACGCGTTCCTCGCGTCATTTTACATCGGAATTAGTCATGAGAAATGCACAAACACGGTTCTGGCGTTCAAAAAACACGAGATGAGGTTTTGGGAATGCTCGCGATCTTCTCATCAACGGTTTCTCGGATCGCAATTCTGTCGCTTCCAACGCGTTCCTCGCGTCATTTTACATCGGAATTAGTCATGAGAAATGCACAAACACGGTTCTGGAGTTCAAAAAACACGAGATGAGGTTAGGTTAGGTTAGGTTAGGTTAGGTTTAGGTTAGGGAAGGGTTTGGGAATGCTCCCGATTTTCTCGTTAACGGATGCTCGGATCGCAATTCTGTCGCTTCCAACGTGTTCCTCCTGTCATTTTACGTCGGAATTAGTCTTGAGAAATGCACAAACACGTTTCTGGCGTTCAAAAAACACGAGATGAAGTTTTGGGAATGCTCGCGATCTTCTCGTCAACGGTTTCTCGGATCGCAATTCTGTCGCTTCCAACGCGTTCCTCGCGTTATTTTACATCGGAATTAGTCATGAGAAATGCACAAACACGGTTCTGGAGTTCAAAAAACACGAGATGAGATTTTGGGAATGCTCGCGATTTTCTCGTCAACGGTTTCTCGGATCGCAATTCTGTAGCTTCCAACGTGTTCCTCGTGTCATTTTACGTCGGAAATAGTCACGAGTAGTGCACGTAAACGTTTCTGGATTCCTAAAAACACGAGTTCAGGTTTTGGGAAGGCTCGCGATTTTCTCGTCAACAGTTTCCCGGATCGCAATTCTGTCGCTTCCATCGCGTTCCTAGCGTCATTTTACGTCGGAAATAGTCACGAGCAGTACACGTAAACATTTCTGGAGTCGAAAAAACACGAGTTCAGGTTTTGGGAATACTCGCGATTTTCTCGTCAACGGTTTCCCGGATCGCAATTCTGTCGCTTCCAACGTGTTCCTCGTGTCATTTTACGTCAGAAATAGTCACGAGGAGTTCACGTGAACGTTTATGGAGTTCAAAAAACACGAGTTCAGGTTCTGGGAATGCTCGCGATTTTCTCGTCAACGGTTTCTCGGATCGCAATTCTGTCGCTTCCAACGTGTTCCTCGTGTCATTTTACGTCGGAAATAGTCACGAGTAGTGCACGTAAACGTTTTGGATTCCAAAAAACACGAGTTCTGGTTTTGGGAATGCTCGCGATGTTCTCGTCAACGGTTTCTCGGATCGCAATTCTGTCGCTTCCATCGCGTTCCTAGCGTCATTTTACGTCGGAAATAGTCACGAGCAGTGCATGTAAACGTTTGTGGAGCCCAAAAAACACGAGATCAGGATTTGGGAATGCTCGCGATTTTCTCGTCAACGTTTTCTCGGATCGCAATTCTGTCGCTTCCAACGTGTTCCTCGTGTCATTTTACGTCGGAAATAGTCACGAGTAGTGCACGTAAACGTTTTGGATTCCAAAAAACACGAGTTCAGGTTTTGGGAATGCTCGCGATTTTCTCGTCAACGGTTTCTCGGATCGCAATTCTGTCGCTTCCATCGCGTTCCTAGCGTCATTTTACGTCGGAAATAGTCACGAGCAGTGCATGTAAACGTTTGTGGAGCCCAAAAAATACGAGATCAGGATTTGGGAATGCTCGCGATTTTCTCATCAACGGTTTCTCGGGTCGCAATTCTGTCGCTTCCAACGCGTTCCTCGCGTCATTTTACATCGGAATTAGTCATGAGAAATGCACAAACACGGTTCTGGAGTTCAAAAAACACGAGATGAGGTTTTGGGAATGCTCGCGATTTTCTCGTCAACCTTTTCTCGGATCGCAATTCTGTAGCTTCCAACGTGGTCCTCGCGTCATTTTACATCCGAATTAGTCATGAGAAATGCACAAACACGGTTCTGGAGTTTAAAAAAAACGAGATCAGGGTTTGGGAATGCTCCCGATTTTCTCGTTAACGGATGCTCGGATCGCAATTCTGTCGCTTCCAACGTGTTCCTCGTGTCATTTTACGTCGGAAATAGTCACGAGTAGTGCACGTAAACGTTTCTGGATTCCAAAAAACACGAGTTCAGGTTTTGGGAATGCTCGCGATTTTCTCGTCAACGGTTTCCCGGATCGCAATTCTGTCGCTTCCAACGTGTTCCTCGTGTCATTTTACGTTAGAAATAGTCACGAGGAGTTCACGTGAACGTTTATGGAGTCCAAAAAACACGAGTTCAGGTTTTGGGAATGCTCGCGATTTTCTCGTCAACGGTTTCCCGGATCGCAATTCTGTCGCTTCCAACGTGTTCCTCGTGTCATTTTACGTCAGAAATAGTCACGAGGAGTTCACGTGAACGTTTATGGAGTCCAAAAAACACGAGTTCAGGTTCTGCGAATGCTCGCGATTTTCTCGTCAACGGTTTCTCGGATCGCAATTCTGTAGCTTCCAACGTGGTCCTCGCGTCATTTTACATCCGAATTAGTCATGAGAAATGCACAAACACGGTTCTGGAGTTTAAAAAAAACGAGATCAGGGTTTGGGAATGCTCCCGATTTTCTCGTTAACGGATGCTCGGATCGCAATTCTGTCGGTTCCAACGTGTTCCTCGTGTCATTTTACGTCGGAAATAGTCACGAGTAGTGCACGTAAACGTTTCTGGATTCCAAAAAACACGAGTTCAGGTTTTGGGAATGCTCGCGATTTTCTCGTCAACGGTTTCTCGGATCGCAATTCTGTCACTTCCAACGTGTTCCTCGCGTCATTTTACGTCGGAAATAGTGACGAGAAATGCACGTAAACGTTTCTGGATTCCAAAAAACACGAGTTCAGGTTTTGGGAATGCTCGCAATTTTCTCGTCAACGGTTTCTCGGATCGCAATTCTGTCGCTTCCATCGCGTTCCTAGCGTCATTTTACGTCGGAAATAGTCACGAGCAGTGCATGTAAACGTTTGTGGAGCCCAAAAAACACGAGATCAGGATTTAGGAATGCTCACGATTTTCTCGTCAACGTTTTCTCGGATCGCAATTCTGTCGCTTCCAACGTGTTCCTCGTATCATTTTACGTCGGAAATAGTCACGAGTAGTGCACGTAAACGTTTTGGATTCCAAAAAACACGAGTTCAGGTTTTGGGAATGCTCGCGATTTTCTCGTCAACGGTTTCTCGGATCGCAATTCTGTCGCTTCCATCGCGTTCCTAGCGTCATTTTACGTCGGAAATAGTCACGAGCAGTGCATGTAAACGTTTGTGGAGCCCAAAAAACACGAGATCAGGATTTGGGAATGCTCGCGATTTTCTCGTCAACGTTTTCTCGGATCGCAATTCTGTAGCTTCCAACGTGTTCCTCGCGTCATTTTACATCCGAATTAGTCATGAGGAATGCACAAACACGGTTCTGGCGTTCAAAAAACACGAGATGAGGTTTTGGGAATGCTCGCGATCTTCTCATCAACGGTTTCTCGGATCGCAATTCTGTCGCTTCCAACGCGTTCCTCGCGTCATTTTACATCGGAATTAGTCTTGAGAAATGCACAAACACGGTTCTGGAGTTCAAAAAACACGAGATGAGGTTTTGGGAATGCTCGCGATTTTCTCGTCAACGGTTTCTCGGATCGCAATTCTGTAGCTTCCAACGTGTTCCTCGTGTCATTTTACGTCAGAAATAGTCACGAGTAGTGCACGTAAACGTTTCTGGATTCCAAAAAACACGAGTTCAGGTTTTGGGAATGCTCGCGATTTTCTCGTCAACGGTTTCCCGGATCGCAATTCTGTCGCTTCCAACGCGTTCCTCGCGTCATTTTACATCGGAATTAGTCATGAGAAATGCACAAACACGGTTCTGGAATTAAAAAAACACGAGATCAGGGTTTGGGAATGCTCGCGATTTTCTCGTCAACGGTTTCTCGGATCGCAATTCTGTCACTTCCAACGTGTTCCTCGCGTCATTTTACGTCGGAAATAGTGACGAGAAATGCACGTAAACGTTTCTGGATTCCAAAAAACACGAGTTCAGGTTTTGGGAATGCTCGCAATTTTCTCGTCAACGGTTTCTCGGATCGCAATTCTGTCGCTTCCGTCGCGTTCCTAGCGTCATTTTACGTCGGAAATAGTCACGAGCAGTGCATGTAAACGTTTGTGGAGCCCAAAAAACACGAGATCAGGATTTGGGAATGCTCGCGATTTTCTCGTCAACGTTTTCTCGGATCGCAATTCTGTCGCTTCCAACGTGTTCCTCGTATCATTTTACATCGGAAATAGTCACGAGTAGTGCACGTAAACGTTTTGGATTCCAAAAAACACGAGTTAAGGTTTTGGGAATGCTCGCGATTTTCTCGTCAACGGTTTCTCGGATCGCAATTCTGTCGCTTCCATCGCGTTCCTAGCGTCATTTTACGTCGGAAATAGTCACGAGCAGTGCATGTAAACGTTTGTGGAGCCCAAAAAACACGAGATCAGGATTTGGGAATGCTCGCGATTTTCTCGTCAACGTTTTCTCGGATCGCAATTCTGTAGCTTCCAACGTGTTCCTCGCGTCATTTTACATCGGAATTAGTCATGAGAAATGCACAAACACGGTTCTGGAGTTAAAAAAACACGAGATGAGGTTTTGGGAATGCTCGCGATTTTCTCGTCAACGTTTTCTCGGATCGCAATTCTGTAGCTTCCAACGTGGTCCTCGCGTCATTTTACATCCGAATTGGTCATGAGAAATGCACAAACACGGTTCTGGAGTTAAAAAAAACGAGATCAGGGTTTGGGAATGCTCCCGATTTTCTCGTTAACGGATGCTCGGATCGCAATTCTGTCGCTTCCAACGTGTTCCTCGTGTCATTTTACGTCGGAATTAGTCTTGAGAAATGCACAAACACGTTTCTGGCGTTCAAAAAACACGAGATGAGGTTTTGGGAATGCTCGCGATCTTCTCGTCAACGGTTTCTCGGATCGCAATTCTGTCGTTTCCAACGCGTTCCTCGCGTCATTTTACATCGGAATTAGTCATGAGAAATGCACAAACACGGTTCTGGAGTTCAAAAAACACGAGATGAGATTTTGGGAATGCTCGCGATTTTCTCGTCAACGGTTTCTCGGATCGCAATTCTGTAGCTTCCAACGTGTTCCTCGTGTCATTTTACGTCGGAAATAGTCACGAGTAGTGCACGTAAAGGTTTCTGGATTCCAAAAAACACGAGTTCAGGTTTTGGGAATGCTCGCGATTTTCTCGTCAACGGTTTCCCGGATCGCAATTCTGTCGCTTCCATCGCGTTCCTAGCGTCATTTTACGTCGGAAATAGTCACGAGCAGTACACGTAAACGTTTCTGGAGTCCAAAAAACACGAGTTCAGGTTTTGGGAATGCTCGCGATTTTCTCGTCAACGGTTTCCCGGATCGCAATTCTGTCGCTTCCAAAGTGTTCCTCGTGTCATTTTACGTCAGAAATAGTCACGAGGAGTTCACGTGAACGTTTATGGAGTCCAAAAAACACGAGTTCAGGTTCTGGGAATGCTCGCGATTTTCTCGTCAACGGTTTCTCGGATCGCAATTCTGTCGCTTCCAACGTGTTCCTCGTGTCATTTTACGTCGGAAATAGTCACGAGTAGTGCACGTAAACGTTTTGGATTCCAAAAAACACGAGTTCTGGTTTTGGGAATGCTCGCGATTTTCTCGTCAACGGTTTCTCGGATCGCAATTCTGTCGCTTCCATCGCGTTCCTAGCGTCATTTTACGTCGGAAATAGTCACGAGCAGTGCATGTAAACGTTTGTGGAGCCCAAAAAATACGAGATCAGGATTTGGGAATGCTCGCGATTTTCTCATCAACGGTTTCTCGGGTCGCAATTCTGTCGCTTCCAACGCGTTCCTCGCGTCATTTTACATCGGAATTAGTCATGAGAAATGCACAAACACGGTTCTGGAGTTCAAAAAACACGAGATGAGGTTTTGGGAATGCTCGCGATTTTCTCGTCAACATTTTCTCGGATCGCAATTCTGTAGCTTCCAACGTGGTCCTCGCGTCATTTTACATCCGAATTAGTCATGAGAAATGCACAAACACGGTTCTGGAGTTAAAAAAAAACGAGATCAGGGTTTGGGAATGCTCCCGATTTTCTCGTTAACGGATGCTCGGATCGCAATTCTGTCGCTTCCAACGTGTTCCTCGTGTCATTTTACGTAGGAAATAGTCACGAGTAGTGCACGTAAACGTTTCTGGATTCCAAAAAACACGAGTTCAGGTTTTGGGAATGCTCGCGATTTTCTCGTCAACGGTTTCCCGGATCGCAATTCTGTCGCTTCCAACGTGTTCCTCGTGTCATTTTACGTCAGAAATAGTCACGAGGAGTTCACGTCAACGTTTATGGAGTCCAAAAAACACGAGTTCAGGTTCTGCGAATGCTCGCGATTTTCTCGTCAACGGTTTCTCGGATCGCAATTCTGTCGCTTCCAACGCGTTCCTCGCGTCATTTTACATCGGAATTAGTCATGAGAAATGCACAAACACGGTTCTGGCGTTCAAAAAACACGAGATGAGGTTTTGGGAATGCTCGCGATCTTCTCATCAACGGTTTCTCGGATCGCAATTCTGTCGCTTCCAACGCGTTCCTCGCGTCATTTTACATCGGAATTAGTCATGAGAAATGCACAAACACGGTTCTGGAGTTCAAAAAACACGAGATGAGGTTTTGGGAATGCTCGCGATTTTCTCGTCAACCTTTTCTCGGATCGCAATTCTGTAGCTTCCAACGTGGTCCTCGCGTCATTTTACATCCGAATTAGTCATGAGAAATGCACAAACACGGTTCTGGAGTTTAAAAAAAACGAGATCAGGGTTTGGGAATGCTCCCGATTTTCTCGTTAACGGATGCTCGGATCGCAATTCTGTCGCTTCCAACGTGTTCCTCGTGTCATTTTACGTCGGAAATAGTCACGAGTAGTGCACGTAAACGTTTCTGGATTCCAAAAAACACGAGTTCAGGTTTTGGGAATGCTCGCGATTTTCTCGTCAACGGTTTCCCGGATCGCAATTCTGTCGCTTCCAACGTGTTCCTCGTGTCATTTTACGTTAGAAATAGTCACGAGGAGTTCACGTGAACGTTTATGGAGTCCAAAAAACACGAGTTCAGGTTTTGGGAATGCTCGCGATTTTCTCGTCAACGGTTTCCCGGATCGCAATTCTGTCGCTTCCAACGTGTTCCTCGTGTCATTTTACGTCAGAAATAGTCACGAGGAGTTCACGTGAACGTTTATGGAGTCCAAAAAACACGAGTTCAGGTTCTGCGAATGCTCGCGATTTTCTCGTCAACGGTTTCTCGGATCGCAATTCTGTAGCTTCCAACGTGGTCCTCGCGTCATTTTACATCCGAATTAGTCATGAGAAATGCACAAACACGGTTCTGGAGTTTAAAAAAAACGAGATCAGGGTTTGGGAATGCTCCCGATTTTCTCGTTAACGGATGCTCGGATCGCAATTCTGTCGGTTCCAACGTGTTCCTCGTGTCATTTTACGTCGGAAATAGTCACGAGTAGTGCACGTAAACGTTTCTGGATTCCAAAAAACACGAGTTCAGGTTTTGGGAATGCTCGCGATTTTCTCGTCAACGGTTTCTCGGATCGCAATTCTGTCACTTCCAACGTGTTCCTCGCGTCATTTTACGTCGGAAATAGTGACGAGAAATGCACGTAAACGTTTCTGGATTCCAAAAAACACGAGTTCAGGTTTTGGGAATGCTCGCAATTTTCTCGTCAACGGTTTCTCGGATCGCAATTCTGTCGCTTCCATCGCGTTCCTAGCGTCATTTTACGTCGGAAATAGTCACGAGCAGTGCATGTAAACGTTTGTGGAGCCCAAAAAACACGAGATCAGGATTTAGGAATGCTCACGATTTTCTCGTCAACGTTTTCTCGGATCGCAATTCTGTCGCTTCCAACGTGTTCCTCGTATCATTTTACGTCGGAAATAGTCACGAGTAGTGCACGTAAACGTTTTGGATTCCAAAAAACACGAGTTCAGGTTTTGGGAATGCTCGCGATTTTCTCGTCAACGGTTTCTCGGATCGCAATTCTGTCGCTTCCATCGCGTTCCTAGCGTCATTTTACGTCGGAAATAGTCACGAGCAGTGCATGTAAACGTTTGTGGAGCCCAAAAAACACGAGATCAGGATTTGGGAATGCTCGCGATTTTCTCGTCAACGTTTTCTCGGATCGCAATTCTGTAGCTTCCAACGTGTTCCTCGCGTCATTTTACATCCGAATTAGTCATGAGGAATGCACAAACACGGTTCTGGCGTTCAAAAAACACGAGATGAGGTTTTGGGAATGCTCGCGATCTTCTCATCAACGGTTTCTCGGATCGCAATTCTGTCGCTTCCAACGCGTTCCTCGCGTCATTTTACATCGGAATTAGTCTTGAGAAATGCACAAACACGGTTCTGGAGTTCAAAAAACACGAGATGAGGTTTTGGGAATGCTCGCGATTTTCTCGTCAACGGTTTCTCGGATCGCAATTCTGTAGCTTCCAACGTGTTCCTCGTGTCATTTTACGTCAGAAATAGTCACGAGTAGTGCACGTAAACGTTTCTGGATTCCAAAAAACACGAGTTCAGGTTTTGGGAATGCTCGCGATTTTCTCGTCAACGGTTTCCCGGATCGCAATTCTGTCGCTTCCAACGCGTTCCTCGCGTCATTTTACATCGGAATTAGTCATGAGAAATGCACAAACACGGTTCTGGAATTAAAAAAACACGAGATCAGGGTTTGGGAATGCTCGCGATTTTCTCGTCAACGGTTTCTCGGATCGCAATTCTGTCACTTCCAACGTGTTCCTCGCGTCATTTTACGTCGGAAATAGTGACGAGAAATGCACGTAAACGTTTCTGGATTCCAAAAAACACGAGTTCAGGTTTTGGGAATGCTCGCAATTTTCTCGTCAACGGTTTCTCGGATCGCAATTCTGTCGCTTCCGTCGCGTTCCTAGCGTCATTTTACGTCGGAAATAGTCACGAGCAGTGCATGTAAACGTTTGTGGAGCCCAAAAAACACGAGATCAGGATTTGGGAATGCTCGCGATTTTCTCGTCAACGTTTTCTCGGATCGCAATTCTGTCGCTTCCAACGTGTTCCTCGTATCATTTTACATCGGAAATAGTCACGAGTAGTGCACGTAAACGTTTTGGATTCCAAAAAACACGAGTTAAGGTTTTGGGAATGCTCGCGATTTTCTCGTCAACGGTTTCTCGGATCGCAATTCTGTCGCTTCCATCGCGTTCCTAGCGTCATTTTACGTCGGAAATAGTCACGAGCAGTGCATGTAAACGTTTGTGGAGCCCAAAAAACACGAGATCAGGATTTGGGAATGCTCGCGATTTTCTCGTCAACGTTTTCTCGGATCGCAATTCTGTAGCTTCCAACGTGTTCCTCGCGTCATTTTACATCGGAATTAGTCATGAGAAATGCACAAACACGGTTCTGGAGTTAAAAAAACACGAGATGAGGTTTTGGGAATGCTCGCGATTTTCTCGTCAACGTTTTCTCGGATCGCAATTCTGTAGCTTCCAACGTGGTCCTCGCGTCATTTTACATCCGAATTGGTCATGAGAAATGCACAAACACGGTTCTGGAGTTAAAAAAAACGAGATCAGGGTTTGGGAATGCTCCCGATTTTCTCGTTAACGGATGCTCGGATCGCAATTCTGTCGCTTCCAACGTGTTCCTCGTGTCATTTTACGTCGGAATTAGTCTTGAGAAATGCACAAACACGTTTCTGGCGTTCAAAAAACACGAGATGAGGTTTTGGGAATGCTCGCGATCTTCTCGTCAACGGTTTCTCGGATCGCAATTCTGTCGTTTCCAACGCGTTCCTCGCGTCATTTTACATCGGAATTAGTCATGAGAAATGCACAAACACGGTTCTGGAGTTCAAAAAACACGAGATGAGATTTTGGGAATGCTCGCGATTTTCTCGTCAACGGTTTCTCGGATCGCAATTCTGTAGCTTCCAACGTGTTCCTCGTGTCATTTTACGTCGGAAATAGTCACGAGTAGTGCACGTAAAGGTTTCTGGATTCCAAAAAACACGAGTTCAGGTTTTGGGAATGCTCGCGATTTTCTCGTCAACGGTTTCCCGGATCGCAATTCTGTCGCTTCCATCGCGTTCCTAGCGTCATTTTACGTCGGAAATAGTCACGAGCAGTACACGTAAACGTTTCTGGAGTCCAAAAAACACGAGTTCAGGTTTTGGGAATGCTCGCGATTTTCTCGTCAACGGTTTCCCGGATCGCAATTCTGTCGCTTCCAAAGTGTTCCTCGTGTCATTTTACGTCAGAAATAGTCACGAGGAGTTCACGTGAACGTTTATGGAGTCCAAAAAACACGAGTTCAGGTTCTGGGAATGCTCGCGATTTTCTCGTCAACGGTTTCTCGGATCGCAATTCTGTCGCTTCCAACGTGTTCCTCGTGTCATTTTACGTCGGAAATAGTCACGAGTAGTGCACGTAAACGTTTTGGATTCCAAAAAACACGAGTTCTGGTTTTGGGAATGCTCGCGATTTTCTCGTCAACGGTTTCTCGGATCGCAATTCTGTCGCTTCCATCGCGTTCCTAGCGTCATTTTACGTCGGAAATAGTCACGAGCAGTGCATGTAAACGTTTGTGGAGCCCAAAAAATACGAGATCAGGATTTGGGAATGCTCGCGATTTTCTCATCAACGGTTTCTCGGGTCGCAATTCTGTCGCTTCCAACGCGTTCCTCGCGTCATTTTACATCGGAATTAGTCATGAGAAATGCACAAACACGGTTCTGGAGTTCAAAAAACACGAGATGAGGTTTTGGGAATGCTCGCGATTTTCTCGTCAACATTTTCTCGGATCGCAATTCTGTAGCTTCCAACGTGGTCCTCGCGTCATTTTACATCCGAATTAGTCATGAGAAATGCACAAACACGGTTCTGGAGTTAAAAAAAAACGAGATCAGGGTTTGGGAATGCTCCCGATTTTCTCGTTAACGGATGCTCGGATCGCAATTCTGTCGCTTCCAACGTGTTCCTCGTGTCATTTTACGTAGGAAATAGTCACGAGTAGTGCACGTAAACGTTTCTGGATTCCAAAAAACACGAGTTCAGGTTTTGGGAATGCTCGCGATTTTCTCGTCAACGGTTTCCCGGATCGCAATTCTGTCGCTTCCAACGTGTTCCTCGTGTCATTTTACGTCAGAAATAGTCACGAGGAGTTCACGTCAACGTTTATGGAGTCCAAAAAACACGAGTTCAGGTTCTGCGAATGCTCGCGATTTTCTCGTCAACGGTTTCTCGGATCGCAATTCTGTCGCTTCCAACGCGTTCCTCGCGTCATTTTACATCGGAATTAGTCATGAGAAATGCACAAACACGGTTCTGGCGTTCAAAAAACACGAGATGAGGTTTTGGGAATGCTCGCGATCTTCTCATCAACGGTTTCTCGGATCGCAATTCTGTCGCTTCCAACGCGTTCCTCGCGTCATTTTACATCGGAATTAGTCATGAGAAATGCACAAACACGGTTCTGGAGTTCAAAAAACACGAGATGAGGTTTTGGGAATGCTCGCGATTTTCTCGTCAACGTTTTCTCGGATCGCAATTCTGTAGCTTCCAACGTGGTCCTCGCGTCATTTTACATCCGAATTAGTCATGAGAAATGCACAAACACGGTTCTGGAGTTAAAAAAAACGAGATCAGGGTTTGGGAATGCTCCCGATTTTCTCGTTAACGGATGCTCGGATCGCAATTCTGTCGCTTCCAACGTGTTCCTCGTGTCATTTTACGTCGGAATTAGTCTTGAGAAATGCACAAACGCGTTTCTGGCGTTCAAAAAACACGAGATGAGGTTTTGGGAATGCTCGCGATCTTCTCGTCAACGGTTTCTCGGATCGCAATTCTGTCGCTTCCAAAGCGTTCCTCGCGTCATTTTACATCGGAATTAGTCATGAGAAATGCACAAACACGGTTCTGGAGTTCAAAAAACACGAGATGAGATTTTGGGAATGCTTGCGATTTTCTCGTCAACGGTTTCCCGGATCGCAATTCTGTCGCTTCCAACGTGTTCCTCGTGTCATTTTACGTCAGAAATAGTCACGAGGAGTTCACGTGAACGTTTATGGAGTCCAAAAAACACGAGTTCAGGTTCTGGGAATGCTCGCGATTTTCTCGTCAACGGTTTCTCGGATCGCAATTCTGTCGCTTCCAACGCGTTCCTCGCGTCATTTTACATCGGAATTAGTCATGAGAAATTCACAAACACGGTTCTGGAATTAAAAAAACAGGAGATCAGGGTTTGGGAATGCTCGCGATTTTCTCGTCAACGGTTTCCCGGATCGCAATTCTGTCGCTTCCAACGTGTTCCTCGTGTCATTTTACGTCGGAAATAGTCACGAGTAGTGCACGTAAACGTTTTGGATTCCAAAAAACACGAGTTCAGGTTTTGGGAATGCTCGCGATTTTCTCGTCAACGGTTTCTCGGATCGCAATTCTGTCGCTTCCATCGCGTTCCTAGCGTCATTTTACGTCGGAAATAGTCACGAGCAGTGCATGTAAACGTTTGTGGAGCCCAAAAAATACGAGATCAGGATTTGGGAATGCTCGCGATTTTCTCATCAACGGTTTCTCGGGTCGCAATTCTGTCGCTTCCAACGCGTTCCTCGCGTCATTTTACATCGGAATTAGTCATGAGAAATGCACAAACACGGTTCTGGAGTTCAAAAAACACGAGATGAGGTTTTGGGAATGCTCGCGATTTTCTCGTCAACGTTTTCTCGGATCGCAATTCTGTAGCTTCCAACGTGGTCCTCGCGTCATTTTACATCCGAATTAGTCATGAGAAATGCACAAACACGGTTCTGGAGTTAAAAAAAAACGAGATCAGGGTTTGGGAATGCTCCCGATTTTCTCGTTAACGGATGCTCGGATCGCAATTCTGTCGCTTCCAACGTGTTCCTCGTGTCATTTTACGTCAGAAATAGTCACGAGGAGTTCACGTGAACGTTTATGGAGTCCAAAAAACACGAGTTCAGGTTCTGGGAATGCTCGCGATTTTCTCGTCAACGGTTTCTCGGATCGCAATTCTGTCGCTTCCAACGCGTTCCTCGCGTCATTTTACATCGGAATTAGTCATGAGAAATTCACAAACACGGTTCTGGAATTAAAAAAACAGGAGATCAGGGTTTGGGAATGCTCGCGATTTTCTCGTCAACGGTTTCCCGGATCGCAATTCTGTCGCTTCCAACGTGTTCCTCGTGTCATTTTACGTCGGAAATAGTCACGAGTAGTGCACGTAAACGTTTTGGATTCCAAAAAACACGAGTTCAGGTTTTGGGAATGCTCGCGATTTTCTCGTCAACGGTTTCTCGGATCGCAATTCTGTCGCTTCCATCGCGTTCCTAGCGTCATTTTACGTCGGAAATAGTCACGAGCAGTGCATGTAAACGTTTGTGGAGCCCAAAAAATACGAGATCAGGATTTGGGAATGCTCGCGATTTTCTCATCAACGGTTTCTCGGGTCGCAATTCTGTCGCTTCCAACGCGTTCCTCGCGTCATTTTACATCGGAATTAGTCATGAGAAATGCACAAACACGGTTCTGGAGTTCAAAAAACACGAGATGAGGTTTTGGGAATGCTCGCGATTTTCTCGTCAACGTTTTCTCGGATCGCAATTCTGTAGCTTCCAACGTGGTCCTCGCGTCATTTTACATCCGAATTAGTCATGAGAAATGCACAAACACGGTTCTGGAGTTAAAAAAAAACGAGATCAGGGTTTGGGAATGCTCCCGATTTTCTCGTTAACGGATGCTCGGATCGCAATTCTGTCGCTTCCAACGTGTTCCTCGTGTCATTTTACGTAGGAAATAGTCACGAGTAGTGCACGTAAACGTTTCTGGATTCCAAAAAACACGAGTTCAGGTTTTGGGAATGCTCGCGATTTTCTCGTCAACGGTTTCCCGGATCGCAATTCTGTCGCTTCCAACGTGTTCCCCGTGTCATTTTACGTCAGAAATAGTCACGAGGAGTTCACGTGAACGTTTATGGAGTCCAAAAAACACGAGTTCAGGTTCTGCGAATGCTCGCGATTTTCTCGTCAACGGTTTCTCGGATCGCAATTCTGTCGCTTCCAACGCGTTCCTCGCGTCATTTTACATCGGAATTAGTCATGAGAAATGCACAAACACGGTTCTGGCGTTCAAAAAACACGAGATGAGGTTTTGGGAATGCTCGCGATCTTCTCATCAACGGTTTCTCGGATCGCAATTCTGTCGCTTCCAACGCGTTCCTCGCGTCATTTTACATCGGAATTAGTCATGAGAAATGCACAAACACGGTTCTGGAGTTCAAAAAACACGAGATGAGGTTTTGGGAATGCTCGCGATTTTCTCGTCAACGTTTTCTCGGATCGCAATTCTGTCGTTTCCAACGCGTTCCTCGCGTCATTTTACATCGGAATTAGTCATGAGAAATGCACAAACACGGTTCTGGAGTTCAAAAAACACGAGATGAGATTTTGGGAATGCTCGCGATTTTCTCGTCAACGGTTTCTCGGATCGCAATTCTGTAGCTTCCAACGTGTTCCTCGTGTCATTTTACGTCGGAAATAGTCACGAGTAGTGCACGTAAACGTTTCTGGATTCCAAAAAACACGAGTTCAGGTTTTGGGAATGCTCGCGATTTTCTCGTCAACGGTTTCCCGGATCGCAATTCTGTCGCTTCCATCGCGTTCCTAGCGTCATTTTACGTCGGAAATAGTCACGAGCAGTACACGTAAACGTTTCTGGAGTCCAAAAAACACGAGTTCAGGTTTTGGGAATGCTCGCGATTTTCTCGTCAACGGTTTCCCGGATCGCAATTCTGTCGCTTCCAAAGTGTTCCTCGTGTCATTTTACGTCAGAAATAGTCACGAGGAGTTCACGTGAACGTTTATGGAGTCCAAAAAACACGAGTTCAGGTTCTGGGAATGCTCGCGATTTTCTCGTCAACGGTTTCTCGGATCGCAATTCTGTCGCTTCCAACGTGTTCCTCGTGTCATTTTACGTCGGAAATAGTCACGAGTAGTGCACGTAAACGTTTTGGATTCCAAAAAACACGAGTTCTGGTTTTGGGAATGCTCGCGATTTTCTCGTCAACGGTTTCTCGGATCGCAATTCTGTCGCTTCCATCGCGTTCCTAGCGTCATTTTACGTCGGAAATAGTCACGAGCAGTGCATGTAAACGTTTGTGGAGCCCAAAAAATACGAGATCAGGATTTGGGAATGCTCGCGATTTTCTCATCAACGGTTTCTCGGGTCGCAATTCTGTCGCTTCCAACGCGTTCCTCGCGTCATTTTACATCGGAATTAGTCATGAGAAATGCACAAACACGGTTCTGGAGTTCAAAAAACACGAGATGAGGTTTTGGGAATGCTCGCGATTTTCTCGTCAACGTTTTCTCGGATCGCAATTCTGTAGCTTCCAACGTGGTCCTCGCGTCATTTTACATCCGAATTAGTCATGAGAAATGCACAAACACGGTTCTGGAGTTAAAAAAAAACGAGATCAGGGTTTGGGAATGCTCCCGATTTTCTCGTTAACGGATGCTCGGATCGCAATTCTGTCGCTTCCAACGTGTTCCTCGTGTCATTTTACGTAGGAAATAGTCACGAGTAGTGCACGTAAACGTTTCTGGATTCCAAAAAACACGAGTTCAGGTTTTGGGAATGCTCGCGATTTTCTCGTCAACGGTTTCCCGGATCGCAATTCTGTCGCTTCCAACGTGTTCCTCGTGTCATTTTACGTCAGAAATAGTCACGAGGAGTTCACGTCAACGTTTATGGAGTCCAAAAAACACGAGTTCAGGTTCTGCGAATGCTCGCGATTTTCTCGTCAACGGTTTCTCGGATCGCAATTCTGTCGCTTCCAACGCGTTCCTCGCGTCATTTTACATCGGAATTAGTCATGAGAAATGCACAAACACGGTTCTGGCGTTCAAAAAACACGAGATCAGGATTTGGGAATGCTCGCGATTTTCTCGTCAACGGTTTCTCGGATCGCAATTCTGTCGCTTCCAACGCGTTCCTCGCGTCATTTTACATCGGAATTAGTCATGAGAAATGCACAAACACGGTTCTGGAGTTCAAAAAACACGAGATGAGGTTTTGGGAATGCTCGCGATTTTCTCGTCAACGTTTTCTCGGATCGCAATTCTGTAGCTTCCAACGTGGTCCTCGCGTCATTTTACATCCGAATTAGTCATGAGAAATGCACAAACACGGTTCTGGAGTTAAAAAAAACGAGATCAGGGTTTGGGAATGCTCCCGATTTTCTCGTTAACGGATGCTCGGATCGCAATTCTGTCGCTTCCAACGTGTTCCTCGTGTCATTTTACGTCGGAATTAGTCTTGAGAAATGCACAAACGCGTTTCTGGCGTTCAAAAAACACGAGATGAGATTTTGGGAATGCTTGCGATTTTCTCGTCAACGGTTTCCCGGATCGCAATTCTGTCGCTTCCAACGTGTTCCTCGTGTCATTTTACGTCAGAAATAGTCACGAGGAGTTCACGTGAACGTTTATGGAGTCCAAAAAACACGAGTTCAGGTTCTGGGAATGCTCGCGATTTTCTCGTCAACGGTTTCTCGGATCGCAATTCTGTCGCTTCCAACGCGTTCCTCGCGTCATTTTACATCGGAATTAGTCATGAGAAATGCACAAACACGGTTCTGGAATTAAAAAAACACGAGATCAGGGTTTGGGAATGCTCGCGATTTTCTCGTCAACGGTTTCCCGGATCGCAATTCTGTCGCTTCCAACGTGTTCCTCGTGTCATTTTACGTCGGAAATAGTCACGAGTAGTGCACGTAAACGTTTTGGATTCCAAAAAACACGAGTTCAGGTTTTGGGAATGCTCGCGATTTTCTCGTCAACGGTTTCTCGGATCGCAATTCTGTCGCTTCCATCGCGTTCCTAGCGTCATTTTACGTCGGAAATAGTCACGAGCAGTGCATGTAAACGTTTGTGGAGCCCAAAAAATACGAGATCAGGATTTGGGAATGCTCGCGATTTTCTCATCAACGGTTTCTCGGGTCGCAATTCTGTCGCTTCCAACGCGTTCCTCGCGTCATTTTACATCGGAATTAGTCATGAGAAATGCACAAACACGGTTCTGGAGTTCAAAAAACACGAGATGAGGTTTTGGGAATGCTCGCGATTTTCTCGTCAACGTTTTCTCGGATCGCAATTCTGTAGCTTCCAACGTGGTCCTCGCGTCATTTTACATCCGAATTAGTCATGAGAAATGCACAAACACGGTTCTGGAGTTAAAAAAAAACGAGATCAGGGTTTGGGAATGCTCCCGATTTTCTCGTTAACGGATGCTCGGATCGCAATTCTGTCGCTTCCAACGTGTTCCTCGTGTCATTTTACGTAGGAAATAATCACGAGTAGTGCACGTAAACGTTTCTGGATTCCAAAAAACACGAGTTCAGGTTTTGGGAATGCTCGCGATCTTCTCGTCAACGGTTTCCCGGATCGCAATTCTGTCGCTTCCAACGTGTTCCTCGTGTCATTTTACGTCAGAAATAGTCACGAGGAGTTCACGTCAACGTTTATGGAGTCCAAAAAACACGAGTTCAGGTTCTGCGAATGCTCGCGATTTTCTCGTCAACGGTTTCTCGGATCGCAATTCTGTCGCTTCCAACGCGTTCCTCGCGTCATTTTACATCGGAATTAGTCATGAGAAATGCACAAACACGGTTCTGGCGTTCAAAAAACACGAGATGAGGTTTGGGGAATGCTCGCGATCTTCTCATCAACGGTTTCTCGGGTCGCAATTCTGTCGCTTCCAACGCGTTCCTCGCGTCATTTTACATCGGAATTAGTCATGAGAAATGCACAAACACGGTTCTGGAGTTCAAAAAACACGAGATGAGGTTTTGGGAATGCTCGCGATTTTCTCGTCAACGTTTTCTCGGATCGCAATTCTGTAGCTTCCAACGTGGTCCTCGCGTCATTTTACATCCGAATTAGTCATGAGAAATGCACAAACACGGTTCTGGAGTTAAAAAAAACGAGATCAGGGTTTGGGAATGCTCCCGATTTTCTCGTTAACGGATGCTCGGATCGCAATTCTGTCGCTTCCAACGTGTTCCTCGTGTCATTTTACGTCGGAATTAGTCTTGAGAAATGCACAAACGCGTTTCTGGCGTTCAAAAAACACGAGATGAGGTTTTGGGAATGCTCGCGATCTTCTCGTCAACGGTTTCTCGGATCGCAATTCTGTCGCTTCCAACGCGTTCCTCGCGTCATTTTACATCGGAATTAGTCATGAGAAATGCACAAACACGGTTCTGGAGTTCAAAAAACACGAGATGAGGTTTTGGGAATGCTCGCGATTTTCTCGTCAACGTTTTCTCGGATCGCAATTCTGTAGCTTCCAACGTGGTCCTCGCGTCATTTTACATCCGAATTAGTCATGAGAAATGCACAAACACGGTTCTGGAGTTAAAAAAAAACGAGATCAGGGTTTGGGAATGCTCCCGATTTTCTCGTTAACGGATGCTCGGATCGCAATTCTGTCGCTTCCAACGTGTTCCTCGTGTCATTTTACGTAGGAAATAGTCACGAGTAGTGCACGTAAACGTTTCTGGATTCCAAAAAACACGAGTTCAGGTTTTGGGAATGCTCGCGATTTTCTCGTCAACGGTTTCCCGGATCGCAATTCTGTCGCTTCCAACGTGTTCCTCGTGTCATTTTACGTCAGAAATAGTCACGAGGAGTTCACGTCAACGTTTATGGAGTCCAAAAAACACGAGTTCAGGTTCTGCGAATGCTCGCGATTTTCTCGTCAACGGTTTCTCGGATCGCAATTCTGTCGCTTCCAACGCGTTCCTCGCGTCATTTTACATCGGAATTAGTCATGAGAAATGCACAAACACGGTTCTGGCGTTCAAAAAACACGAGATCAGGATTTGGGAATGCTCGCGATTTTCTCGTCAACGGTTTCTCGGATCGCAATTCTGTCGCTTCCAACGCGTTCCTCGCGTCATTTTACATCGGAATTAGTCATGAGAAATGCACAAACACGGTTCTGGAGTTCAAAAAACACGAGATGAGGTTTTGGGAATGCTCGCGATTTTCTCGTCAACGTTTTCTCGGATCGCAATTCTGTAGCTTCCAACGTGGTCCTCGCGTCATTTTACATCCGAATTAGTCATGAGAAATGCACAAACACGGTTCTGGAGTTAAAAAAAACGAGATCAGGGTTTGGGAATGCTCCCGATTTTCTCGTTAACGGATGCTCGGATCGCAATTCTGTCGCTTCCAACGTGTTCCTCGTGTCATTTTACGTCGGAATTAGTCTTGAGAAATGCACAAACGCGTTTCTGGCGTTCAAAAAACACGAGATGAGGTTTTGGGAATGCTCGCGATCTTCTCGTCAACGGTTTCTCGGATCGCAATTCTGTCGCTTCCAAAGCGTTCCTCGCGTCATTTTACATCGGAATTAGTCATGAGAAATGCACAAACACGGTTCTGGAGTTCAAAAAACACGAGATGAGATTTTGGGAATGCTTGCGATTTTCTCGTCAACGGTTTCCCGGATCGCAATTCTGTCGCTTCCAACGTGTTCCTCGTGTCATTTTACGTCAGAAATAGTCACGAGGAGTTCACGTGAACGTTTATGGAGTCCAAAAAACACGAGTTCAGGTTCTGGGAATGCTCGCGATTTTCTCGTCAACGGTTTCTCGGATCGCAATTCTGTCGCTTCCAACGCGTTCCTCGCGTCATTTTACATCGGAATTAGTCATGAGAAATGCACAAACACGGTTCTGGAATTAAAAAAACACGAGATCAGGGTTTGGGAATGCTCGCGATTTTCTCGTCAACGGTTTCCCGGATCGCAATTCTGTCGCTTCCAACGTGTTCCTCGTGTCATTTTACGTCGGAAATAGTCACGAGTAGTGCACGTAAACGTTTTGGATTCCAAAAAACACGAGTTCAGGTTTTGGGAATGCTCGCGATTTTCTCGTCAACGGTTTCTCGGATCGCAATTCTGTCGCTTCCATCGCGTTCCTAGCGTCATTTTACGTCGGAAATAGTCACGAGCAGTGCATGTAAACGTTTGTGGAGCCCAAAAAATACGAGATCAGGATTTGGGAATGCTCGCGATTTTCTCATCAACGGTTTCTCGGGTCGCAATTCTGTCGCTTCCAACGCGTTCCTCGCGTCATTTTACATCGGAATTAGTCATGAGAAATGCACAAACACGGTTCTGGAGTTCAAAAAACACGAGATGAGGTTTTGGGAATGCTCGCGATTTTCTCGTCAACGTTTTCTCGGATCGCAATTCTGTAGCTTCCAACGTGGTCCTCGCGTCATTTTACATCCGAATTAGTCATGAGAAATGCACAAACACGGTTCTGGAGTTAAAAAAAAACGAGATCAGGGTTTGGGAATGCTCCCGATTTTCTCGTTAACGGATGCTCGGATCGCAATTCTGTCGCTTCCAACGTGTTCCTCGTGTCATTTTACGTAGGAAATAATCACGAGTAGTGCACGTAAACGTTTCTGGATTCCAAAAAACACGAGTTCAGGTTTTGGGAATGCTCGCGATTTTCTCGTCAACGGTTTCCCGGATCGCAATTCTGTCGCTTCCAACGTGTTCCTCGTGTCATTTTACGTCAGAAATAGTCACGAGGAGTTCACGTCAACGTTTATGGAGTCCAAAAAACACGAGTTCAGGTTCTGCGAATGCTCGCGATTTTCTCGTCAACGGTTTCTCGGATCGCAATTCTGTCGCTTCCAACGCGTTCCTCGCGTCATTTTACATCGGAATTAGTCATGAGAAATGCACAAACACGGTTCTGGCGTTCAAAAAACACGAGATGAGGTTTGGGGAATGCTCGCGATCTTCTCATCAACGGTTTCTCGGATCGCAATTCTGTCGCTTCCAACGCGTTCCTCGCGTCATTTTACATCGGAATTAGTCATGAGAAATGCACAAACACGGTTCTGGAGTTCAAAAAACACGAGATGAGGTTTTGGGAATGCTCGCGATTTTCTCGTCAACGTTTTCTCGGATCGCAATTCTGTAGCTTCCAACGTGGTCCTCGCGTCATTTTACATCCGAATTAGTCATGAGAAATGCACAAACACGGTTCTGGAGTTAAAAAAAACGAGATCAGGGTTTGGGAATGCTCCCGATTTTCTCGTTAACGGATGCTCGGATCGCAATTCTGTCGCTTCCAACGTGTTCCTCGTGTCATTTTACGTCGGAATTAGTCTTGAGAAATGCACAAACGCGTTTCTGGCGTTCAAAAAACACGAGATGAGGTTTTGGGAATGCTCGCGATCTTCTCGTCAACGGTTTCTCGGATCGCAATTCTGTCGCTTCCAAAGCGTTCCTCGCGTCATTTTACATCGGAATTAGTCATGAGAAATGCACAAACACGGTTCTGGAGTTCAAAAAACACGAGATGAGATTTTGGGAATGCTTGCGATTTTCTCGTCAACGGTTTCCCGGATCGCAATTCTGTCGCTTCCAACGTGTTCCTCGTGTCATTTTACGTCAGAAATAGTCACGAGGAGTTCACGTGAACGTTTATGGAGTCCAAAAAACACGAGTTCAGGTTCTGGGAATGCTCGCGATTTTCTCGTCAACGGTTTCTCGGATCGCAATTCTGTCGCTTCCAACGCGTTCCTCGCGTCATTTTACATCGGAATTAGTCATGAGAAATGCACAAACACGGTTCTGGAATTAAAAAAACACGAGATCAGGGTTTGGGAATGCTCGCGATTTTCTCGTCAACGGTTTCCCGGATCGCAATTCTGTCGCTTCCAACGTGTTCCTCGTGTCATTTTACGTCGGAAATAGTCACGAGTAGTGCACGTAAACGTTTTGGATTCCAAAAAACACGAGTTCAGGTTTTGGGAATGCTCGCGATTTTCTCGTCAACGGTTTCTCGGATCGCAATTCTGTCGCTTCCATCGCGTTCCTAGCGTCATTTTACGTCGGAAATAGTCACGAGCAGTGCATGTAAACGTTTGTGGAGCCCAAAAAATACGAGATCAGGATTTGGGAATGCTCGCGATTTTCTCATCAACGGTTTCTCGGGTCGCAATTCTGTCGCTTCCAACGCGTTCCTCGCGTCATTTTACATCGGAATTAGTCATGAGAAATGCACAAACACGGTTCTGGAGTTCAAAAAACACGAGATGAGGTTTTGGGAATGCTCGCGATTTTCTCGTCAACGTTTTCTCGGATCGCAATTCTGTAGCTTCCAACGTGGTCCTCGCGTCATTTTACATCCGAATTAGTCATGAGAAATGCACAAACACGGTTCTGGAGTTAAAAAAAACGAGATCAGGGTTTGGGAATGCTCCCGATTTTCTCGTTAACGGATGCTCGGATCGCAATTCTGTCGCTTCCAACGTGTTCCTCGTGTCATTTTACGTCGGAATTAGTCTTGAGAAATGCACAAACGCGTTTCTGGCGTTCAAAAAACACGAGATGAGGTTTTGGGAATGCTCGCGATCTTCTCGTCAACGGTTTCTCGGATCGCAATTCTGTCGCTTCCAACGCGTTCCTCGCGTCATTTTACATCGGAATTAGTCATGAGAAATGCACAAACACGGTTCTGGAGTTCAAAAAACACGAGATGAGGTTTTGGGAATGCTCGCGATTTTCTCGTCAACGTTTTCTCGGATCGCAATTCTGTAGCTTCCAACGTGGTCCTCGCGTCATTTTACATCCGAATTAGTCATGAGAAATGCACAAACACGGTTCTGGAGTTAAAAAAAAACGAGATCAGGGTTTGGGAATGCTCCCGATTTTCTCGTTAACGGATGCTCGGATCGCAATTCTGTCGCTTCCAACGTGTTCCTCGTGTCATTTTACGTAGGAAATAGTCACGAGTAGTGCACGTAAACGTTTCTGGATTCCAAAAAACACGAGTTCAGGTTTTGGGAATGCTCGCGATTTTCTCGTCAACGGTTTCCCGGATCGCAATTCTGTCGCTTCCAACGTGTTCCTCGTGTCATTTTACGTCAGAAATAGTCACGAGGAGTTCACGTCAACGTTTATGGAGTCCAAAAAACACGAGTTCAGGTTCTGCGAATGCTCGCGATTTTCTCGTCAACGGTTTCTCGGATCGCAATTCTGTCGCTTCCAACGCGTTCCTCGCGTCATTTTACATCGGAATTAGTCATGAGAAATGCACAAACACGGTTCTGGCGTTCAAAAAACACGAGATGAGGTTTTGGGAATGCTCGCGATCTTCTCATCAACGGTTTCTCGGATCGCAATTCTGTCGCTTCCAACGCGTTCCTCGCGTCATTTTACATCGGAATTAGTCATGAGAAATGCACAAACACGGTTCTGGAGTTCAAAAAACACGAGATGAGGTTTTGGGAATGCTCGCGATTTTCTCGTCAACGTTTTCTCGGATCGCAATTCTGTAGCTTCCAACGTGGTCCTCGCGTCATTTTACATCCGAATTAGTCATGAGAAATGCACAAACACGGTTCTGGAGTTAAAAAAAACGAGATCAGGGTTTGGGAATGCTCCCGATTTTCTCGTCAACGGTTTCCCGGATCGCAATTCTGTCGCTTCCAACGTGTTCCTCGTGTCATTTTACGTCGGAAATAGTCACGAGTAGTGCACGTAAACGTTTTGGATTCCAAAAAACACGAGTTCAGGTTTTGGGAATGCTCGCGATTTTCTCGTCAACGGTTTCTCGGATCGCAATTCTGTCGCTTCCATCGCGTTCCTAGCGTCATTTTACGTCGGAAATAGTCACGAGCAGTGCATGTAAACGTTTGTGGAGCCCAAAAAATACGAGATCAGGATTTGGGAATGCTCGCGATTTTCTCATCAACGGTTTCTCGGGTCGCAATTCTGTCGCTTCCAACGCGTTCCTCGCGTCATTTTACATCGGAATTAGTCATGAGAAATGCACAAACACGGTTCTGGAGTTCAAAAAACACGAGATGAGGTTTTGGGAATGCTCGCGATTTTCTCGTCAACGTTTTCTCGGATCGCAATTCTGTAGCTTCCAACGTGGTCCTCGCGTCATTTTACATCCGAATTAGTCATGAGAAATGCACAAACACGGTTCTGGAGTTAAAAAAAACGAGATCAGGGTTTGGGAATGCTCCCGATTTTCTCGTTAACGGATGCTCGGATCGCAATTCTGTCGCTTCCAACGTGTTCCTCGTGTCATTTTACGTCGGAATTAGTCTTGAGAAATGCACAAACGCGTTTCTGGCGTTCAAAAAACACGAGATGAGGTTTTGGGAATGCTCGCGATCTTCTCGTCAACGGTTTCTCGGATCGCAATTCTGTCGCTTCCAACGCGTTCCTCGCGTCATTTTACATCGGAATTAGTCATGAGAAATGCACAAACACGGTTCTGGAGTTCAAAAAACACGAGATGAGGTTTTGGGAATGCTCGCGATTTTCTCGTCAACGTTTTCTCGGATCGCAATTCTGTAGCTTCCAACGTGGTCCTCGCGTCATTTTACATCCGAATTAGTCATGAGAAATGCACAAACACGGTTCTGGAGTTAAAAAAAAACGAGATCAGGGTTTGGGAATGCTCCCGATTTTCTCGTTAACGGATGCTCGGATCGCAATTCTGTCGCTTCCAACGTGTTCCTCGTGTCATTTTACGTAGGAAATAGTCACGAGTAGTGCACGTAAACGTTTCTGGATTCCAAAAAACACGAGTTCAGGTTTTGGGAATGCTCGCGATTTTCTCGTCAACGGTTTCCCGGATCGCAATTCTGTCGCTTCCAACGTGTTCCTCGTGTCATTTTACGTCAGAAATAGTCACGAGGAGTTCACGTCAACGTTTATGGAGTCCAAAAAACACGAGTTCAGGTTCTGCGAATGCTCGCGATTTTCTCGTCAACGGTTTCTCGGATCGCAATTCTGTCGCTTCCAACGCGTTCCTCGCGTCATTTTACATCGGAATTAGTCATGAGAAATGCACAAACACGGTTCTGGCGTTCAAAAAACACGAGATCAGGATTTGGGAATGCTCGCGATTTTCTCGTCAACGGTTTCTCGGATCGCAATTCTGTCGCTTCCAACGCGTTCCTCGCGTCATTTTACATCGGAATTAGTCATGAGAAATGCACAAACACGGTTCTGGAGTTCAAAAAACACGAGATGAGGTTTTGGGAATGCTCGCGATTTTCTCGTCAACGTTTTCTCGGATCGCAATTCTGTAGCTTCCAACGTGGTCCTCGCGTCATTTTACATCCGAATTAGTCATGAGAAATGCACAAACACGGTTCTGGAGTTAAAAAAAACGAGATCAGGGTTTGGGAATGCTCCCGATTTTCTCGTTAACGGATGCTCGGATCGCAATTCTGTCGCTTCCAACGTGTTCCTCGTGTCATTTTACGTCGGAATTAGTCTTGAGAAATGCACAAACGCGTTTCTGGCGTTCAAAAAACACGAGATGAGGTTTTGGGAATGCTCGCGATCTTCTCGTCAACGGTTTCTCGGATCGCAATTCTGTCGCTTCCAAAGCGTTCCTCGCGTCATTTTACATCGGAATTAGTCATGAGAAATGCACAAACACGGTTCTGGAGTTCAAAAAACACGAGATGAGATTTTGGGAATGCTTGCGATTTTCTCGTCAACGGTTTCCCGGATCGCAATTCTGTCGCTTCCAACGTGTTCCTCGTGTCATTTTACGTCAGAAATAGTCACGAGGAGTTCACGTGAACGTTTATGGAGTCCAAAAAACACGAGTTCAGGTTCTGGGAATGCTCGCGATTTTCTCGTCAACGGTTTCTCGGATCGCAATTCTGTCGCTTCCAACGCGTTCCTCGCGTCATTTTACATCGGAATTAGTCATGAGAAATGCACAAACACGGTTCTGGAATTAAAAAAACACGAGATCAGGGTTTGGGAATGCTCGCGATTTTCTCGTCAACGGTTTCCCGGATCGCAATTCTGTCGCTTCCAACGTGTTCCTCGTGTCATTTTACGTCGGAAATAGTCACGAGTAGTGCACGTAAACGTTTTGGATTCCAAAAAACACGAGTTCAGGTTTTGGGAATGCTCGCGATTTTCTCGTCAACGGTTTCTCGGATCGCAATTCTGTCGCTTCCATCGCGTTCCTAGCGTCATTTTACGTCGGAAATAGTCACGAGCAGTGCATGTAAACGTTTGTGGAGCCCAAAAAATACGAGATCAGGATTTGGGAATGCTCGCGATTTTCTCATCAACGGTTTCTCGGGTCGCAATTCTGTCGCTTCCAACGCGTTCCTCGCGTCATTTTACATCGGAATTAGTCATGAGAAATGCACAAACACGGTTCTGGAGTTCAAAAAACACGAGATGAGGTTTTGGGAATGCTCGCGATTTTCTCGTCAACGTTTTCTCGGATCGCAATTCTGTAGCTTCCAACGTGGTCCTCGCGTCATTTTACATCCGAATTAGTCATGAGAAATGCACAAACACGGTTCTGGAGTTAAAAAAAAACGAGATCAGGGTTTGGGAATGCTCCCGATTTTCTCGTTAACGGATGCTCGGATCGCAATTCTGTCGCTTCCAACGTGTTCCTCGTGTCATTTTACGTAGGAAATAATCACGAGTAGTGCACGTAAACGTTTCTGGATTCCAAAAAACACGAGTTCAGGTTTTGGGAATGCTCGCGATTTTCTCGTCAACGGTTTCCCGGATCGCAATTCTGTCGCTTCCAACGTGTTCCTCGTGTCATTTTACGTCAGAAATAGTCACGAGGAGTTCACGTCAACGTTTATGGAGTCCAAAAAACACGAGTTCAGGTTCTGCGAATGCTCGCGATTTTCTCGTCAACGGTTTCTCGGATCGCAATTCTGTCGCTTCCAACGCGTTCCTCGCGTCATTTTACATCGGAATTAGTCATGAGAAATGCACAAACACGGTTCTGGCGTTCAAAAAACACGAGATGAGGTTTGGGGAATGCTCGCGATCTTCTCATCAACGGTTTCTCGGATCGCAATTCTGTCGCTTCCAACGCGTTCCTCGCGTCATTTTACATCGGAATTAGTCATGAGAAATGCACAAACACGGTTCTGGAGTTCAAAAAACACGAGATGAGGTTTTGGGAATGCTCGCGATTTTCTCGTCAACGTTTTCTCGGATCGCAATTCTGTAGCTTCCAACGTGGTCCTCGCGTCATTTTACATCCGAATTAGTCATGAGAAATGCACAAACACGGTTCTGGAGTTAAAAAAAACGAGATCAGGGTTTGGGAATGCTCCCGATTTTCTCGTTAACGGATGCTCGGATCGCAATTCTGTCGCTTCCAACGTGTTCCTCGTGTCATTTTACGTCGGAATTAGTCTTGAGAAATGCACAAACGCGTTTCTGGCGTTCAAAAAACACGAGATGAGGTTTTGGGAATGCTCGCGATCTTCTCGTCAACGGTTTCTCGGATCGCAATTCTGTCGCTTCCAAAGCGTTCCTCGCGTCATTTTACATCGGAATTAGTCATGAGAAATGCACAAACACGGTTCTGGAGTTCAAAAAACACGAGATGAGATTTTGGGAATGCTTGCGATTTTCTCGTCAACGGTTTCCCGGATCGCAATTCTGTCGCTTCCAACGTGTTCCTCGTGTCATTTTACGTCAGAAATAGTCACGAGGAGTTCACGTGAACGTTTATGGAGTCCAAAAAACACGAGTTCAGGTTCTGGGAATGCTCGCGATTTTCTCGTCAACGGTTTCTCGGATCGCAATTCTGTCGCTTCCAACGCGTTCCTCGCGTCATTTTACATCGGAATTAGTCATGAGAAATGCACAAACACGGTTCTGGAATTAAAAAAACACGAGATCAGGGTTTGGGAATGCTCGCGATTTTCTCGTCAACGGTTTCCCGGATCGCAATTCTGTCGCTTCCAACGTGTTCCTCGTGTCATTTTACGTCGGAAATAGTCACGAGTAGTGCACGTAAACGTTTTGGATTCCAAAAAACACGAGTTCAGGTTTTGGGAATGCTCGCGATTTTCTCGTCAACGGTTTCTCGGATCGCAATTCTGTCGCTTCCATCGCGTTCCTAGCGTCATTTTACGTCGGAAATAGTCACGAGCAGTGCATGTAAACGTTTGTGGAGCCCAAAAAATACGAGATCAGGATTTGGGAATGCTCGCGATTTTCTCATCAACGGTTTCTCGGGTCGCAATTCTGTCGCTTCCAACGCGTTCCTCGCGTCATTTTACATCGGAATTAGTCATGAGAAATGCACAAACACGGTTCTGGAGTTCAAAAAACACGAGATGAGGTTTTGGGAATGCTCGCGATTTTCTCGTCAACGTTTTCTCGGATCGCAATTCTGTAGCTTCCAACGTGGTCCTCGCGTCATTTTACATCCGAATTAGTCATGAGAAATGCACAAACACGGTTCTGGAGTTAAAAAAAACGAGATCAGGGTTTGGGAATGCTCCCGATTTTCTCGTTAACGGATGCTCGGATCGCAATTCTGTCGCTTCCAACGTGTTCCTCGTGTCATTTTACGTCGGAATTAGTCTTGAGAAATGCACAAACGCGTTTCTGGCGTTCAAAAAACACGAGATGAGGTTTTGGGAATGCTCGCGATCTTCTCGTCAACGGTTTCTCGGATCGCAATTCTGTCGCTTCCAACGCGTTCCTCGCGTCATTTTACATCGGAATTAGTCATGAGAAATGCACAAACACGGTTCTGGAGTTCAAAAAACACGAGATGAGGTTTTGGGAATGCTCGCGATTTTCTCGTCAACGTTTTCTCGGATCGCAATTCTGTAGCTTCCAACGTGGTCCTCGCGTCATTTTACATCCGAATTAGTCATGAGAAATGCACAAACACGGTTCTGGAGTTAAAAAAAAACGAGATCAGGGTTTGGGAATGCTCCCGATTTTCTCGTTAACGGATGCTCGGATCGCAATTCTGTCGCTTCCAACGTGTTCCTCGTGTCATTTTACGTAGGAAATAGTCACGAGTAGTGCACGTAAACGTTTCTGGATTCCAAAAAACACGAGTTCAGGTTTTGGGAATGCTCGCGATTTTCTCGTCAACGGTTTCCCGGATCGCAATTCTGTCGCTTCCAACGTGTTCCTCGTGTCATTTTACGTCAGAAATAGTCACGAGGAGTTCACGTCAACGTTTATGGAGTCCAAAAAACACGAGTTCAGGTTCTGCGAATGCTCGCGATTTTCTCGTCAACGGTTTCTCGGATCGCAATTCTGTCGCTTCCAACGCGTTCCTCGCGTCATTTTACATCGGAATTAGTCATGAGAAATGCACAAACACGGTTCTGGCGTTCAAAAAACACGAGATGAGGTTTTGGGAATGCTCGCGATCTTCTCATCAACGGTTTCTCGGATCGCAATTCTGTCGCTTCCAACGCGTTCCTCGCGTCATTTTACATCGGAATTAGTCATGAGAAATGCACAAACACGGTTCTGGAGTTCAAAAAACACGAGATGAGGTTTTGGGAATGCTCGCGATTTTCTCGTCAACGTTTTCTCGGATCGCAATTCTGTAGCTTCCAACGTGGTCCTCGCGTCATTTTACATCCGAATTAGTCATGAGAAATGCACAAACACGGTTCTGGAGTTAAAAAAAACGAGATCAGGGTTTGGGAATGCTCCCGATTTTCTCGTTAACGGATGCTCGGATCGCAATTCTGTCGCTTCCAACGTGTTCCTCGTGTCATTTTACGTCGGAATTAGTCTTGAGAAATGCACAAACGCGTTTCTGGCGTTCAAAAAACACGAGATGAGGTTTTGGGAATGCTCGCGATCTTCTCGTCAACGGTTTCTCGGATCGCAATTCTGTCGCTTCCAAAGCGTTCCTCGCGTCATTTTACATCGGAATTAGTCATGAGAAATGCACAAACACGGTTCTGGAGTTCAAAAAACACGAGATGAGATTTTGGGAATGCTTGCGATTTTCTCGTCAACGGTTTCCCGGATCGCAATTCTGTCGCTTCCAACGTGTTCCTCGTGTCATTTTACGTCAGAAATAGTCACGAGGAGTTCACGTGAACGTTTATGGAGTCCAAAAAACACGAGTTCAGGTTCTGGGAATGCTCGCGATTTTCTCGTCAACGGTTTCTCGGATCGCAATTCTGTCGCTTCCAACGCGTTCCTCGCGTCATTTTACATCGGAATTAGTCATGAGAAATGCACAAACACGGTTCTGGAATTAAAAAAACACGAGATCAGGGTTTGGGAATGCTCGCGATTTTCTCGTCAACGGTTTCCCGGATCGCAATTCTGTCGCTTCCAACGTGTTCCTCGTGTCATTTTACGTCGGAAATAGTCACGAGTAGTGCACGTAAACGTTTTGGATTCCAAAAAACACGAGTTCAGGTTTTGGGAATGCTCGCGATTTTCTCGTCAACGGTTTCTCGGATCGCAATTCTGTCGCTTCCATCGCGTTCCTAGCGTCATTTTACGTCGGAAATAGTCACGAGCAGTGCATGTAAACGTTTGTGGAGCCCAAAAAATACGAGATCAGGATTTGGGAATGCTCGCGATTTTCTCATCAACGGTTTCTCGGGTCGCAATTCTGTCGCTTCCAACGCGTTCCTCGCGTCATTTTACATCGGAATTAGTCATGAGAAATGCACAAACACGGTTCTGGAGTTCAAAAAACACGAGATGAGGTTTTGGGAATGCTCGCGATTTTCTCGTCAACGTTTTCTCGGATCGCAATTCTGTAGCTTCCAACGTGGTCCTCGCGTCATTTTACATCCGAATTAGTCATGAGAAATGCACAAACACGGTTCTGGAGTTAAAAAAAACGAGATCAGGGTTTGGGAATGCTCCCGATTTTCTCGTTAACGGATGCTCGGATCGCAATTCTGTCGCTTCCAACGTGTTCCTCGTGTCATTTTACGTCGGAATTAGTCTTGAGAAATGCACAAACGCGTTTCTGGCGTTCAAAAAACACGAGATGAGGTTTTGGGAATGCTCGCGATCTTCTCGTCAACGGTTTCTCGGATCGCAATTCTGTCGCTTCCAACGCGTTCCTCGCGTCATTTTACATCGGAATTAGTCATGAGAAATGCACAAACACGGTTCTGGAGTTCAAAAAACACGAGATGAGGTTTTGGGGATGCTCGCGATTTTCTCGTCAACGGTTTCCCGGATCGCAATTCTGTCGCTTCCAACGTGTTCGTCGTGTCATTTTACGTCAGAAATAGTCACGAGGAGTTCACGTGAACGTTTATGGAGTCCAAAAAACACGAGTTCAGGTTCTGGGAATGCTCGCCATTTTCTCGTCAACGGTTTCTCGGATCGCAATTCTGTCGCTTCCAACGCGTTCCTCGCGTCATTTTACATCGGAATTAGCCATGAGAAATGCACAAACACGGTTCTGGAATTAAAAAAACACGAGATCAGGGTTTGGGAATGCTCGCGATTTTCTCGTCAACGTTTTCTCGGATCGCAATTCTGTCGCTTCCAACGTGTTCCTCGTATCATTTTACGTCGGAAATAGTCACGAGTAGTGCACGTAAACGTTTTGGATTCCAAAAAACACGAGTTCAGGTTTTGGGAATGCTCGCGATTTTCTCGTCAACGGTTTCTCGGATCGCAATTCTGTCGCTTCCATCGCGTTCCTAGCGTCATTTTACGTCGGAAATAGTCACGAGCAGTGCATGTAAACGTTTGTGGAGCCCAAAAAACCCGAGATCAGGATTTGGGAATGCTCGCGATTTTCTCGTCAACGTTTTCTCGGATCGCAATTCTGTAGCTTCCAACGTGTTCCTCGCGTCATTTTACATCCGAATTAGTCATGAGAAATGCACAAACACGGTTCTGGCGTTCAAAAAACACGAGATGAGGTTTTGGGAATGCTCGCGATCTTCTCGTCAACGGTTTCTCGGATCGCAATTCTGTCGCTTCCAACGCGTTCCTCGCGTCATTTTACATCGGAATTAGTCATGAGAAATGCACAAACACGGTTCTGGAGTTCAAAAAACACGAGATGAGATTTTGGGAATGCTCGCGATTTTCTCGTCAACGGTTTCTCGGATCGCAATTCTGTAGCTTCCAACGTGTTCCTCGTGTCATTTTACGTCGGAAATAGTCACGAGTAGTGCACGTAAACGTTTCTGGATTCCAAAAAACACGAGTTCAGGTTTTGGGAAGGCTCGCGATTTTCTCGTCAACAGTTTCCCGGATCGCAATTCTGTCGCTTCCATCGCGTTCCTAGCGTCATTTTACGTCGGAAATAGTCACGAGCAGTACACGTAAACGTTTCTGGAGTCGAAAAAACACGAGTTCAGGTTTTGGGAATACTCGCGATTTTCTCGTCAACGGTTTCCCGGATCGCAATTCTGTCGCTTCCAACGTGTTCCTCGTGTCATTTTACGTCAGAAATAGTCACGAGGAGTTCACGTGAACGTTTATGGAGTCCAAAAAACACGAGTTCAGGTTCTGGGAATGCTCGCGATTTTCTCGTCAACGGTTTCTCGGATCGCAATTCTGTCGCTTCCAACGTGTTCCTCGTGTCATTTTACGTCGGAAATAGTCACGAGTAGTGCACGTAAACGTTTTGGATTCCAAAAAACACGAGTTCTGGTTTTGGGAATGCTCGCGATTTTCTCGTCAACGGTTTCTCGGATCGCAATTCTGTCGCTTCCATCGCGTTCCGAGCGTCATTTTACGTCGGAAATAGTCACGAGCAGTGCATGTAAACGTTTGTGGAGCCCAAAAAACACGAGATCAGGATTTGGGAATGCTCGCGATTTTCTCGTCAACGTTTTCTCGGATCGCAATTCTGTCGCTTCCAACGTGTTCCTCGTGTCATTTTACGTCGGAAATAGTCACGAGTAGTGCACGTAAACGTTTTGGATTCCAAAAAACACGAGTTCAGGTTTTGGGAATGCTCGCGATTTTCTCGTCAACGGTTTCTCGGATCGCAATTCTGTCGCTTCCATCGCGTTCCTAGCGTCATTTTACGTCGGAAATAGTCACGAGCAGTGCATGTAAACGTTTGTGGAGCCCAAAAAATACGAGATCAGGATTTGGGAATGCTCGCGATTTTCTCATCAACGGTTTCTCGGGTCGCAATTCTGTCGCTTCCAACGCGTTCCTCGCGTCATTTTACATCGGAATTAGTCATGAGAAATGCACAAACACGGTTCTGGAGTTCAAAAAACACGAGATGAGGTTTTGGGAATGCTCGCGATTTTCTCGTCAACGTTTTCTCGGATCGCAATTCTGTAGCTTCCAACGTGGTCCTCGCGTCATTTTACATCCGAATTAGTCATGAGAAATGCACAAACACGGTTCTGGAGTTTAAAAAAAACGAGATCAGGGTTTGGGAATGCTCCCGATTTTCTCGTTAACGGATGCTCGGATCGCAATTCTGTCGCTTCCAACGTGTTCCTCGTGCATTTTACGTCGGAAATAGTCACGAGTAGTGCACGTAATCGTTTCTGGATTCCAAAAAACACGAGTTCAGGTTTTGGGAATGCTCGCGATTTTCTCGTCAACGGTTTCCCGGATCGCAATTCTGTCGCTTTCAACGTGTTCCTCGTGTCATTTTACGTCGGAAATAGTGACGAGAAATGCACGTAAACGTTTCTGGATTCCAAAAAACACGAGTTCAGGTTTTGGGAATGCTCGCAATTTTCTCGTCAACGGTTTCTCGGATCGCAATTCTGTCGCTTCCATCGCGTTCCTAGCGTCATTTTACGTCGGAAATAGTCACGAGCAGTGCATGTAAACGTTTGTGGAGCCCAAAAAACACGAGATCAGGATTTAGGAATGCTCGCGATTTTCTCGTCAACGTTTTCTCGGATCGCAATTCTGTCGCTTCCAACGTGTTCCTCGTATCATTTTACGTCGGAAATAGTCACGAGTAGTGCACGTAAACGTTTTGGATTCCAAAAAACACGAGTTCAGGTTTTGGGAATGCTCGCGATTTTCTCGTCAACGGTTTCTCGGATCGCAATTCTGTCGCTTCCATCGCGTTCCTAGCGTCATTTTACGTCGGAAATAGTCACGAGCAGTGCATGTAAACGTTTGTGGAGCCCAAAAAACACGAGATCAGGATTTGGGAATGCTCGCGATTTTCTCGTCAACGTTTTCTCGGATCGCAATTCTGTAGCTTCCAACGTGTTCCTCGCGTCATTTTACATCCGAATTAGTCATGAGAAATGCACAAACACGGTTCTGGCGTTCAAAAAACACGAGATGAGGTTTTGGGAATGCTCGCGATCTTCTCATCAACGGTTTCTCGGATCGCAATTCTGTCGCTTCCAACGCGTTCCTCGCGTCATTTTACATCGGAATTAGTCTTGAGAAATGCACAAACACGGTTCTGGAATTAAAAAAACACGAGATCAGGGTTTGGGAATGCTCGCGATTTTCTCGTCAACGGTTTCTCGGATCGCAATTCTGTCGCTTCCATCGCGTTCCTAGCGTCATTTTACGTCGGAAATAGTCACGAGCAGTGCATGTAAACGTTTGTGGAGCCCAAAAAACACGAGATCAGGATTTGGGAATGCTCGCGATTTTCTCGTCAACGTTTTCTCGGTTGGCAATTCTGTCGCTTCCAACGTGTTCCTCGTGTCATTTTACGTCGGAAATAGTCACGAGTAGTGCACGTAAACGTTTTGGATTCCAAAAAACACGAGTTCAGGTTTTGGGAATGCTCGCGATTTTCTCGTCAACGGTTTCTCGGATCGCAATTCTGTCGCTTCCATCGCGTTCCTAGCGTCATTTTACGTCGGAAATAGTCACGAGCAGTGCATGTAAACGTTTGTGGAGCCCAAAAAATACGAGATCAGGATTTGGGAATGCTCGCGATTTTCTCATCAACGGTTTCTCGGGTCGCAATTCTGTCGCTTCCAACGCGTTCCTCGCGTCATTTTACATCGGAATTAGTCATGAGAAATGCACAAACACGGTTCTGGAGTTCAAAAAACACGAGATGAGGTTTTGGGAATGCTCGCGATTTTCTCGTCAACGTTTTCTCGGATCGCAATTCTGTAGCTTCCAACGTGGTCCTCGCGTCATTTTACATCCGAATTAGTCATGAGAAATGCACAAACACGGTTCTGGAGTTAAAAAAAAACGAGATCAGGGTTTGGGAATGCTCCCGATTTTCTCGTTAACGGATGCTCGGATCGCAATTCTGTCGCTTCCAACGTGTTCCTCGTGTCATTTTACGTAGGAAATAGTCACGAGGAGTTCACGTGAACGTTTATGGAGTCCAAAAAACACGAGTTCAGGTTCTGCGAATGCTCGCGATTTTCTCGTCAACGGTTTCCCGGATCGCAATTCTGTCGCTTCCAACGTGTTCCCCGTGTCATTTTACGTCAGAAATAGTCACGAGGAGTTCACGTGAACGTTTATGGAGTCCAAAAAACACGAGTTCAGGTTTTGGGAATGCTCGCGATTTTCTCGTCAACGGTTTCCCGGATCGCAATTCTGTCGCTTCCAACGTGTTCCTCGTGTCATTTTACGTCGGAAATAGTGACGAGAAATGCACGTAAACGTTTCTGGATTCCAAAAAACACGAGTTCAGGTTTTGGGAATGCTCGCAATTTTCTCGTCAACGGTTTCTCGGATCGCAATTCTGTCGCTTCCATCGCGTTCCTAGCGTCATTTTACGTCGGAAATAGTCACGAGCAGTGCATGTAAACGTTTGTGGAGCCCAAAAAACACGAGATCAGGATTTAGGAATGCTCGCGATTTTCTCGTCAACGTTTTCTCGGATCGCAATTCTGTCGCTTCCAACGTGTTCCTCGTATCATTTTACGTCGGAAATAGTCACGAGTAGTGCACGTAAACGTTTTGGATTCCAAAAAACACGAGTTCAAGTTTTGGGAATGCTCGCGATTTTCTCGTCAACGGTTTCTCGGATCGCAATTCTGTCGCTTCCATCGCGTTCCTAGCGTCATTTTACGTCGGAAATAGTCACGAGCAGTGCATGTAAACGTTTGTGGAGCCCAAAAAACACGAGATCAGGATTTGGGAATGCTCGCGATTTTCTCGTCAACGTTTTCTCGGATCGCAATTCTGTAGCTTCCAACGTGTTCCTCGCGTCATTTTACATCCGAATTAGTCATGAGAAATGCACAAACACGGTTCTGGCGTTCAAAAAACACGAGATGAGGTTTTGGGAATGCTCGCGATCTTCTCATCAACGGTTTCTCGGATCGCAATTCTGTCGCTTCCAACGCGTTCCTCGCGTCATTTTACATCGGAATTAGTCTTGAGAAATGCACAAACACGGTTCTGGAATTAAAAAAACACGAGATCAGGGTTTGGGAATGCTCGCGATTTTCTCGTCAACGGTTTCTCGGATCGCAATTCTGTCGCTTCCATCGCGTTCCTAGCGTCATTTTACGTCGGAAATAGTCACGAGCAGTGCATGTAAACGTTTGTGGAGCCCAAAAAACACGAGATCAGGATTTGGGAATGCTCGCGATTTTCTCGTCAACGTTTTCTCGGATCGCAATTCTGTCGCTTCCAACGTGTTCCTCGTGTCATTTTACGTCGGAAATAGTCACGAGTAGTGCACGTAAACGTTTTGGATTCCAAAAAACACGAGTTCAGGTTTTGGGAATGCTCGCGATTTTCTCGTCAACGGTTTCTCGGATCGCAATTCTGTCGCTTCCATCGCGTTCCTAGCGTCATTTTACGTCGGAAATAGTCACGAGCAGTGCATGTAAACGTTTGTGGAGCCCAAAAAATACGAGATCAGGATTTGGGAATGCTCGCGATTTTCTCATCAACGGTTTCTCGGGTCGCAATTCTGTCGCTCCCAACGCGTTCCTCGCGTCATTTTACATCGGAATTAGTCATGAGAAATGCACAAACACGGTTCTGGAGTTCAAAAAACACGAGATGAGGTTTTGGGAATGCTCGCGATTTTCTCGTCAACGTTTTCTCGGATCGCAATTCTGTAGCTTCCAACGTGGTCCTCGCGTCATTTTACATCCGAATTAGTCATGAGAAATGCACAAACACGGTTCTGGAGTTAAAAAAAAACGAGATCAGGGTTTGGGAATGCTCCCGATTTTCTCGTTAACGGATGCTCGGATCGCAATTCTGTCGCTTCCAACGTGTTCCTCGTGTCATTTTACGTAGGGAATAGTCACGAGGAGTTCACGTGAACGTTTATGGAGTCCAAAAAACACGAGTTCAGGTTCTGCGAATGCTCGCGATTTTCTCGTCAACGGTTTCCCGGATCGCAATTCTGTCGCTTCCAACGTGTTCCCCGTGTCATTTTACGTCAGAAATAGTCACGAGGAGTTCACGTGAACGTTTATGGAGTCCAAAAAACACGAGTTCAGGTTTTGGGAATGCTCGCGATTTTCTCGTCAACGGTTTCCCGGATCGCAATTCTGTCGCTTCCAACGTGTTCCTCGTGTCATTTTACGTCGGAAATAGTGACGAGAAATGCACGTAAACGTTTCTGGATTCCAAAAACACGAGTTCAGGTTTTGGGAATGCTCGCAATTTTCTCGTCAACGGTTTCTCGGATCGCAATTCTGTCGCTTCCATCGCGTTCCTAGCGTCATTTTACGTCGGAAATAGTCACGAGCAGTGCATGTAAACGTTTGTGGAGCCCAAAAAACACGAGATCAGGATTTAGGAATGCTCGCGATTTTCTCGTCAACGTTTTCTCGGATCGCAATTCTGTCGCTTCCAACGTGTTCCTCGTATCATTTTACGTCGGAAATAGTCACGAGTAGTGCACGTAAACGTTTTGGATTCCAAAAAACACGAGTTCAAGTTTTGGGAATGCTCGCGATTTTCTCGTCAACGGTTTCTCGGATCGCAATTCTGTCGCTTCCATCGCGTTCCTAGCGTCATTTTACGTCGGAAATAGTCACGAGCAGTGCATGTAAACGTTTGTGGAGCCCAAAAAACACGAGATCAGGATTTGGGAATGCTCGCGATTTTCTCGTCAACGTTTTCTCGGATCGCAATTCTGTAGCTTCCAACGTGTTCCTCGCGTCATTTTACATCCGAATTAGTCATGAGAAATGCACAAACACGGTTCTGGCGTTCAAAAAACACGAGATGAGGTTTTGGGAATGCTCGCGATCTTCTCATCAACGGTTTCTCGGATCGCAATTCTGTCGCTTCCAACGCGTTCCTCGCGTCATTTTACATCGGAATTAGTCTTGAGAAATGCACAAACACGGTTCTGGAATTAAAAAAACACGAGATCAGGGTTTGGGAATGCTCGCGATTTTCTCGTCAACGGTTTCTCGGATCGCAATTCTGTCGCTTCCATCGCGTTCCTAGCGTCATTTTACGTCGGAAATAGTCACGAGCAGTGCATGTAAACGTTTGTGGAGCCCAAAAAACACGAGATCAGGATTTGGGAATGCTCGCGATTTTCTCGTCAACGTTTTCTCGGATCGCAATTCTGTCGCTTCCAACGTGTTCCTCGTGTCATTTTACGTCGGAAATAGTCACGAGTAGTGCACGTAAACGTTTTGGATTCCAAAAAACACGAGTTCAGGTTTTGGGAATGCTCGCGATTTTCTCGTCAACGGTTTCTCGGATCGCAATTCTGTCGCTTCCATCGCGTTCCTAGCGTCATTTTACGTCGGAAATAGTCACGAGCAGTGCATGTAAACGTTTGTGGAGCCCAAAAAATACGAGATCAGGATTTGGGAATGCTCGCGATTTTCTCATCAACGGTTTCTCGGGTCGCAATTCTGTCGCTCCCAACGCGTTCCTCGCGTCATTTTACATCGGAATTAGTCATGAGAAATGCACAAACACGGTTCTGGAGTTCAAAAAACACGAGATGAGGTTTTGGGAATGCTCGCGATTTTCTCGTCAACGTTTTCTCGGATCGCAATTCTGTAGCTTCCAACGTGGTCCTCGCGTCATTTTACATCCGAATTAGTCATGAGAAATGCACAAACACGGTTCTGGAGTTAAAAAAAAACGAGATCAGGGTTTGGGAATGCTCCCGATTTTCTCGTTAACGGATGCTCGGATCGCAATTCTGTCGCTTCCAACGTGTTCCTCGTGTCATTTTACGTAGGAAATAGTCACGAGGAGTTCACGTGAACGTTTATGGAGTCCAAAAAACACGAGTTCAGGTTCTGCGAATGCTCGCGATTTTCTCGTCAACGGTTTCCCGGATCGCAATTCTGTCGCTTCCAACGTGTTCCCCGTGTCATTTTACGTCAGAAATAGTCACGAGGAGTTCACGTGAACGTTTATGGAGTCCAAAAAACACGAGTTCAGGTTTTGGGAATGCTCGCGATTTTCTCGTCAACGGTTTCCCGGATCGCAATTCTGTCGCTTCCAACGTGTTCCTCGTGTCATTTTACGTCGGAAATAGTGACGAGAAATGCACGTAAACGTTTCTGGATTCCAAAAACACGAGTTCAGGTTTTGGGAATGCTCGCAATTTTCTCGTCAACGGTTTCTCGGATCGCAATTCTGTCGCTTCCATCGCGTTCCTAGCGTCATTTTACGTCGGAAATAGTCACGAGCAGTGCATGTAAACGTTTGTGGAGCCCAAAAAACACGAGATCAGGATTTAGGAATGCTCGCGATTTTCTCGTCAACGTTTTCTCGGATCGCAATTCTGTCGCTTCCAACGTGTTCCTCGTATCATTTTACGTCGGAAATAGTCACGAGTAGTGCACGTAAACGTTTTGGATTCCAAAAAACACGAGTTCAAGTTTTGGGAATGCTCGCGATTTTCTCGTCAACGGTTTCTCGGATCGCAATTCTGTCGCTTCCATCGCGTTCCTAGCGTCATTTTACGTCGGAAATAGTCACGAGCAGTGCATGTAAACGTTTGTGGAGCCCAAAAAACACGAGATCAGGATTTGGGAATGCTCGCGATTTTCTCGTCAACGTTTTCTCGGATCGCAATTCTGTAGCTTCCAACGTGTTCCTCGCGTCATTTTACATCCGAATTAGTCATGAGAAATGCACAAACACGGTTCTGGCGTTCAAAAAACACGAGATGAGGTTTTGGGAATGCTCGCGATCTTCTCATCAACGGTTTCTCGGATCGCAATTCTGTCGCTTCCAACGCGTTCCTCGCGTCATTTTACATCGGAATTAGTCTTGAGAAATGCACAAACACGGTTCTGGAATTAAAAAAACACGAGATCAGGGTTTGGGAATGCTCGCGATTTTCTCGTCAACGGTTTCTCGGATCGCAATTCTGTCGCTTCCATCGCGTTCCTAGCGTCATTTTACGTCGGAAATAGTCACGAGCAGTGCATGTAAACGTTTGTGGAGCCCAAAAAACACGAGATCAGGATTTGGGAATGCTCGCGATTTTCTCGTCAACGTTTTCTCGGATCGCAATTCTGTCGCTTCCAACGTGTTCCTCGTGTCATTTTACGTCGGAAATAGTCACGAGTAGTGCACGTAAACGTTTTGGATTCCAAAAAACACGAGTTCAGGTTTTGGGAATGCTCGCGATTTTCTCGTCAACGGTTTCTCGGATCGCAATTCTGTCGCTTCCATCGCGTTCCTAGCGTCATTTTACGTCGGAAATAGTCACGAGCAGTGCATGTAAACGTTTGTGGAGCCCAAAAAATACGAGATCAGGATTTGGGAATGCTCGCGATTTTCTCATCAACGGTTTCTCGGGTCGCAATTCTGTCGCTTCCAACGCGTTCCTCGCGTCATTTTACATCGGAATTAGTCATGAGAAATGCACAAACACGGTTCTGGAGTTCAAAAAACACGAGATGAGGTTTTGGGAATGCTCGCGATTTTCTCGTCAACGTTTTCTCGGATCGCAATTCTGTAGCTTCCAACGTGGTCCTCGCGTCATTTTACATCCGAATTAGTCATGAGAAATGCACAAACACGGTTCTGGAGTTAAAAAAAAACGAGATCAGGGTTTGGGAATGCTCCCGATTTTCTCGTTAACGGATGCTCGGATCGCAATTCTGTCGCTTCCAACGTGTTCCTCGTGTCATTTTACGTAGGAAATAGTCACGAGGAGTTCACGTGAACGTTTATGGAGTCCAAAAAACACGAGTTCAGGTTCTGCGAATGCTCGCGATTTTCTCGTCAACGGTTTCCCGGATCGCAATTCTGTCGCTTCCAACGTGTTCCCCGTGTCATTTTACGTCAGAAATAGTCACGAGGAGTTCACGTGAACGTTTATGGAGTCCAAAAAACACGAGTTCAGGTTCTGCGAATGCTCGCGATTTTCTCGTCAACGGTTTCTCGGATCGCAATTCTGTCGCTTCCAACGCGTTCCTCGCGTCATTTTACATCGGAATTAGTCATGAGAAATGCACAAACACGGTTCTGGCGTTCAAAAAACACGAGATGAGGTTTTGGGAATGCTCGCGATTTTCTCGTCAACGGTTTCTCGGATCGCAATTCTGTCGCTTCCAACGCGTTCCTCGCGTCATTTTACATCGGAATTAGTCATGAGAAATGCACAAACACGGTTCTGGAATTAAAAAAACACGAGATCAGGGTTTGGGAATGCTCGCGATTTTCTCGTCAACGGTTTCTCGGATCGCAATTCTGTCACTTCCAACGTGTTCCTCGCGTCATTTTACGTCGGAAATAGTGACGAGAAATGCACGTAAACGTTTCTGGATTCCAAAAAACACGAGTTCAGGTTTTGGGAATGCTCGCGATTTTCTCGTCAACGGTTTCTCGGATCGCAATTCTGTCGCTTCCATCGCGTTCCTAGCGTCATTTTACATCGGAAATAGTGACGAGAAATGCACGTAAACGTTTCTGGATTCCAAAAAACACGAGTTCAGGTCTTGAGAATGCTCGCGATTTTCTCGTCAACGGTTTCTCGGATCGCAATTGTGTCGTTTCCAAAGTGTTCCTCGTGTCATTTTACGTCGGAAATAGTCACGAGCAGTACACGTAAACGTTTCTGGAGTCCAAAAAACACGAGTTCAGGTTTTGGGAATGCTCGCGATTTTCTCGTCAATGGTTTCCCGGATCGCAATTCTGTCGCTTCCAACGTGTTCCTCGTGTCATTTTACGTCAGAAATAGTCACGAGGAGTGCACGTGAACGTTTGTGGAGTCCAAAAAACACGAGTTCAGGTTCTGGGAATGCTCGCGATTTTCTCGTCAACGTTTTCTCGGATCGCAATTCTGTAGCTTCCAACGTGGTCCTCGCGTCATTTTACATCCGAATTAGTCATGAGAAATGCACAAACACGGTTCTGGAGTTAAAAAAACGAGATCAGGGTTTGGGAATGCTCCCGATTTTCTCGTTAACGGATGCTCGGATCGCAATTCTGTCGCTTCCAACGTGTTCCTCGTGTCATTTTACGTCGGAATTAGTCTTGAGAAATGCACAAACACTGTTCTGGCGTTCAAAAAACACGAGATGAGGTTTTGGGAATGCTCGCGATCTTCTCGTCAACGGTTTCTCGGATCGCAATTCTGTCGCTTCCAACGCGTTCCTCGCGTCATTTTACATCGGAAATAGTCTTGAGAAATGCACAAACACGGTTCTGGAGTTAAAAAAAACGAGATCAGGGTTTGGGAATGCTCCCGATTTTCTCGTTAACGGATGCTCGGATCGCAATTCTGTCGCTTCCAACGTGTTCCTCGTGTCATTTTACGTCGGAATTAGTCTTGAGAAATGCACAAACGCGTTTCTGGCGTTCAAAAAACACGAGATGAGGTTTTGGGAATGCTCGCGATCTTCTCGTCAACGGTTTCTCGGATCGCAATTCTATCGCTTCCAACGCGTTCCTCGCGTCATTTTACATCGGAATTAGTCATGAGAAATGCTCAAACACGGTTCTGGAGTTCAAAAAACACGAGATGAGATTTTGGGAATGCTCGCGATTTTCTCGTCAACGGTTTCCCGGATCGCAATTCTGTCGCTTCCAACGTGTTCCTCGTGTCATTTTACGTCAGAAATAGTCACGAGGAGTTCACGTGAACGTTTATGGAGTCCAAAAAACACGAGTTCAGGTTCTGGGAATGCTCGCGATTTTCTCGTCAACGGTTTCTCGGGTCGCAATTCTGTCGCTTCCAACGCGTTCCTCGCGTCATTTTACATCGGAATTAGTCATGAGAAATGCACAAACACGGTTCTGGAGTTCAAAAAACACGAGATGAGGTTTTGGGAATGCTCGCGATTTTCTCGTCAACGTTTTCTCGGATCGCAATTCTGTAGCTTCCAACGTGGTCCTCGCGTCATTTTACATCCGAATTAGTCATGAGAAATGCACAAACACGGTTCTGGAGTTAAAAAAAAACGAGATCAGGGTTTGGGAATGCTCCCGATTTTCTCGTTAACGGATGCTCGGATCGCAATTCTGTCGCTTCCAACGTGTTCCTCGTGTCATTTTACGTAGGAAATAGTCACGAGGAGTTCACGTGAACGTTTATGGAGTCCAAAAAACACGAGTTCAGGTTCTGCGAATGCTCGCGATTTTCTCGTCAACGGTTTCCCGGATCGCAATTCTGTCGCTTCCAACGTGTTCCCCGTGTCATTTTACGTCAGAAATAGTCACGAGGAGTTCACGTGAACGTTTATGGAGTCCAAAAAACACGAGTTCAGGTTCTGCGAATGCTCGCGATTTTCTCGTCAACGGTTTCTCGGATCGCAATTCTGTCGCTTCCAACGCGTTCCTCGCGTCATTTTACATCGGAATTAGTCATGAGAAATGCACAAACACGGTTCTGGCGTTCAAAAAACACGAGATGAGGTTTTGGGAATGCTCGCGATTTTCTCGTTAACGGATGCTCGGATCGCAATTCTGTCGCTTCCAACGTGTTCCTCGTGTCATTTTACGTCGGAATTAGTCTTGAGAAATGCACAAACGCGTTTCTGGCGTTCAAAAAACACGAGATGAGGTTTTGGGAATGCTCGCGATCTTCTCGTCAACGGTTTCTCGGATCGCAATTCTGTCGCTTCCAACGCGTTCCTCGCGTCATTTTACATCGGAATTAGTCATGAGAAATGCACAAACACGGTTCTGGAGTTCAAAAAACACGAGATGAGATTTTGGGAATGCTCGCGATTTTCTCGTCAACGGTTTCCCGGATCGCAATTCTGTCGCTTCCAACGTGTTCCTCGTGTCATTTTACGTCAGAAATAGTCACGAGGAGTTCACGTGAACGTTTATGGAGTCCAAAAAACACGAGTTCAGGTTCTGGGAATGCTCGCCATTTTCTCGTCAACGGTTTCTCGGATCGCAATTCTGTCGCTTCCAACGCGTTCCTCGCGTCATTTTACATCGGAATTAGTCATGAGAAATGCACAAACACGGTTCTGGAATTAAAAAAACACGAGATCAGGGTTTGGGAATGCTCGCGATTTTCTCGTCAACGGTTTCTCGGATCGCAATTCTGTCACTTCCAACGTGTTCCTCGCGTCATTTTACGTCGGAAATAGTGACGAGAAATGCACGTAAACGTTTCTGGATTCCAAAAAACACGAGTTCAGGTTTTGGGAATGCTCGCGATTTTCTCGTCAACGGTTTCTCGGATCGCAATTCTGTCGCTTCCATCGCGTTCCTAGCGTCATTTTACATCGGAAATAGTGACGAGAAATGCACGTAAACGTTTCTGGATTCCAAAAAACACGAGTTCAGGTCTTGAGAATGCTCGCGATTTTCTCGTCAACGGTTTCTCGGATCGCAATTGTGTCGTTTCCAAAGTGTTCCTCGTGTCATTTTACGTCGGAAATAGTCACGAGCAGTACACGTAAACGTTTCTGGAGTCCAAAAAACACGAGTTCAGGTTTTGGGAATGCTCGCGATTTTCTCGTCAATGGTTTCCCGGATCGCAATTCTGTCGCTTCCAACGTGTTCCTCGTGTCATTTTACGTCAGAAATAGTCACGAGGAGTGCACGTGAACGTTTGTGGAGTCCAAAAAACACGAGTTCAGGTTCTGGGAATGCTCGCGATTTTCTCGTCAACGTTTTCTCGGATCGCAATTCTGTAGCTTCCAACGTGGTCCTCGCGTCATTTTACATCCGAATTAGTCATGAGAAATGCACAAACACGGTTCTGGAGTTAAAAAAACGAGATCAGGGTTTGGGAATGCTCCCGATTTTCTCGTTAACGGATGCTCGGATCGCAATTCTGTCGCTTCCAACGTGTTCCTCGTGTCATTTTACGTCGGAATTAGTCTTGAGAAATGCACAAACACTGTTCTGGCGTTCAAAAAACACGAGATGAGGTTTTGGGAATGCTCGCGATCTTCTCGTCAACGGTTTCTCGGATCGCAATTCTGTCGCTTCCAACGCGTTCCTCGCGTCATTTTACATCGGAAATAGTCTTGAGAAATGCACAAACACGGTTCTGGAGTTAAAAAAAACGAGATCAGGGTTTGGGAATGCTCCCGATTTTCTCGTTAACGGATGCTCGGATCGCAATTCTGTCGCTTCCAACGTGTTCCTCGTGTCATTTTACGTCGGAATTAGTCTTGAGAAATGCACAAACGCGTTTCTGGCGTTCAAAAAACACGAGATGAGGTTTTGGGAATGCTCGCGATCTTCTCGTCAACGGTTTCTCGGATCGCAATTCTATCGCTTCCAACGCGTTCCTCGCGTCATTTTACATCGGAATTAGTCATGAGAAATGCTCAAACACGGTTCTGGAGTTCAAAAAACACGAGATGAGATTTTGGGAATGCTCGCGATTTTCTCGTCAACGGTTTCCCGGATCGCAATTCTGTCGCTTCCAACGTGTTCCTCGTGTCATTTTACGTCAGAAATAGTCACGAGGAGTTCACGTGAACGTTTATGGAGTCCAAAAAACACGAGTTCAGGTTCTGGGAATGCTCGCGATTTTCTCGTCAACGGTTTCTCGGATCGCAATTCTGTCGCTTCCAACGCGTTCCTCGCGTCATTTTACATCGGAATTAGTCATGAGAAATGCACAAACACGGTTCTGGAATTAAAAAAACACGAGATCAGGGTTTGGGAATGCTCGCGATTTTCTCGTCAACGGTTTCTCGGATCGCAATTCTGTCGCTTCCAACGTGTTCCTCGTGTCATTTTACGTCGGAAATAGTCACGAGTAGTGCACGTAAACGTTTTGGATTCCAAAAAACACGAGTTCTGGTTTTGGGAATGCTCGCGATTTTCTCGTCAACGGTTTCTCGGATCGCAATTCTGTCGCTTCCATCGCGTTCCTAGCGTCATTTTACGTCGGAAATAGTCACGAGCAGTGCATGTAAACGTTTGTGGAGCCCAAAAAACACGAGATCAGGATTTGGGAATGCTCGCGATTTTCTCGTCAACGTTTTCTCGGATCGCAATTCTGTCGCTTCCAACGTGTTCCTCGTGTCATTTTACGTCGGAAATAGTCACGAGTAGTGCACGTAAACGTTTTGGATTCCAAAAAACACGAGTTCAGGTTTTGGGAATGCTCGCGATTTTCTCGTCAACGGTTTCTCGGATCGCAATTCTGTCGCTTCCAACGCGTTCCTCGCGTCATTTTACATCGGAATTAGTCATGAGAAATGCACAAACACGGTTCTGGAGTTCAAAAAACACGAGATGAGGTTTTGGGAATGCTCGCGATTTTCTCGTCAACGTTTTCTCGGATCGCAATTCTGTAGCTTCCAACGTGGTCCTCGCGTCATTTTACATCCGAATTAGTCATGAGAAATGCACAAACACGGTTCTGGAGTTAAAAAAAACGAGATCAGGGTTTGGGAATGCTCCCGATTTTCTCGTTAACGGATGCTCGGATCGCAATTCTGTCGCTTCCAACGTGTTCCTCGTGTCATTTTACGTCGGAATTAGTCTTGAGAAATGCACAAACACTGTTCTGGCGTTCAAAAAACACGAGATGAGGTTTTGGGAATGCTCGCGATCTTCTCGTCAACGGTTTCTCGGATCGCAATTCTGTCGCTTCCAACGCGTTCCTCGCGTCATTTTACATCGGAAATAGTCACGAGTAGTGCACGTAAACGTTTCTGGATTCCAAAAAACACGAGTTCAGGTTTTGGGAATGCTCGCGATTTTCTCGTCAACGGTTTCCCGGATCGCAATTCTGTCACTTCCAACGTGTTCCTCGCGTCATTTTACATCGGAATTAGTCTTGAGAAATGCACAAACACGGTTCTGGAGTTCAAAAAACACGAGATGAGGTTTTGGGAATGCTCGCGATTTTCTCGTCAACGGTTTCTCGGATCGCAATTCTGTAGCTTCCAACGTGTTCCTCGTGTCATTTTACGTCGGAAATAGTCACGAGTAGTGCACGTAAACGTTTCTGGATTCCAAAAAACACGAGTTCAGGTTTTGGGAATGCTCGCGATTTTCTCGTCAACGGTTTCCCGGATCGCAATACTGTCGCTTCCAACGTGTTCCTCGTGTCATTTTACGTCGGAAATAGTCACGAGCAGTGCATGTAAACGTTTGTGGAGCCCAAAAAACACGAGATCAGGATTTGGGAATGCTCGCGATTTTCTCGTCAACGTTTTCTCGGATCGCAATTCTGTAGCTTCCAACGTGTTCCTCGCGTCATTTTACATCCGAATTAGTCTTGAGAAATGCACAAACACGTTTCTGGCGTTCAAAAAACACGAGATGAAGTTTTGGGAATGCTCGCGATCTTCTCGTCAACGGTTTCTCGGATCGCAATTCTGTCGCTTCCAACGCGTTCCTCGCGTCATTTTACATCGGAATTAGTCATGAGAAATGCACAAACACGGTTCTGGCGTTCAAAAAACACGAGATGAGGTTTTGGGAATGCTCGCGATCTTCTCGTCAACGGTTTCTCGGATCGCAATTCTGTCGCTTCCAACGCGTTCCTCGCGTCATTTTACATCGGAATTAGTCATGAGAAATGCACAAACACGGTTCTGGAGTTCAAAAAACACGAGATGAGATTTTGGGAATGCTCGCGATTTTCTCGTCAACGGTTTCCCGGATCGCAATTCTGTCGCTTCCAACGTGTTCCTCGTGTCATTTTACGTCAGAAATAGTCACGAGGAGTTCACGTGAACGTTTATGGAGTCCAAAAAACACGAGTTCAGGTTCTGGGAATGCTCGCGATTTTCTCGTCAACGGTTTCTCGGATCGCAATTCTGTCGCTTCCAACGCGTTCCTCGCGTCATTTTACATCGGAATTAGTCATGAGAAATGCACAAACACGGTTCTGGAATTAAAAAAACACGAGATCAGGGTTTGGGAATGCTCGCGATTTTCTCGTCAACGGTTTCTCGGATCGCAATTCTGTCACTTCCAACGTGTTCCTCGCGTCATTTTACGTCGGAAATAGTGACGAGAAATGCACGTAAACGTTTCTGGATTCCAAAAAACACGAGTTCAGGTTTTGGGAATGCTCGCGATTTTCTCGTCAACGGTTTCTCGGATCGCAATTCTGTCGCTTCCATCGCGTTCCTAGCGTCATTTTACATCGGAAATAGTGACGAGAAATGCACGTAAACGTTTCTGGATTCCAAAAAACACGAGTTCAGGTTTTGAGAATGCTCGCGATTTTCTCGTCAACGGTTTCTCGGATCGCAATTGTGTCGTTTCCAAAGTGTTCCTCGTGTCATTTTACGTCGGAAATAGTCACGAGCAGTACACGTAAACGTTTCTGGAGTCCAAAAAACACGAGTTCAGGTTTTGGGAATGCTCGCGATTTTCTCGTCAATGGTTTCCCGGATCGCAATTCTGTCGCTTCCAACGTGTTCCTCGTGTCATTTTACGTCAGAAATAGTCACGAGGAGTGCACGTGAACGTTTGTGGAGTCCAAAAAACACGAGTTCAGGTTCTGGGAATGCTCGCGATTTTCTCGTCAACGTTTTCTCGGATCGCAATTCTGTAGCTTCCAACGTGGTCCTCGCGTCATTTTACATCCGAATTAGTCATGAGAAATGCACAAACACGGTTCTGGAGTTAAAAAAACGAGATCAGGGTTTGGGAATGCTCCCGATTTTCTCGTTAACGGATGCTCGGATCGCAATTCTGTCGCTTCCAACGTGTTCCTCGTGTCATTTTACGTCGGAATTAGTCTTGAGAAATGCACAAACACTGTTCTGGCGTTCAAAAAACACGAGATGAGGTTTTGGGAATGCTCGCGATCTTCTCGTCAACGGTTTCTCGGATCGCAATTCTGTCGCTTCCAACGCGTTCCTCGCGTCATTTTACATCGGAAATAGTCACGAGTAGTGCACGTAAACGTTTCTGGATTCCAAAAAACACGAGTTCAGGTTTTGGGAATGCTCGCGATTTTCTCGTCAACGGTTTCCCGGATCGCAATTCTGTCACTTCCAACGTGTTCCTCGCGTCATTTTACATCGGAATTAGTCTTGAGAAATGCACAAACACGGTTCTGGAGTTCAAAAAACACGAGATGAGGTTTTGGGAATGCTCGCGATTTTCTCGTCAACGGTTTCTCGGATCGCAATTCTGTAGCTTCCAACGTGTTCCTCGTGTCATTTTACGTCGGAAATAGTCACGAGTAGTGCACGTAAACGTTTCTGGATTCCAAAAAACACGAGTTCAGGTTTTGGGAATGCTCGCGATTTTCTCGTCAACGGTTTCCCGGATCGCAATACTGTCGCTTCCAACGTGTTCCTCGTGTCATTTTACGTCGGAAATAGTCACGAGCAGTGCATGTAAACGTTTGTGGAGCCCAAAAAACACGAGATCAGGATTTGGGAATGCTCGCGATTTTCTCGTCAACGTTTTCTCGGATCGCAATTCTGTAGCTTCCAACGTGTTCCTCGCGTCATTTTACATCCGAATTAGTCTTGAGAAATGCACAAACACGTTTCTGGCGTTCAAAAAACACGAGATGAAGTTTTGGGAATGCTCGCGATCTTCTCGTCAACGGTTTCTCGGATCGCAATTCTGTCGCTTCCAACGCGTTCCTCGCGTCATTTTACATCGGAATTAGTCATGAGAAATGCACAAACACGGTTCTGGAGTTCAAAAAACACGAGATGAGATTTTGGGAATGCTCGCGATTTTCTCGTCAACGGTTTCTCGGATCGCAATTCTGTAGCTTCCAACGTGTTCCTCGTGTCATTTTACGTCGGAAATAGTCACGAGTAGTGCACGTAAACGTTTCTGGATTCCAAAAAACACGAGTTCAGGTTTTGGGAAGGCTCGCGATTTTCTCGTCAACAGTTTCCCGGATCGCAATTCTGTCGCTTCCATCGCGTTCCTAGCGTCATTTTACGTCGGAAATAGTCACGAGCAGTACACGTAAACGTTTCTGGAGTCGAAAAAACACGAGTTCAGGTTTTGGGAATACTCGCGATTTTCTCGTCAACGGTTTCCCGGATCGCAATTCTGTCGCTTCCAACGTGTTCCTCGTGTCATTTTACGTCAGAAATAGTCACGAGGAGTTCACGTGAACGTTTATGGAGTCCAAAAAACACGAGTTCAGGTTCTGGGAATGCTCGCGATTTTCTCGTCAACGGTTTCTCGGATCGCAATTCTGTCGCTTCCAACGTGTTCCTCGTGTCATTTTACGTCGGAAATAGTCACGAGTAGTGCACGTAAACGTTTTGGATTCCAAAAAACACGAGTTCTGGTTTTGGGAATGCTCGCGATTTTCTCGTCAACGGTTTCTCGGATCGCAATTCTGTCGCTTCCATCGCGTTCCTAGCGTCATTTTACGTCGGAAATAGTCACGAGCAGTGCATGTAAACGTTTGTGGAGCCCAAAAAACACGAGATCAGGATTTGGGAATGCTCGCGATTTTCTCGTCAACGTTTTCTCGGATCGCAATTCTGTCGCTTCCAACGTGTTCCTCGTGTCATTTTACGTCGGAAATAGTCACGAGTAGTGCACGTAAACGTTTTGGATTCCAAAAAACACGAGTTCAGGTTTTGGGAATGCTCGCGATTTTCTCGTCAACGGTTTCTCGGATCGCAATTCTGTCGCTTCCAACGCGTTCCTCGCGTCATTTTACATCGGAATTAGTCATGAGAAATGCACAAACACGGTTCTGGAGTTCAAAAAACACGAGATGAGGTTTTGGGAATGCTCGCGATTTTCTCGTCAACGTTTTCTCGGATCGCAATTCTGTAGCTTCCAACGTGGTCCTCGCGTCATTTTACATCCGAATTAGTCATGAGAAATGCACAAACACGGTTCTGGAGTTAAAAAAAACGAGATCAGGGTTTGGGAATGCTCCCGATTTTCTCGTTAACGGATGCTCGGATCGCAATTCTGTCGCTTCCAACGTGTTCCTCGTGTCATTTTACGTCGGAATTAGTCTTGAGAAATGCACAAACACTGTTCTGGCGTTCAAAAAACACGAGATGAGGTTTTGGGAATGCTCGCGATCTTCTCGTCAACGGTTTCTCGGATCGCAATTCTGTCGCTTCCAACGCGTTCCTCGCGTCATTTTACATCGGAAATAGTCACGAGTAGTGCACGTAAACGTTTCTGGATTCCAAAAAACACGAGTTCAGGTTTTGGGAATGCTCGCGATTTTCTCGTCAACGGTTTCCCGGATCGCAATTCTGTCACTTCCAACGTGTTCCTCGCGTCATTTTACATCGGAATTAGTCTTGAGAAATGCACAAACACGGTTCTGGAGTTCAAAAAACACGAGATGAGGTTTTGGGAATGCTCGCGATTTTCTCGTCAACGGTTTCTCGGATCGCAATTCTGTAGCTTCCAACGTGTTCCTCGTGTCATTTTACGTCGGAAATAGTCACGAGTAGTGCACGTAAACGTTTCTGGATTCCAAAAAACACGAGTTCAGGTTTTGGGAATGCTCGCGATTTTCTCGTCAACGGTTTCCCGGATCGCAATACTGTCGCTTCCAACGTGTTCCTCGTGTCATTTTACGTCGGAAATAGTCACGAGCAGTGCATGTAAACGTTTGTGGAGCCCAAAAAACACGAGATCAGGATTTGGGAATGCTCGCGATTTTCTCGTCAACGTTTTCTCGGATCGCAATTCTGTAGCTTCCAACGTGTTCCTCGCGTCATTTTACATCCGAATTAGTCTTGAGAAATGCACAAACACGTTTCTGGCGTTCAAAAAACACGAGATGAAGTTTTGGGAATGCTCGCGATCTTCTCGTCAACGGTTTCTCGGATCGCAATTCTGTCGCTTCCAACGCGTTCCTCGCGTCATTTTACATCGGAATTAGTCATGAGAAATGCACAAACACGGTTCTGGAGTTCAAAAAACACGAGATGAGATTTTGGGAATGCTCGCGATTTTCTCGTCAACGGTTTCTCGGATCGCAATTCTGTAGCTTCCAACGTGTTCCTCGTGTCATTTTACGTCGGAAATAGTCACGAGTAGTGCACGTAAACGTTTCTGGATTCCAAAAAACACGAGTTCAGGTTTTGGGAAGGCTCGCGATTTTCTCGTCAACAGTTTCCCGGATCGCAATTCTGTCGCTTCCATCGCGTTCCTAGCGTCATTTTACGTCGGAAATAGTCACGAGCAGTACACGTAAACGTTTCTGGAGTCGAAAAAACACGAGTTCAGGTTTTGGGAATACTCGCGATTTTCTCGTCAACGGTTTCCCGGATCGCAATTCTGTCGCTTCCAACGTGTTCCTCGTGTCATTTTACGTCAGAAATAGTCACGAGGAGTTCACGTGAACGTTTATGGAGTCCAAAAAACACGAGTTCAGGTTCTGGGAATGCTCGCGATTTTCTCGTCAACGGTTTCTCGGATCGCAATTCTGTCGCTTCCAACGTGTTCCTCGTGTCATTTTACGTCGGAAATAGTCACGAGTAGTGCACGTAAATGTTTTGGATTCCAAAAAACACGAGTTCTGGTTTTGGGAATGCTCGCGATTTTCTCGTCAACGGTTTCTCGGATCGCATTTCTGTCGCTTCCATCGCGTTCCTAGCGTCATTTTACGTCGGAAATAGTCACGAGCAGTGCATGTAAACGTTTGTGGAGCCCAAAAAACACGAGATCAGGATTTGGGAATGCTCGCGATTTTCTCGTCAACGTTTTCTCGGATCGCAATTCTGTCGCTTCCAACGTGTTCCTCGTGTCATTTTACGTCGGAAATAGTCACGAGTAGTGCACGTAAACGTTTTGGATTCCAAAAAACACGAGTTCAGGTTTTGGGAATGCTCGCGATTTTCTCGTCAACGGTTTCTCGGATCGCAATTCTGTCGCTTCCATCGCGTTCCTAGCGTCATTTTACGTCGGAAATAGTCACGAGCAGTGCATGTAAACGTTTGTGGAGCCCAAAAAATACGAGATCAGGATTTGGGAATGCTCGCGATTTTCTCATCAACGGTTTCTCGGGTCGCAATTCTGTCGCTTCCAACGCGTTCCTCGCGTCATTTTACATCGGAATTAGTCATGAGAAATGCACAAACACGGTTCTGGCGTTCAAAAAACACGAGATGAGGTTTTGGGAATGCTCGCGATCTTCTCGTCAACGGTTTCTCGGATCGCAATTCTGTCGCTTCCAACGCGTTCCTCGCGTCATTTTACATCGGAAATAGTCACGAGTAGTGCACGTAAACGTTTCTGGATTCCAAAAAACACGAGTTCAGGTTTTGGGAATGCTCGCGATTTTCTCGTCAACGGTTTCCCGGATCGCAATTCTGTCACTTCCAACGTGTTCCTCGCGTCATTTTACATCGGAATTAGTCTTGAGAAATGCACAAACACGGTTCTGGAGTTCAAAAAACACGAGATGAGGTTTTGGGAATGCTCGCGATTTTCTCGTCAACGGTTTCTCGGATCGCAATTCTGTAGCTTCCAACGTGTTCCTCGTGTCATTTTACGTCGGAAATAGTCACGAGTAGTGCACGTAAACGTTTCTGGATTCCAAAAAACACGAGTTCAGGTTTTGGGAATGCTCGCGATTTTCTCGTCAACGGTTTCCCGGATCGCAATACTGTCGCTTCCAACGTGTTCCTCGTGTCATTTTACGTCGGAAATAGTCACGAGCAGTGCATGTAAACGTTTGTGGAGCCCAAAAAACACGAGATCAGGATTTGGGAATGCTCGCGATTTTCTCGTCAACGTTTTCTCGGATCGCAATTCTGTAGCTTCCAACGTGTTCCTCGCGTCATTTTACATCCGAATTAGTCTTGAGAAATGCACAAACACGTTTCTGGCGTTCAAAAAACACGAGATGAAGTTTTGGGAATGCTCGCGATCTTCTCGTCAACGGTTTCTCGGATCGCAATTCTGTCGCTTCCAACGCGTTCCTCGCGTCATTTTACATCGGAATTAGTCATGAGAAATGCACAAACACGGTTCTGGAGTTCAAAAAACACGAGATGAGATTTTGGGAATGCTCGCGATTTTCTCGTCAACGGTTTCTCGGATCGCAATTCTGTAGCTTCCAACGTGTTCCTCGTGTCATTTTACGTCGGAAATAGTCACGAGTAGTGCACGTAAACGTTTCTGGATTCCAAAAAACACGAGTTCAGGTTTTGGGAAGGCTCGCGATTTTCTCGTCAACAGTTTCCCGGATCGCAATTCTGTCGCTTCCATCGCGTTCCTAGCGTCATTTTACGTCGGAAATAGTCACGAGCAGTACACGTAAACGTTTCTGGAGTCGAAAAAACACGAGTTCAGGTTTTGGGAATACTCGCGATTTTCTCGTCAACGGTTTCCCGGATCGCAATTCTGTCGCTTCCAACGTGTTCCTCGTGTCATTTTACGTCAGAAATAGTCACGAGGAGTTCACGTGAACGTTTATGGAGTCCAAAAAACACGAGTTCAGGTTCTGGGAATGCTCGCGATTTTCTCGTCAACGGTTTCTCGGATCGCAATTCTGTCGCTTCCAACGTGTTCCTCGTGTCATTTTACGTCGGAAATAGTCACGAGTAGTGCACGTAAACGTTTTGGATTCCAAAAAACACGAGTTCTGGTTTTGGGAATGCTCGCGATTTTCTCGTCAACGGTTTCTCGGATCGCATTTCTGTCGCTTCCATCGCGTTCCTAGCGTCATTTTACGTCGGAAATAGTCACGAGCAGTGCATGTAAACGTTTGTGGAGCCCAAAAAACACGAGATCAGGATTTGGGAATGCTCGCGATTTTCTCGTCAACGTTTTCTCGGATCGCAATTCTGTCGCTTCCAACGTGTTCCTCGTGTCATTTTACGTCGGAAATAGTCACGAGTAGTGCACGTAAACGTTTTGGATTCCAAAAAACACGAGTTCAGGTTTTGGGAATGCTCGCGATTTTCTCGTCAACGGTTTCTCGGATCGCAATTCTGTCGCTTCCATCGCGTTCCTAGCGTCATTTTACGTCGGAAATAGTCACGAGCAGTGCATGTAAACGTTTGTGGAGCCCAAAAAATACGAGATCAGGATTTGGGAATGCTCGCGATTTTCTCATCAACGGTTTCTCGGGTCGCAATTCTGTCGCTTCCAACGCGTTCCTCGCGTCATTTTACATCGGAATTAGTCATGAGAAATGCACAAACACGGTTCTGGAGTTCAAAAAACACGAGATGAGGTTTTGGGAATGCTCGCGATTTTCTCGTCAACGTTTTCTCGGATCGCAATTCTGTAGCTTCCAACGTGGTCCTCGCGTCATTTTACATCCGAATTAGTCATGAGAAATGCACAAACACGGTTCTGGAGTTTAAAAAAAACGAGATCAGGGTTTGGGAATGCTCCCGATTTTCTCGTTAACGGATGCTCGGATCGCAATTCTGTCGCTTCCAACGTGTTCCTCGTGTCATTTTACGTCGGAAATAGTCACGAGGAGTTCACGTGAACGTTTATGGAGTCCAAAAAACACGAGTTCAGGTTTTGGGAATGCTCGCGATTTTCTCGTCAACGGTTTCCCGGATCGCAATTCTGTCGCTTCCAACGTGTTCCTCGTGTCATTTTACGTCAGAAATAGTCACGAGGAGTTCACGTGAACGTTTATGGACTCCAAAAAACACGAGTTCAGGTTCTGCGAATGCTCGCGATTTTCTCGTCAACGGTTTCTCGGATCGCAATTCTGTAGCTTCCAACGTGGTCCTCGCGTCATTTTACATCCGAATTAGTCATGAGAAATGCACAAACACGGTTCTGGAGTTTAAAAAAAACGAGATCAGGGTTTGGGAATGCTCCCGATTTTCTCGTTAACGGATGCTCGGATCGCAATTCTGTCGCTTCCAACGTGTTCCTCGTGCATTTTACGTCGGAAATAGTCACGAGTAGTGCACGTAATCGTTTCTGGATTCCAAAAAACACGAGTTCAGGTTTTGGGAATGCTCGCGATTTTCTCGTCAACGGTTTCTCGGATCGCAATTCTGTCACTTCCAACGTGTTCCTCGCGTCATTTTACGTCGGAAATAGTGACGAGAAATGCACGTAAACGTTTCTGGATTCCAAAAAACACGAGTACAGGTTTTGGGAATGCTCGCAATTTTCTCGTCAACGGTTTCTCGGATCGCAATTCTGTCGCTTCCATCGCGTTCCTAGCGTCATTTTACGTCGGAAATAGTCACGAGCAGTGCATGTAAACGTTTGTGGAGCCCAAAAAACACGAGATCAGGATTTAGGAATGCTCGCGATTTTCTCGTCAACGTTTTCTCGGATCGCAATTCTGTCGCTTCCAACGTGTTCCTCGTATCATTTTACGTCGGAAATAGTAACGAGTAGTGCACGTAAACGTTTTGGATTCCAAAAAACACGAGTTCAGGTTTTGGGAATGCTCGCGATTTTCTCGTCAACGGTTTCTCGGATCGCAATTCTGTCGCTTCCATCGCGTTCCTAGCGTCATTTTACGTCGGAAATAGTCACGAGCAGTGCATGTAAACGTTTGTGGAGCCCAAAAAACACGAGATCAGGATTTGGGAATGCTCGCGATTTTCTCGTCAACGTTTTCTCGGATCGCAATTCTGTAGCTTCCAACGTGTTCCTCGCGTCATTTTACATCCGAATTAGTCATGAGAAATGCACAAACACGGTTCTGGCGTTCAAAAAACACGAGATGAGGTTTTGGGAATGCTCGCGATCTTCTCATCAACGGTTTCTCGGATCGCAATTCTGTCGCTTCCAACGCGTTCCTCGCGTCATTTTACATCGGAATTAGTCTTGAGAAATGCACAAACACGGTTCTGGAATTAAAAAAACACGAGATCAGGGTTTGGGAATGCTCGCGATTTTCTCGTCAACGGTTTCTCGGATCGCAATTCTGTCGCTTCCATCGCGTTCCTAGCGTCATTTTACGTCGGAAATAGTCACGAGCAGTGCATGTAAACGTTTGTGGAGCCCAAAAAACACGAGATCAGGATTTGGGAATGCTCGCGATTTTCTCGTCAACGTTTTCTCGGATCGCAATTCTGTCGCTTCCAACGTGTTCCTCGTGTCATTTTACGTCGGAAATAGTCACGAGTAGTGCACGTAAACGTTTTGGATTCCAAAAAACACGAGTTCAGGTTTTGGGAATGCTCGCGATTTTCTCGTCAACGGTTTCTCGGATCGCAATTCTGTCGCTTCCATCGCGTTCCTAGCGTCATTTTACGTCGGAAATAGTCACGAGCAGTGCATGTAAACGTTTGTGGAGCCCAAAAAATACGAGATCAGGATTTGGGAATGCTCGCGATTTTCTCATCAACGGTTTCTCGGGTCGCAATTCTGTCGCTTCCAACGCGTTCCTCGCGTCATTTTACATCGGAATTAGTCATGAGAAATGCACAAACACGGTTCTGGAGTTCAAAAAACACGAGATGAGGTTTTGGGAATGCTCGCGATTTTCTCGTCAACGTTTTCTCGGATCGCAATTCTGTAGCTTCCAACGTGGTCCTCGCGTCATTTTACATCCGAATTAGTCATGAGAAATGCACAAACACGGTTCTGGAGTTAAAAAAAACGAGATCAGGGTTTGGGAATGCTCCCGATTTTCTCGTTAACGGATGCTCGGATCGCAATTCTGTCGCTTCCAACGTGTTCCTCGTGTCATTTTACGTAGGAAATAGTCACGAGTAGTGCACGTAAACGTTTCTGGATTCCAAAAAACACGAGTTCAGGTTTTGGGAATGCTCGCGATTTTCTCGTCAACGGTTTCCCGGATCGCAATTCTGTCGCTTCCAACGTGTTCCCCGTGTCATTTTACGTCAGAAATAGTCACGAGGAGTTCACGTGAACGTTTATGGAGTCCAAAAAACACGAGTTCAGGTTCTGCGAATGCTCGCGATTTTCTCGTCAACGGTTTCTCGGATCGCAATTCTGTCGCTTCCAACGCGTTCCTCGCGTCATTTTACATCGGAATTAGTCATGAGAAATGCACAAACACGGTTCTGGAGTTCAAAAAACACGAGATGAGGTTTTGGGAATGCTCGCGATTTTCTCGTCAACGTTTTCTCGGATCGCAATTCTGTAGCTTCCAACGTGGTCCTCGCGTCATTTTACATCCGAATTAGTCATGAGAAATGCACAAACACGGTTCTGGAGTTTAAAAAAAACGAGATCAGGGTTTGGGAATGCTCCCGATTTTCTCGTTAACGGATGCTCGGATCGCAATTCTGTCGCTTCCAACGTGTTCCTCGTGTCATTTTACGTCGGAAATAGTCACGAGGAGTTCACGTGAACGTTTATGGAGTCCAAAAAACACGAGTTCAGGTTTTGGGAATGCTCGCGATTTTCTCGTCAACGGTTTCCCGGATCGCAATTCTGTCGCTTCCAACGTGTTCCTCGTGTCATTTTACGTCAGAAATAGTCACGAGGAGTTCACGTGAACGTTTATGGACTCCAAAAAACACGAGTTCAGGTTCTGCGAATGCTCGCGATTTTCTCGTCAACGGTTTCTCGGATCGCAATTCTGTAGCTTCCAACGTGGTCCTCGCGTCATTTTACATCCGAATTAGTCATGAGAAATGCACAAACACGGTTCTGGAGTTTAAAAAAAACGAGATCAGGGTTTGGGAATGCTCCCGATTTTCTCGTTAACGGATGCTCGGATCGCAATTCTGTCGCTTCCAACGTGTTCCTCGTGCATTTTACGTCGGAAATAGTCACGAGTAGTGCACGTAATCGTTTCTGGATTCCAAAAAACACGAGTTCAGGTTTTGGGAATGCTCGCGATTTTCTCGTCAACGGTTTCTCGGATCGCAATTCTGTCACTTCCAACGTGTTCCTCGCGTCATTTTACGTCGGAAATAGTGACGAGAAATGCACGTAAACGTTTCTGGATTCCAAAAAACACGAGTACAGGTTTTGGGAATGCTCGCAATTTTCTCGTCAACGGTTTCTCGGATCGCAATTCTGTCGCTTCCATCGCGTTCCTAGCGTCATTTTACGTCGGAAATAGTCACGAGCAGTGCATGTAAACGTTTGTGGAGCCCAAAAAACACGAGATCAGGATTTAGGAATGCTCGCGATTTTCTCGTCAACGTTTTCTCGGATCGCAATTCTGTCGCTTCCAACGTGTTCCTCGTATCATTTTACGTCGGAAATAGTCACGAGTAGTGCACGTAAACGTTTTGGATTCCAAAAAACACGAGTTCAGGTTTTGGGAATGCTCGCGATTTTCTCGTCAACGGTTTCTCGGATCGCAATTCTGTCGCTTCCATCGCGTTCCTAGCGTCATTTTACGTCGGAAATAGTCACGAGCAGTGCATGTAAACGTTTGTGGAGCCCAAAAAACACGAGATCAGGATTTGGGAATGCTCGCGATTTTCTCGTCAACGTTTTCTCGGATCGCAATTCTGTAGCTTCCAACGTGTTCCTCGCGTCATTTTACATCCGAATTAGTCATGAGAAATGCACAAACACGGTTCTGGCGTTCAAAAAACACGAGATGAGGTTTTGGGAATGCTCGCGATCTTCTCATCAACGGTTTCTCGGATCGCAATTCTGTCGCTTCCAACGCGTTCCTCGCGTCATTTTACATCGGAATTAGTCTTGAGAAATGCACAAACACGGTTCTGGAATTAAAAAAACACGAGATCAGGGTTTGGGAATGCTCGCGATTTTCTCGTCAACGGTTTCTCGGATCGCAATTCTGTCGCTTCCATCGCGTTCCTAGCGTCATTTTACGTCGGAAATAGTCACGAGTAGTGCACGTAAACGTTTTGGATTCCAAAAAACACGAGTTCAGGTTTTGGGAATGCTCGCGATTTTCTCGTCAACGGTTTCTCGGATCGCAATTCTGTCGCTTCCATCGCGTTCCTAGCGTCATTTTACGTCGGAAATAGTCACGAGCAGTGCATGTAAACGTTTGTGGAGCCCAAAAAATACGAGATCAGGATTTGGGAATGCTCGCGATTTTCTCATCAACGGTTTCTCGGGTCGCAATTCTGTCGCTTCCAACGCGTTCCTCGCGTCATTTTACATCGGAATTAGTCATGAGAAATGCACAAACACGTTTCTGGATTCCAAAAAACACGAGTTCAGGTTTTGGGAATGCTCGCGATTTTCTCGTCAACGGTTTCCCGGATCGCAATTCTGTCGCTTCCAACGTGTTCCCCGTGTCATTTTACGTCAGAAATAGTCACGAGGAGTTCACGTGAACGTTTATGGAGTCCAAAAAACACGAGTTCAGGTTCTGCGAATGCTCGCGATTTTCTCGTCAACGGTTTCTCGGATCGCAATTCTGTCGCTTCCAACGCGTTCCTCGCGTCATTTTACATCGGAATTAGTCATGAGAAATGCACAAACACGGTTCTGGCGTTCAAAAAACACGAGATGAGGTTTTGGGAATGCTCGCGATCTTCTCATCAACGGTTTCTCGGATCGCAATTCTGTCGCTTCCAACGCGTTCCTCGCGTCATTTTACATCGGAATTAGTCATGAGAAATGCACAAACACGGTTCTGGAGTTCAAAAAACACGAGATGAGGTTTTGGGAATGCTCGCGATTTTCTCGTCAACGTTTTCTCGGATCGCAATTCTGTAGCTTCCAACGTGGTCCTCGCGTCATTTTACATCCGAATTAGTCATGAGAAATGCACAAACACGGTTCTGGAGTTAAAAAAAACGAGATCAGGGTTTGGGAATGCTCCCGATTTTCTCGTTAACGGATGCTCGGATCGCAATTCTGTCGCTTCCAACGTGTTCCTCGTGTCATTTTACGTCGGAATTAGTCTTGAGAAATGCACAAACGCGTTTCTGGCGTTCAAAAAACACGAGATGAGGTTTTGGGAATGCTCGCGATCTTCTCGTCAACGGTTTCTCGGATCGCAATTCTATCGCTTCCAACGCGTTCCTCGCGTCATTTTACATCGGAATTAGTCATGAGAAATGCTCAAACACGGTTCTGGAGTTCAAAAAACACGAGATGAGATTTTGGGAATGCTCGCGATTTTCTCGTCAACGGTTTCCCGGATCGCAATTCTGTCGCTTCCAACGTGTTCCTCGTGTAATTTTACGTCAGAAATAGTCACGAGGAGTTCACGTGAACGTTTATGGAGTCCAAAAAACACGAGTTCAGGTTCTGGGAATGCTCGCGATTTTCTCGTCAACGGTTTCTCGGATCGCAATTCTGTCGCTTCCAACGCGTTCCTCGCGTCATTTTACATCGGAATTAGTCATGAGAAATGCACAAACACGGTTCTGGAATTAAAAAAACACGAGATCAGGGTTTGGGAATGCTCGCGATTTTCTCGTCAACGGTTTCTCGGATCGCAATTCTGTCACTTCCAACGTGTTCCTCGCGTCATTTTACGTCGGAAATAGTGACGAGAAATGCACGTAAACGTTTCTGGATTCCAAAAAACACGAGTTCAGGTTTTGGGAATGCTCGCGATTTTCTCGTCAACGGTTTCTCGGATCGCAATTCTGTCGCTTCCAACGCGTTCCTCGCGTCATTTTACATCGGAATTAGTCATGAGAAATGCACAAACACGGTTCTGGAATTAAAAAAACACGAGATCAGGGTTTGGGAATGCTCGCGATTTTCTCGTCAACGGTTTCTCGGATCGCAATTCTGTCGCTTCCAACGCGTTCCTCGCGTCATTTTACATCGGAATTAGTCATGAGAAATGCACAAACACGGTTCTGGAATTAAAAAAACACGAGATCAGGGTTTGGGAATGCTCGCGATTTTCTCGTCAACGGTTTCTCGGATCGCAATTCTGTCACTTCCAACGTGTTCCTCGCGTCATTTTACGTCGGAAATAGTGACGAGAAATGCACGTAAACGTTTCTGGATTCCAAAAAACACGAGTTCAGGTTTTGGGAATGCTCGCGATTTTCTCGTCAACGGTTTCTCGGATCGCAATTCTGTCGCTTCCATCGCGTTCCTAGCGTCATTTTACATCGGAAATAGTGACGAGAAATGCACGTAAACGTTTCTGGATTCCAAAAAACACGAGTTCAGGTTTTGAGAATGCTCGCGATTTTCTCGTCAACGGTTTCTCGGATCGCAATTGTGTCGTTTCCAAAGTGTTCCTCGTGTCATTTTACGTCGGAAATAGTCACGAGCAGTACACGTAAACGTTTCTGGAGTCCAAAAAACACGAGTTCAGGTTTTGGGAATGCTCGCGATTTTCTCGTCAATGGTTTCCCGGATCGCAATTCTGTCGCTTCCAACGTGTTCCTCGTGTCATTTTGCGTCAGAAATAGTCACGAGGAGTGCACGTGAACGTTTGTGGAGTCCAAAAAATACGAGTTCAGGTTTTGGGAATGCTCGCGATTTTCTCGTCAATGGTTTCCCGGATCGCAATTCTGTCGCTTCCAACGTGTTCCTCGTGTCATTTTACGTCAGAAATAGTCACGAGGAGTGCACGTGAACGTTTGTGGAGTCCAAAAAACACGAGTTCAGGTTCTGGGAATGCTCGCGATTTTCTCGTCAACGTTTTCTCGGATCGCAATTCTGTAGCTTCCAACGTGGTCCTCGCGTCATTTTGCATCCGAATTAGTCATGAGAAATGCACAAACACGGTTCTGGAGTTAAAAAAAACGAGATCAGGGTTTGGGAATGCTCCCGATTTTCTCGTTAACGGATGCTCGGATCGCAATTCTGTCGCTTCCAACGTGTTCCTCGTGTCATTTTACGTCGGAATTAGTCTTGAGAAATGCACAAACACTGTTCTGGCGTTCAAAAAACACGAGATGAGGTTTTGGGAATGCTCGCGATCTTCTCGTCAACGGTTTCTCGGATCGCAATTCTGTCGCTTCCAACGCGTTCCTCGCGTCATTTTACATCGGAAATAGTCACGAGTAGTGCACGTAAACGTTTCTGGATTCCAAAAAACACGAGTTCAGGTTTTGGGAATGCTCGCGATTTTCTCGTCAACGGTTTCCCGGATCGCAATTCTGTCACTTCCAACGTGTTCCTCGCGTCATTTTACATCGGAATTAGTCTTGAGAAATGCACAAACACGGTTCTGGAGTTCAAAAAACACGAGATGAGGTTTTGGGAATGCTCGCGATTTTCTCGTCAACGGTTTCTCGGATCGCAATTCTGTAGCTTCCAACGTGTTCCTCGTGTCATTTTACGTCGGAAATAGTCACGAGTAGTGCACGTAAACGTTTCTGGATTCCAAAAAACACGAGTTCAGGTTTTGGGAATGCTCGCGATTTTCTCGTCAACGGTTTCCCGGATCGCAATTCTGTCGCTTCCAACGCGTTCCTCGCGTCATTTTACATCGGAAATAGTCACGAGCAGTGCATGTAAACGTTTGTGGAGCCCAAAAAACACGAGATCAGGATTTGGGAATGCTCGCGATTTTCTCGTCAACGTTTTCTCGGATCGCAATTCTGTAGCTTCCAACGTGTTCCTCGCGTCATTTTACATCCGAATTAGTCTTGAGAAATGCACAAACACGTTTCTGGCGTTCAAAAAACACGAGATGAAGTTTTGGGAATGCTCGCGATCTTCTCGTCAACGGTTTCTCGGATCGCAATTCTGTCGCTTCCAACGCGTTCCTCGCGTCATTTTACATCGGAATTAGTCATGAGAAATGCACAAACACGGTTCTGGAGTTCAAAAAACACGAGATGAGATTTTGGGAATGCTCGCGATTTTCTCGTCAACGGTTTCTCGGATCGCAATTCTGTAGCTTCCAACGTGTTCCTCGTGTCATTTTACGTCGGAAATAGTCACGAGTAGTGCACGTAAACGTTTCTGGATTCCAAAAAACACGAGTTCAGGTTTTGGGAAGGCTCGCGATTTTCTCGTCAACAGTTTCCCGGATCGCAATTCTGTCGCTTCCATCGCGTTCCTAGCGTCATTTTACGTCGGAAATAGTCACGAGCAGTACACGTAAACGTTTCTGGAGTCGAAAAAACACGAGTTCAGGTTTTGGGAATACTCGCGATTTTCTCGTCAACGGTTTCCCGGATCGCAATTCTGTCGCTTCCAACGTGTTCCTCGTGTCATTTTACGTCAGAAATAGTCACGAGGAGTTCACGTGAACGTTTATGGAGTCCAAAAAACACGAGTTCAGGTTCTGGGAATGCTCGCGATTTTCTCGTCAACAGTTTCCCGGATCGCAATTCTGTCGCTTCCATCGCGTTCCTAGCGTCATTTTACGTCGGAAATAGTCACGAGCAGTACACGTAAACGTTTCTGGAGTCGAAAAAACACGAGTTCAGGTTTTGGGAATACTCGCGATTTTCTCGTCAACGGTTTCCCGGATCGCAATTCTGTCGCTTCCAACGTGTTCCTCGTGTCATTTTACGTCAGAAATAGTCACGAGTAGTGCACGTAAACGTTTTGGATTCCAAAAAACACGAGTTCTGGTTTTGGGAATGCTCGCGATTTTCTCGTCAACGGTTTCTCGGATCGCAATTCTGTCGCTTCCATCGCGTTCCTAGCGTCATTTTACGTCGGAAATAGTCACGAGCAGTGCATGTAAACGTTTGTGGAGCCCAAACAACACGAGATCAAGTTCTGCGAATGCCGACTATTTTCTCGTCAACTGATGGTCGGATTTCAATTCTGTCGCTTCCTACGTGTTCCTCGCGTCATTCTACGTCGGAAACAGTCATGAGAAACGCTCGAAAACGTTTCTGGAGTCCAAAAAACACGAGTTCAAGTTCTGGGAATGCCGGCTATTATCTCGTCAACTGTTGGTCGGATTGCAATTCTGTCGCCTCCAACGTGTTCGTCGCGTCATTTTACGTCGGAAACAGTCATGAGAAACGCT